>JAOTQP010000304.1:26588205-26595529 GCA_026413545.1 Cichladusa arquata | reverse complement strand
TATTAATAGATGTGAGGTCAAAAGGTGGACTTGCAATTCCATTCAGCTGTACTCTTTCAAAAGTTGCAACAGACTTGACTGTCACTGCCAAGTCAGTATCACTTGGAATCAATTCCTTTCACTTGGTGAAAGTTCAAAAGGAGTGCCAGTGGTATATAGGATGGGAGAGAGAGATTAAATCATAAGTAAATATGAACAGTGTTTAGGGATAATATATCAGAATTTGAGTCCTACCCATTAAAGATTAACCAGCAGTTCCCAACTATCTGAAACTTTGTGGACAAGTTTTCTACAACTCATTTTCCTCAGGGAGAATATGCAACCTAATCAAGAGATTTTCTCAGACCTATACAAGTTGAATATTTACTTGCTATGGGCTTGACTTGACATTTTTTGTCCACATGTTGAAATGGGTTTTCTGGACAAGCTATGTTAGATGAAATTCTGACATCTCTTGGAGACACCTAAGCACAGTGGCTGAGAGTGTTAACAGATAAGGAAAGAGAATATAAATATATATATGGAGAACAGACAACTGGTGGTTTTTCCCATTATGTCTTTCTCAAACCAAGGTAGTTTGGAGAATTTACTCACACTGCTAGAAACAACAGATGCTGCTCATTTATCTTTTTATTTTTATCCTTCTCTCTTTCATTTGCCTTACCTGCTCAGAACCAGACAAAAACCTCTGAAATGTTATCACAGAGGGGAAAGCTCCCTGAGGCTAAATAATTTCAAAATTGAAAGAAGCAGATAGCGTAAGTTCAGACCAAAAAATAACCATATACCTTGACTTGAAATCCTCACACACTTATTAGGACAAAAAAGTCTTCAAAAGCTTTACTACAGACTTAGGAATAAGCTACAATAAATACCTTCATCAATAAACACCATTTTATATGAATAAATGCATTAAAGAAAGAGGGTCAGCACCAAAAAACATTATGCTGAAATACTGTTTTCTCTGATTCAGTTAGAGGTTATTTCCTACACAACAGTCTACACAGTAGAGGTGGTCCAAGAGAAGGCCTGTAAAATAATGCTTTAATGTTATTTTCTGAGTTCAGCTTATAATTCAGATATTAATATTATTCACAGGTATTCTATGGCAAATGCAAGGTATTTGTGAAAACATATACACATTTTAGCCTGTGTGATTATTTTTCTGGCATACACATGGGAAGTACTTAAACATAAAGTTTCTGATAACTGAAAAAATGTTTTCATCATTCTAGCATGGAATAAAAATCCACAAAACTATGTTTCTATTACAAATAATAAAGCATCTTTGTAAGGTTATTGCAATGTTTGCTCATTCAAAAATCAGTCTTAAGTAAACTTCAACTGGATGTGAGTTCCTAACAAGACTGAAGTTAAGTTGTCCCATGATGTGTGGTACAATAATGAATTCCTGCACATGTAAATAACCTGTGACTTTTTTCAAAACAGAGGGCAAAATGGTCAAATTCGGATCACTATTTTTTCCTACTGCAACTCAGCAAATCTGTACTACTGAACAGATTTGACATTCGTTATTTGCTGCATTAATGATATAATCCCAAACCTATTGAGGTGAAAGGTAAGCCCTCTTTTTATTGGAAATCAGTTGAAAGGTGCTGAGTGCCAAAAGATAATCTTTTAACAGAAATGGTCCTAAAACTCTATAAAGTAAGTTGTTCCTCATCTCTTAAAAAAAAAAAAAAAAAAAAGTAGTTGCAAAGTGGTTTTTTGGTAGCAGTTAGAGGACAGTATTCTGAAAATTAATGAAAATTCAAAATTTCCTTACTTTATGATAAATTCTTTATGTATTTAAAATATAAGAAAATACTAAAATAATCTGTATCCTTCATTTGAAACAACACATGGAAATGCAGAGGGACCAGACTTTGAATACCACAAGACAGTGCTGAGTGAGTCACTGGATAAACTTTTCATGACCACAAAGGTGCAAGGCCCATACTGCTGCTGATCAAATCCTTAAGATGAAACGCAGAGCTAAGGAAAATTGGGATGGTGCCAGAACTGGAATTAATATGCAAAGGACTATCTGAATTCAGAGAAAAGGGTATTAAAGAGCTAGAGCTGGGAAGGTCAGAGCTGGGCAGGATGGTGAGAGGGAGGAGGTGGCAATAGGGAGCTGCAGGAGCAGCTCGGTGACAGGACCAGCAAAGAACCAGCAGGAAATATTAAAACTGAAGGTGCAAAAAGCCCTTCCCTGGTATCAACAGCTGCATGGTAAAACACTGAGGAATGGAACCTGAGTAGTTTGGTCTCTGTGTGCCCTCTCAATGCTGCTTCTGACTGTTTATTACAAGGCACAACCCAAACATGATTCCCCCCATGACTGTGCTGCTGGGATACTCCCGAGGCCTGACATCCCCAGAAACAAAAATCTCTCCCTATTTCTTCCTCCTCGCCACTTTAAAGCCCAGACTATGAAGAAGGGCAGAGGGCTTAGAGATGTAGGAATGCAATATGCCACTTCAAAATGAATTTCTGAAACAATAAACAGATTTTAATAGAAATCAGCCAGAAAAGAAAAAAAATTATATATGAAACATGAAATACTGCTGCTAGCAGAGGAAACAGGGATCATGAAAAAGCTCTCTCTGATGGTGACTGGAAACTGCATAAAAACTCATTTCACTACAGAAACTTTGGATTAAGATTTCAGTAGAAAGATGTTCTGGCATATCAAAGAAACACCTGAGGAGGAGATATTGGTATATGCTCCAGAACTCAGAAGCCCTCTTTCTCTAATGAAAGGTTTTACACACAGTATTCACATATACATGCATGAATAATTCATTAGAGATGAAATAGGTAGATATTAAGTGTAAATATCTAGGACAGGAATAGCCTTTTTTATTTAAAGCAAGGGGCACTAGAAGCAAGGTCCTGATTTTCAAAACTTGGTTTCCATTTCCTTACTCTTACTTATTTGGAGCTCAAATGTAATCAGAATATGAATGCACCTGAAGACAGAACAAGGGTGTGAAGGTCCAAGAGATATTAACTAATTCAAGCAAATTACTAAGCATACAAAATTACAACATAGGAGAAACAGCAACCTTTCCACTAGTCTAATGCAGCCCTATATGTATGAACATTAGGATTTGTTATTTTGTTAAATTAACATTTGATATTAGAACCCTATAAAGTTTTTCTAAGCTGAGCAAACACTTTTCATTCTATTGTACCTGTAAACTCCAGCTCTTGCAACCACAATGGAATGGAAACAGTTTAGTCATTATAGTTCTTTTAATTTTAATGGTTTCACATATGACAGTTCTGCTGTGCATCTCATTTATGACACCTGACCAGAACATCCACCCTATGAAATATGGAGGGGGAAGGTCTTTCAGGGCAGCTGCCTGGGGATTCAGATTGTTCCACCAGTAAAGGAGTGAGAAATCCAAATCTGTGACATGCTGCTGTAGACAATGTGCTTGTACATCAAATTCCATTACCCATCTCACAGGACACCTCCTGGAGCGGTGTTAAAACAGTTCCCTTTTCATGCTAAAGTCATTGAACTTGAAGACTCCTGCCTTCAGAAGCACCTCATAAACATTTGTTAACATACTTTCACTGATCTCTTCACTGCACTTTCACTCAGTGCTGCATCCAAATAAGAAAATAACCAGTATTATTTCATAAAGAAGCAAACACACATCTTTGTCTAAAGAGATTCCTATTTGCTTTCCAGCAAGTGGGCTGCCAGTGCTCTGAGGTGGGTCTGACCATCTGCCTGTAGGCCACCACAACATTACACTATGTATTTATGGCTCAGTCCAGAAAGGGAGGTTTGACTGTAGTTCATTACAACAGGTGAAAGACATTGAAATTCGCTTGGATCCCTTAGTAACAAGAATTATTCATGTCACAAAAGAGTGGAAAATAAGCTGTTATGTGTCTTGCTGAAAGATATTTCTCCTTTAACTATTTCAGAGTTACATATTCCTGAGATTCCCAATGAGTAAGGAGAATTGAAAAAAAATAATAATAATTTTAAGCAACCTCAACTCAAGTTTCAGAATGGTTTTCTGTATACGGAACATGAGACTTTTTCTTCCTTTGATTTCTTTACTTCTAAAACACCATGTTTACATGCTACAAAAGAGGTATAAAATAGATGCCAAGACAAAATTTTAAAGATTAAATACAAAGAATAGATATATTATCCACAAACTCTTCTAGTAGTACAAATAGTTGAGAGAGATTCAGAGCCACAGCATAATATCCAATAATCAGTGGCAAGATTGGCAAAAGCAACACTTCTCAAATTACATGCACTGAAAGCTACACAAATATCTAAGGGTGATAAGGGAATAAAAGTAAATACTTGCAACACAGTTTTTTCCTAAAATCTTGGACAGCATTCAATGGCTGGATCTCTCTCTTACATTGTCCTGAGAAAAGGTGAAACCTACATTATATAAACACCACAGGCTTTTTTCCTGGAAAATATCTGGCAGTTGAGAAGAACTTAGTGAAAGCAACCCAACTGCAGTGTACAATGGTCCTCTACAACCAGGCATGCTCCTCTTCTCCTTGACAGTGTTTTACATTTCCATGCCAATTTTATCACTGAAGATGAATGAAGCATTCTAAACTATTCCTCATTGAAAATACTGCTGTCTGAGCAAACATATCTAAGACTCAACAAAGAAGGGTGGACCATATAATGCTACATTCTGCAGACAAAATAAGGAAGTTCTAGAACTCATTTTGTGAACTGTGGAAATCTGAGCATGGGGAATAGAATTAGGCCCCCTCAAAACCAGGAAGAGTTTTGTGATTAATCAGGATTAATTTGACGAGCTCTCTTTTTGACTGAAAACAGCCATTTTCATGCATACTTAAAATCTTTCTCATATTCTGAGGTTATATGGTCAGACTAAGTGGCCTGAAATTAAGAAAATTGAGTCGCAGAGTTGCAAATAATGAGTGGTGTTGGAAATCCCTACTTACAAGTCTGTAAACTTGTCTCTTTCTTACAAGCAAATCAGATTATAACATAAAACCAGAAACACAAGAAATATCTTTAAAACAGTGTTTTGAATTTAAAAAGCAGAGGAGTGCACCTTGTGGTGTTATCAGACATTATTAAAAACTTCCCCTACTTGGTAAAAACAATGGAGACCTTTGAGATTCAAACAACTGATGGCTTCACTTTATGTCTTGAGAGATTTCTGTCATGTTTTTGCCATAAAATTCAGGCAATTTAAAAGCAAATGCTCTGATTAATTCACAGGTTTACCAAATCAGCTTCTCAAACATCTGTTAAATTTGTGACATACCCCTACAAATGTTCAGAATAATGTTCCTCTGCTTACAGCAGGCCTTGAGTACTCCAGAACTGCTTGGCAGATACTAAAGGCTTTGCATAGTCCTTGAGGAGGTTTCTGCATAGATTTAAACACCCTCAGCATCAACAAATGACAGCAGACAAACTATGAAAGCCTGGCAGTGCTGGATTGCCTCAGTGATGGTGACATAAGTGGCATCCTGTTCAGACACCACTGAAGCCATGAATCAGTGACACTGCTCAAAGAAGGAAGTCAGACCTTCCAACAGATCTCTGCTTGTATGAACAACTGCACATAAGATGAAAGGGCTTATCAATTTAGAGATGCAAACAGGAAAAAAGCTTCTAATTTATCATGGTAAGTTTCAGGAATTGTAATGTGAAATTGCATAAAATTACTTATGTCAGATTAATCCCTAGATGATCACAGGGGCAGGTTAAAATAGTATATGTATTTTTGATGATTAAGGTAATAAAAAGACCCAAATGTGACTTATTCCAGAAGTGAAAATCATCAGCTTCATTACAGTATACAACATACATATCCATAATTGCGAAAAGACACCACATAAATAAAGTAGAATAGATACTTCAGTTTTGTCACATTCACCTCACAGAATCACAGAATGGCTGAGGTGGGAAGGGACTTCTTTAGATCACCTTGTCCAACACTCTGCCCTAGGGTCACCCAGAGTCAAGACTGTGCTCACCTGGATTTTGAGTATCTTCTGAGATGGAGAGCTGACAATCACTCTGAGCTGCCTATTTCACTGTTTGACCATTACCACAGGTAATCAGGTTCTGATGGAATTTCACAGGTTATATAATTTCTGCCTCTTCTCCTGTCACTGGATATTACTGAGAGGAGTCTGGCTTCCTCTTCCTCATTCCAACCTATCAGCTATATGTGCATGTTGATAAAGTCCTCCAGAGCCTTCTCCACACAACACAGTTTGCTTCCTCAGCCTCTCCTCCAGTCCCTTAATTCTGTTCATGGTCCTTTCCTGGACTCACTCCAGTATGTCAAGTCCTTTCTTGCACAGGGGAGCCCAGACCTAGAAACAGCACTACAGAAGGGGCCTCACCAGTGCTGTGTAGAGAAGCTCTTTATGCAACAGAAGTAACAAAAAAGGCAAGACATGGTCTGAGGAGTTTGCTCAAAGAACTGAAAATGCTTTATTTTATTGTGAGGCCTCAACACAAAACAATCAAAAGTAATTCCAAAAGTAAGTTCCTCTGTTGCACTGAATTAATCTCAATTCTCTTGTACCTAGAATCATTGTGATCCATGCCAGGATTAAAATAATCCATCAGTTTCCATTAAAATCTTTGGAAAAAATCTACATTACAATGAAGTCAGTATTTCCAAAGTCATCATCTCAAAATTATTTAATATTAAAAGTCATACAAAATTACTCCACTCCTACTCCTTACAGAGTTTTGGGAACAAGAATTATACACCTCTCTCTTTCTCTCTCTCTCTGTGCATGAGATAAAAAGTAGAGACAGGCACAAAGATGGGGTGAATTAGTGACTCTATGGAATTCAGTGCAGTTTCACCTGGTTTTGATACCAAAAGACACCGTTTCCATATAAATATACATTTGCACTCCAACCATATTTCTCAGAAATCACCATGGAGATATGCAACCGAAGTTAACATGATCATCATCTCCATAAAACAAATTCCACATGGAGTAAAAAAGGATATAAGATACCTCCTCCACAAAAGGATCAGCCTGAATTTTTATATTCATATAATTTTTATATGCTTCTTTGTGAAAGATCCAGGCTCAAGTAAAGCAGATCAGGAATCATTTTTGACAAGTTTAAAATAGTCCTTCTAAAAACAAGATATTGACCATTTATAGAAAATCTGCAGGAAAGCAAACTTAATTGTTATCATATGTCTGTCTACATAATGTGCCATCCACTGGCACAAAAGAATTAATGCTTCTGGTCCCCTCCAAATTCTGCATTGTATGTTCCATACATCCATTTCATTATTGTGCA
>JAOTQP010000304.1:26525705-26585705 GCA_026413545.1 Cichladusa arquata | reverse complement strand
AAGAGTAAATTGCAAAAAAGGCTTTTGCATTCATGGGGGGCAGGCCACCAAGAAAAAAATAATCAGCACAAGCACTTAATAAAATTTAAAACCACAAGCTACAATGCTTTAATTGAAATCATGACAGCAACTAGAGTGGTGCACGTTCTTAGTACTCATGGTCAATCTAGATAATTAGTGTTAATTTTGCTTAATTATTTTTAAAAAGACATCTTTTCATAACATCTGCTGGTTCCTCTTCATTGCCCATCACAATGAAAAAAATAGTATTGTGCCTTTCTCCAAATAGCACTCCTCCAAAAGATACTGAACTAGTGTTAAATATTTTAAACTTTGTCAAAACCCTCAGAAACCTAACACTCACATAGATGCCTCTCAATAAAGAAAAAATAGAAGGGGAAGAGGGTGGGAGGTGTGGGGCATAAAAAGAAGGAGTTTAGAGGGTAGGACTCCTAAAAGTTAGAGGAGATACTTAAAAAACCACCAAAGGCTGGGAGTGAGCACAAGGAGTAGAACACTGATCACAGAACAGATGTACAGGGCTGTATATGGGAAATGAAAACACTATCCCGCTATGTTAAGGGGGAGAGGGGGAAATAATCAGATTTCACATCACAAGGTGAAAGAGCTACCCAACAGAAAGAATCAGTGTCTGTGTATTTTTGTATACCATTTAAGCCACATTTAAATAAAATAAATGACTATCCCAGTTCAGTCTTACTGCAAGCAATTAGAATACTAAAGCCCTGTGAACTCGGGGCTAACACTAACTCAGAGCCATTTCTTAACTTGATTTCAGAGCCTTTCCACCCAAGGCATTCTATAATAAAACCTAATTTTATTATAAAGGATGGTGTCATTTACATTGTTTGGATTTGGAGGCACCCTGTCCTTTGGACGTGAAATCAATGCCCTATAGCAGCAGCTGATGCTTTCAACTGCTTCCCACCCCTCCCCAAAATCCTTCTCCCACTGTACCCCCTGCACTCTGTGAGGGGGGCAGAGAGGCAATTCAGTCTGTTTTGCAGCTTCAGAAACAGTTTATATCTGGAGTTATACAAGGAAGTTTTGCAAAGTGGCATGCTATCACTAGAGATTCAGTCATTCCATGTGGGCTGGATTCAAACTGAGATCTCAGGAGCTCAAAAGACAGAGCGACACAGCCTCCGTGGAAGCCTGTGTACGGCAAGCGTGCGAGAATAGAGCCTTGTAATGAGAGGAAGCACAGGTTTTATTAACAAACAGTATGGCAAACCACAATTTCTTTTAAGATCACTTCATACCTCCTTAGGAGAACTATAATTGGGGATGCCTTGATGTTTCGCTCTGTGACGAGTTAAGAATTATGCCTGAGTCACTGTACTAGCCTTCATTTAAACTTTAATGTGCATTTTGCATTGGATACAAAAACACCATTGCATTTATAACCTATCCAACACAGAGTGGGTACTTACACGCAGAGAATAGAATGCCAACAATTGGGTTTTAAATTCTTTTTCTCTCTACCTGCACAATTTTATTCAAGACAAATAGATCCTTTTTTGTTTATTTTCTGCTGCTTTCACCATATGCAGAGAGAGAGAAAAAAGTAATTTATGAGGCTAGCAAGGAAAAGAAAAAATTAAGAAAATTACCAGAAGCAATTTAATTTTTTAGGTGGCTAACACAGAGGATTTAAAAAATCCAAAAGGTATAACTGAGCTAAGTATAGCTCCCAAGTTGCAGACCTTTTCAATAACACCCTGAATTTTCCTACTTGTCTTCATAGCTATTTCAAAAAGAAAAGCAGATAAGCAGCAGCTTTGTTCTTTACATATAATTAAAATTTCAGAGTGAATTCAAAAATTAGGAATCTTTATAAAACCATAATCTTATGTGTGCAAACAAAAATTATCCTACTACACTCTGCAAAAGCACAGGAGCAGACACGCAGGTGGTGTTAAAGGGATGAGAAAATGAACCTTGTTCTTCTGAAAAACCTCAGAAATCAGGCTATACAAACCCTTGCAACAATACTGTCATCTGTTTAAATACTGGGACTATTGGGGAGGGGAGCTCAGCAGTGGTGGGAAGCTTTCATGTGGTTACATGTTTATTTTATTTAATTTTTTTGTTAACTCTTTTACTCTGTAGCATTTACATATTAATATCAGCCCTCTGAGAAGAGGGGGAAAAGAAAGAATCTTTGTATCACAAATATCTACCTGTTTTTAAGAATTCGCTGTGCTTGTCCTTAATCTGGTTACTTTAAAATTCTTTGTCATCACCATTTCGAAAACTAACAAATCCTTTCCTGCAGAGTTCAGTATATATTACTGATACATTACAGGGCACACATGTTCCACAAAGAAAATACCAGACAAATGTGTGATATTAAAATACTTGTGCTTCTAAATATATTTATTCAAATACTTCATTGGTCCAAGCTCTCCGTGTGAAATCCTTCAGAAATCTGATGTGTAAGTAAACTTGACTTTACTAAGCCCTTCTTTACAGTGGCTACTAGGAAATAATAAAAAAAATAGCGGTTCAAATACCTGCTTTGTTGTATTTTGCTTACAACAGTAAGCAAAAGCAGAGATTAATTTCACAAAATATACTGAAACATTAGAGGATCTGACCATTAAAACAGGCTTCTTTCTAAATATTCATGAGTCATTTTATAACTGGAAGAAAGGTGTTCTGGAATACTGATCTCTAGTGTTACACCTACAGATCTACAGCACTCACAAATAAATAATGAATATTGATATGTATGTAGGTCTCTCTACCCCTACTGTATTTTCAGTGGGTGTACAATATCCAATATAATACATAAGCTATTTAAATACCTCACACCCAACTCAAAACACTGTGAAATACTGTGTAATTTTTAAAATGTTTCAGCAAAGGTTTATACCAAAGCAATGCTTTCACTTTCAATACCAGTGTATAAATGTACTTGCCCTATCAAAGATTTTGTGATGCAAACATGATTATTACTGTACCTGATTTGATCATGGTATTCTTGGAGAGATCAAATAATAGAGGTTTTTTCCACCCTTCTTTTTCTAGTGCCTTTTAAAAAAATTCCACTATCAAAGAATGTTAATTTCTGAGGTTTGATCTAGAGATTCCTATGTAAGTATACAATTATTAGGGAAAAAGAGGCACAACAGTGAATATTTTAAAGCAATGTAATCAATATTTTTGCTTTGTGTAGATTTCCCTGCAACAATGAACAAAAAGATCTACTTCAGATTTAGAAACTCAGCTTTAAAGGGAAAGCTAGACAACAAAAAGCAAGAAAGTACTCACCTCTTCACGTAATTTTATCAACTGCAACATGAACGCACAAAAAAGATAAAAAGGAAAGAAATGGCAGGAAAGAAAGATCAGTTGTGTGACAGGATACAGAATTAACATTGACAATTTATCTGTTTACATGTTTAGCATTTAAAAATCACAGACAAACACATTAAAAGAACCTAAACATAGACTACATGCAGAGTTTTTTGAACGAATAAAGATCACTTTCTCACACTGTCACATTAAACAAAGAGAATAGTGTGAAATTCTCTTTTAAACCACATCTAAGACACCATCATGAAATAAAGGGGAATGACTTCATAGAAGTCTATATTATAAAGAAAAAAACAAGTTTACTATTCCTCCCTTCGAAGATTGTACAGCTGAAGTGGTTTTGTATATACAAGTTTTCAGAATGTTTTCTGTATATTTTAGTTGTGACAACTGATTTCTTATTTTACTAGCAGATCTAACTTATTAATAGATGACTGCATCTTTATAGCATGTATTTCAGTATTTCAATTTTTATATACCTGAGTTCTACTGTAACTATATTATTTAATTTTATTATTAAACTTCATATTGAGGGTTTTTGCCATGTAAAAAAAAAATGAAGCAGCTTAGTTAAATGGCTCAGAACTATGATTTATTGAATAGCATATTTAAAAATAGACAAAGGAATAGGGAACAACATGAAACCTATTTCCCTCAGAAAAGACCCACTCCAGGTTCTTAATCCAGACCATTATACAGTGTGTATATATATATATATATATATGTACACACAGAGTGTGTGTGTATGCTTATATAGCATACTAATTTTTATTTATTTATTTATGCTTGTAAATCAACACAATCTAACACTAACACTAATAATATTGCTCTGGCAGCTTTACTACAAAACTAAATAAAACTACAGCCTGATTATCAAGCTATGTTGTAATATACTTGTCCCTTAGAGAGACAGATAAATTATTTGTACTGGAACAAAATGTGTAATTACTCACAACAAATATCTGCACAAGGATGGCCCTTTATAAAAAATTACAGTTCTCTCACCGATTCCAGCTCAAAATTACAACAGCTACATAGTTATCTCAGTTTATGCTGATACTTCACCTACAGTTTCAAAACACTAATTTTCAACACATGTGTAAGCTGAGAATGTTTACTACTAATAAAGTCTCACCAGCATGAAGGAAACAAAAGCACCTCCATTATTCTCTATTGTTTCATATGGCTCGTCTAAAACGGAAGGTTTGCCTCACCCCGTTACCAAAAGGGACAGGAGGCTCTAACGAGATGTAATTAGCAGGGCTCCTAAACCACCCTGACTTGAACTGGGCCAGCTCTTCTGCACCGAGCTAAAGGAACTTTGCTAGAATTTGGTACAAAGCAAACTGCACTGCCGGCCAAACCAGCGTCTAAATTCAAGTGCTTGGCCTATCATAAATTGGTCTCTTTCTCCAGCTCTTCCCCCCCCTTTTTCCCCAAAAAGGCAAACATTAAGGCTCTTTAGAAAGAGACGATCTGGGAGTTGATCACATAGCTATCTTTTCTTTCTGAGGCCACCATTCTTCAGTTGACTATGATACTTAAAGGGCCAAAGTTTAAAACGACTCTCCCGCAATAGAGCCCGTCCGGGCATGCCACCCTGCTATAATCAATGAGAGTTTTAAAATGCTGCACATTTGTTTTTTCAATAGGTCCCAAACAAAAATGTTCTATCTTGTTTGTGCTGCATGGCTGAATTTAAGCTCTGCATGGGATTTGCAGCTAAGCTAAGTAATGGGAGAGGGTTGGGGTTTTTTTTAGCATTGCCTGAAAGATATTCATTCAAATTAACAAAAGATGTATTTTCCCCCATTTAACAATGCTCTTGATGAAAATATGTTACCTTTACATTCCTATTTTGAAACATTATTTTTATTATGCTCACTCCTGAACTGTAAACAGCGTTAAGCCATTCGCAGCCACCATTTTAGGTTATGTTAATCAGCATATTTTTGAAACAAAGATTTTTTTTTTTTTGGCAATACAGAATTCGATACAAGATGTAATCTGTTCCTTTGTGGGCTAAAAAAAAAAAAAGTCTGGTTTACACTGGTTTGAACCAGTGGAATCTCTTGTGGCTAAGCCTTCTGCTGTGACTAAAATCCCAACTGCACCACAGAGAGCGAGATGGGATGTGTGTGAGTGTGTGTGTGTGTGTGTACGCACGCGTGTGGCCGCCAGGCTTGTCATGTGACACGGAAAACTGCCGAATTTTTTTTGCAAAGCTGATAACGCCACCGCCGTCTCTGTCCGCATACAGATAACGAATAAATGCTGAACTCTATTAAACGCCCTTTACACATTATCGTGGGTCGAACACACAATTTTCTGAACTTATGATGACAGTCTATTTATTTTGCTATAAACCCTCGGCATGTAACGAACAGATTTGTGTCTGGTAATGATCTGCTCTGCCAGGGCTATATGAAATGATACCGACCTTCTTTAGATCTTGGCGAATTAAATTGACCAACTTCACCCCCTGGTCTGTAGCTGAAGTTTGACACACTTTATGCACAGCAAGCCCAAATCTAATATTATCACAACTTTGTAGTCAGAAATTAAACAGACACAAAATATTTGTTCACTGCGAATCACATATAGAATGTATGGGCTACGGATATGCAGTTTAACCTAATGTGAATTTATTTAAACTTACTAATGAACATAGCTGCAAAAGAGAGAGGAACAATGTTACACCTCATGAAAGGCTGATAATACTGAACTTCACATAATTTCAGCCAAGAGAGATTTATGATTTAACCCAACATATACTTCCTCAAAAACATACAAATTGCTACATAAAACAGTTCTATTATTATTAAAGTGAAGCTACAACTTTAGGTAGTGTCTCACTGCACTGAAAAACTCAAAACTTTCAAGAGATTTGCTAAATGTTGGTGGCCAGGATGACAAAGAAGAGTTGAAAGCAACAGAGTCTGTTTAAGACCACTCTTGGAAAATAAATAAAAACCCAACGCACACAGTAGTTTTTAGGGATTTGGTTTGGGACGTGGGGGGTTCTTCTGATGCAAGAAATGACATTTCTTGATTTTTAACCTCTGAGTGCCTTATCTGAGTACATTCCCATGATTCAAATTAAGAAGAAATTAAAATATGTTAAGCAGTGACTTTACTGAACTCTAGGTGCATTAAGAGCACTATATCACTACTTGTCTCATGAAGAAAAGTTGCATTTATTTAAAAAGAAGCTTTCAGGGGCAGGATTATATAATTCTTACAACTTCTTACAGGAAATTTCTATATGATCTATGTGTTAAAAGCAGTCACATCTAGGTATAATCACTATAAGGGAATTGTATTCCAAGCTATTCTAAGTGTCATCTGGAGACAATGGCCGCTACTTCTGGGAGACATGTTGGGAAAATGAAGAAAACAAAAGATAAATCACCACTAACTATTCTTCAATCTGTTCTTTGCACTTCAATATTTCTTCCTGAGAGAACAACTAGAAACTCATACCTATCATCCAATTCATTACAGCTTGTAACTCAGCTGTTGTTTGCTGTACTTGTACCTTTGAAACACAACTAAAAAAAGAGAAGCTGAGGAAAAGACTCAGATCATATATTTTTCCAATAGCAACCTGTTTTATTTCTAGCTTTTTAATATGGTCATACCAGCCAGCAAGCATGAAGTTCCTTTTGTCTTCTCTCTCCACCAAAAACATCATGCAAATGTTATCACAATGACAAAGAACCACAGCTCATATCTCTCGTTTCCCTCTAGGTAACAACCCTGACATCCCAGATATTCAGTATTTCTATTGGCAGATTTTACCAATATTTGTGGTTTGGTACAGGAGCAATTCTGAGCTGGCAACTTTTGTCAACATATCCTCTGTCAGAAAAGGAATCCTTTCTCTCCCCTTTCACAGTTGGTGACTGAAAAACGAACACACCATTTTTAGTTAAACTAATTTAACCAAATCCAGACTGATTTAGAAGTAAAAATCCTACAATATTAGGGTCAGGATCAGCCCATGCACCTATATTTATTTCCATCAGACAAAACAAAAGCAAGCATTTGAAACAACTTCAAATATTTTATATGGCTTTAAGTTATACCTGAGCATCCTTTCATCATTTACTCCAAGTCTTCTATTGATATAATAATGTATAGGAGTGAACAAGTATTAGGCCTGAGGTTACTGAGTTAAACACAACAATATCCCATGTTCAGTGTCTGGTAAGTACCTAAACCTTACACTTAATTTTCAAAGCTGTACATTCTAGTAAGCCCAATACCATTTCAAGTTTTTGCACTAACTGCTTGCACCCATAGCTACACGTATACAAGTACAGGTATAAATAAAGATAATAATAAGAAAAAGAGAATGTGATATTTCTTATTGAAACAACACAATAAATAATGCATGTTAAAAATACTGGCACTCACATATTTAAAAGAAATTAGGTGACTCCTTTATAGTGCTATTTCATTATATTTTTCAAGAAAGGAACTAAGAACTTTAAAAGGTACAGAGGTAATAATTTCAAATTGGGCAATAGAAAAGGATTTTGATTACCTAAAAAACTATACAAGAGTCCTTCTGCAGCCAAAATTTTGTTCCATTTAAATAGTGGTCATTTGGAAGAAAAAAGCCCTAAGCTGATAAATTGAAGGTTGAAGGTATCATTTAGTTCCTTGAGATAAGAACAAGTCTTTTTCACCAAGTTTGGAAAAAAGATCATCAGTGACATAAAGTGCTCACATGAACCAGTTATTTAAACATTCTTTAAAAAGTGAAAATAAAATATTTTATCTCATCCCTACACATAAGATATTCTGTTATAAGTAAAGCTTCTTATCACAATTGCTGTTTTATGTCTGAATTCACAAATTTTTTTATTGAAATGTAAAAGTAGCAGCACCTTAAGAGAAATAAAATGAGAACCTTAACACTTTCACAGGACTGCATTTACAGTCATGACATACAGAGCGTGAAACTCTTCTCCCAAAAATAATCTTCTCCATAAAATCATTATTTAGGTATAAAACCCCCTCTTAATTTTACTCAAATTTTGGAATCTCCCCTTTCTATCATATATAAATATGAAGATTAATGTCTTTTAGATTTAAGTCTTCACATAGGTATCAGAGATGCTATACTTCAGTCTTATGTCTTCAGATAACGTATCCTTTGTCTAATTTCATTAATGTATGAATTAAAGACTATTACAGAGTTTAAAACTTAAAGAGCATGTTTAAAATACTGTGTAAGATTTGGGTTATGGGGTCTGTGTTTTGAAAGTGCTCGTACCAAGTCTCCAAGTCTTTATTTTTTCTGTCCTTAGTGGAGCCGAGCCTATACCGAGCTTAGAAGATACAACAAAATTTCAGAATATTGTTCTGATCCATTTCCTTATTTAATAATGCATTTATCAAGTAAACATTTACACAATGTTTTCTTTCATTAGCAAAATAATTGGGATTCTATTTGGTCAGAAGAGAAAATATGACGTGTAGGAAAACTTTCAGCTAACTTCTAACTCAAAAAATACAAGACTTTGCTAGGGCAAATTTCAGAAAGAAACTAAATATTGTCCTTTCAAACAGAGTGTCAAACAAGTTTCACCCCAAAAAGAAATATTAACAGGTGGGTCAAATTGTCCTGAATAAAGCATTGCTTTTACAGTTTTCAGCAGTCTAGCAGGATCCTCACTGTAGTATGCAGAACAACAATACGGGTACAAGATTTTTAAAAAGCCTCAGGATTATCAAGCTTTCATCCATTAAAAGAGGTGGATAGCACTCTGCATCCTAGTACAACATGCATTATGAAAGCACGCTCTTATTAGTACAACTTGTGGTTTTGGTACAAGGAGAGAAAATCTGGTTAAAGAAGAAATCACACAAGGAAACTGAGTGGGATACTGCCTAATTCTGAGAGAGCACTTTCATTTGTTTTGCCTGCCAGTGTTGATTTAATTATACTGCATTATTATCAAAGCTGCATTATGTACTTTTTTATTCCTTTTACATGTGTTTGAGGTGAAGACCTTGGCTTTGTCGGCAAACAGCGTGTTTCAAGTTATTTCTTAAGTACTAAATAATAAAGAAAAGAGAAGAAAAGATATTTTGTGAGATAGCAGACAGTGATCACAAGTTAAAGGGTTAAATGTAAGATCTCCAAGAAACATTTTGAAGTTGATTAAGACCCCAGCTTTGCATTAAACAGTATCACTTCCACATGAGTTGTTGCTAATGCTGTTAAGGAGCAGCTTGAGAAGCCCAGTGTGCCAGTGACCTCCTTCACCCTCCAGCCACCCACTAGGGCTTCTTGATTAGCATCCTACCTGGTTCTCTGAGGAATTCCCGTCATCCCCTAGGAGCTCATTCCGCACCTCATCACTGTAGGCAATTCGTGACCTTTTCTGTAAAACAAAAAGAAAAAAGGGTTAGGAAGTAAAGCTCCGAAGCCATTGGTATCAAGGCTGATCATCTTAAACCTCGAGAGCCCCCTAATGGATACCTATTTGATCAGAAAAATATATATAAAAATCTGCAAGTGAAAGTTATTACAAAGTTCTTCAACTGCTGTACCTTAACAAATCTGCATGGCAAAACTATAGTATTTCTAAGACAGTCACACCCTCAACATTGCAGCAATGAAAGCAGCTTCTGTGAAGCTCAAGATGCATAACATGTGAGGCAATATACACTAATAGCAGAAGCAAGGAAAAAATGCCAGTGCAGGAACCAAGTGCATTTTTCCTGAAGAACACTTGCTAGCAGGTCACAGAACACAATATAACAGTGATAGCATTACTGCCACTAGACAGCAAAGGAAGACTGAGATTTTCCCACATTAAAAAAAAACCCAAAACCAAACCTGAACAACACAGGTGTGACATATCTGATTCAATTTAAAGATGCAGAAAATTAACAAGCCTTTTCTATGCTGCTAAGGCTGCTGGGAAAGGACCAGAAATTAAAGGGTGAAAGAAAGGAGGGAAAATGACAGCACAAGAAAACATTAGTTTTCAGCAGTTCATGGAAACACCACAAAACTGAGACAGTCATTATGACAGACAGGATATTAAGTAAATTCACAGCTTATGAGCACCAGATTCGCTCTTGAACTGATAATTATCTCGATTCTAAACTAGATCAAGTGCCAAGCAATGGAAGGCAAATGTGAGATGATTACCAAGATAGCACAGGATTCAGCAGAGCAATGGGAAAGTCCACAATGGGAACACCAGCCCAGCTTTCAATTTCTCTGTTAGCCAAATAACAAGCTATTACTCAATTAATACTCCCACACTTACTATTAAAGGAGGGATTGAATTTTTAACATATTGTCTATTTTTTTTTCCTTTTTGAGAGTAGTTACGGTAATTTTTACAGCTCATCAGAGGAAGAAACCCAAGAGTAACAAAACCTAAGCTGAAGGGCCTTCCTTTATTGATGGGTGCTTCCCTCACACCTTGTCATGATAGTGACTACCAGCAGGAACTCAGAAAAAATTAATCCCACCTCAAACCTTCCCTGCTTGGGCCATCATGCCAAAACTTGTGCTTGGGACTGAGGCACAGGAAAAACACCACTAGAAATTATACAGAGCACAGGGAAATTCATCACCTTAGTAACAAAGGGGTTTGGAAGTGGGTCATCCTTTGTGCAAGGGACCTAGCAGTGAAGGAAGCCTTGTATGGGTCACCTCAGAGCTAGACATTTTAGCTCTTTATGTCGTGAAGCTCCCCTTTATTACCAACATGATCGTTACAATGTCTACACACTTGTGATTCACTTGCCAGTGTTCAGATCTAGATCGTTTCCTGAAGCTACAGATGTAAGCAGGAAGGACAAAGCCCTGGACCATGGACCCACTGCAAGAGGTGAATTGTGCCAAATCTTCTGGAGATCTCAGCTGTCACAGTTTCATACTAACCAAGCTAAAGTAGTCTACAGCATTAAAGGAAATGAGAACCTTTAAACAGGCTGTGGTATCAGAGCTGCCTGTTTAAATTATTCATTTCATCACTATGGGGGACTAAAACACTCCACAGTATGCAAGAATATCATATGGAGATAGGTTTTGTTTTTCTCTTTTCTCACCAAAAAGCCAACAAATTGGCACAGATTGCTCAATTACATTATTTTCCTATTTTTATTGGATACACATCAAACAAGGAAGGCAATTACAAATATATACCAATAAATATCTAATCTTCTTTTCTGATTAAGATTCAATCTTAAGGCTTCATTTGAGGTCTAGCAGTTCAACTGTACAGTTTCTCCCAATGTCACAAAATGAGCCAGCCCCATTGATCCTGTTAGTGTTGATCATCAACAACAAACAGTATTTATCATCATTAGACTGAGATGAGGAGCATGATGCTTCATGAGCTTGTTCTCCAGTGAACAAGCTTCCTAATAATATGTAGGGAATGAAATGCTCCTTGATTACACATCATTTATTTGAAAGATACAACTGGATGATATTCTCATTCTTAAGAGCCTGCATGGGAGAAGGAAAAAGAATATAATTCACGAGAAAGAAATAAAAGTTGATAGCAATACAACTTTTAGATCCTTTATAATCCTTTACTATAATTGCCACTGAACTTAATAAATATATTTGTATCATTGTTCTTTTATTGTAATAATCTGTCACGATCTGAAAATCAGAAATTTTATTAAAAGAAATAATGCTCTGGCTACAATTAGGTATAACTCTTTGCCATAATCAATAAATAATTTGATAGTACTTTTGATCACAGTTCCACTACCAAATGAATCAATAATATAAAAGGAAAGGTCTTTGAACTAAAGTGTTCATTTATTCTTTCAGGATTTGTCCAAAATATCAATATCTTGAAATACTATTCTTATTTTTAATACAGCATTATTGGTTAACACTTTTAAATGTGACTATCAAGATTAGTTCAGCTTCTCTGGACTCGATAATTAAGTATTTTTTAATTTATTTTTTATTTTTTAGTTCATAACCATCAGCTGTTTATAAATATATACTTTAGCCAAATGCAAGAATGATAGTTTGAGCTGGAAATGTCACACACTCTGCTACAGTTTGAAGGAACCCAATTCATAATGCATTTTATAAATAGTTAATGACTTCTATACATAAGCTAACCAGGCAAATCAAGAAATTGTCAACATTTTTAGTCTTAGTTGTCAGTTACCACTGTCTACTGGTACTTTATATGTATGTTTCTAGAAAAGACAGAAGCTTTACAGAGTTTGTAATCCAAGGTATTTCTGGGCAGCTCAATACAGGTTTAAGAGGTTCTGTGTGCAGTTTTTTGTCTGCAAAGCTCTGTCATATATATAAGTTTTCCTTGTATTTTATATTTTCCTGTATATACCTAGACAAAAAGTCTAAACACACAAGTGGTTTTGCTCAGTGAATGTGTTTGCATGTGCCCAAACACAAAGACACAAAAGGGTTAAGCTACCTTCTACAAGAACTTCAGCACTCAGAAAGTTTCAGGGGCTGTTTTAAGTGTACTACAGTACCCACACCTTCTGACAGGGAAGAATTTCTGATTCCAGGCAGATCTCTCTTGGTTTATGAACAGGATTTTTTGCATACTGATTGGGTGATTTCCTTAAAGCCCTGTTCAAACAGATACACTTGCTCAGTTCTGTCTGGCAATTTGGCTTTAAACAATCCGTCTACTTGACCCAAGCCTTAACATTTCCCAATAGAACTGAATGTGTTCCTAGGCAAGCCCAGCTAAATTAGAATTGAAATGAATTAACTCAGCTTAAACTAATTAAGATCTGTGATCTGCAGTACCACCCCCCTGTATGATTCCACATGTGAAGCAGGGTACACGTAACCAGACTGTAAGAATTCTGCTATACCACTAATCTGAGCATACCAATGAAGTTCCTCTATTACTAAAGCATATGAGAAGTTAATTTCCATGGCCTACACATGGCAAAGCAATTGCTTAAATTGCCTCACCTGGGAATTTAATACAATGTTATCATCAGACCAGCCCCACTGTAAATAGATTTATAATGCTTTCCATGTGCTAGGCTAGGTTGCATATGAATTAAGTAATGATCTGGTATTACAATACAATCAGCTAGTTCCCACACCTGGCAGACAGGATATTTTGCTAAATTACTACCTATACAGATACATCACAACATAAAAACAGAGAAGGTAATGGGAAGAGGAACAATCTACATGGTGTATGACCGAATTTTACACGGTAACCAAATAAGATGTAGATAGAAAGAGGTATCCAAAATAATCTATTTCCAACATCTGCACAACAGAACACATACTTATTCATTTCTATTCAATTTTGGCCTAATTTTCCGCATTCTATACTTTAATTACCATCCACATTCTGAAATGTTCCCATTAGTGAAGGCCAGAACTAGCCAGTGCCCCCTCACTCCAATGCACTTCCAGCAATCAGCCAAATAATTGATATAAAGTATTGTACATTTTCATACATGAACTAAAGAATAGCTTTCCCCCTCCTAAATGCTAAGCAGCCCACAAAGAGATGAACAAATGTAGGTGCATTTCAGACAAAAGACCCAGCAGACCCTTTTATCCCTACCTCTCAATTTTTCAGGCTCAATGTTTTAAGAGCAGTTTAAACAGATTTTTCTGTTGGAATATGTGTAAACAACAAAAAAGCTTATTTATCCACAAACATCTGTTTTCATACAAAATTTATTAGAATTTCCAAGTACATATAAATGTTTTTAAAAAATCTCCAGGCATCTGTTTCAGAGTCTGGCCCTGCTCTAAATGTAAATAAATACTTGAGATTAACATAACCAGAAATAATTTGTGGGAATAGATCAGATTTTATTTTGTGTTCTTTTACAGTAGTCACTTCTGCCATTGCTCTTGCTAAAAGCAAGCTGAAAAGAGTGACCTGATCCCCAAATGGACAGCTTAATACTGCAGAATAGACACTTTCATCTCTGCCTTTTGGAATAGGTATTTAAGTATTTTTTTACTGAGCACAAATGGAAAAGATACGGTTTAATAAATTTAGAGGAAAAGTGGCCCTATTTAACAATCTCAAATTTATATTGAAACAGAAACCCAAACTGATTTCTTATTAAATAAAAGAAATTGGTAATTCTTTTCAATTTGAAACATTGTGTTCAAACTTCAGTTTTCAAAACTTATATTTCATTTTCATTTTCCAAACTATATTTCTCTGTAAAGGTGATCAAGGAACAGACTAGACACTTCAGACTGCAATTCCAAAGGGGTTTCCTGCTCCTAAGTAGCTGAGTTTTTAACAATTGGGTGTATGAAGCAGGAAAATTGTGCTAATATACAACCTGATGCAATGCTGGACTTTCAAGCATTTCCTTAAAAAAACTGAAAAAAACCCCCAAACGAATGGATACATTCCTGTCCAAAAGTAAATAAAAACTACTCCACAAATCCACTGAAATTTCTGATTGAAAGAATCAATTTAACAGTACATGTCAGCTGGCAAAAGTCGATGTCTCAGCCACCCCCAGTGTTGCCTCCCTCCCTGCACACAGAAGAGGCTGCAGGCAACTCTGAAAGAGAAACACAACTCAAACCCCATGTCCTGCCACTCTGCCAAGTGTCAGCAGCTTCCTGCAACAGCAGAGAGAAATCAAACTGCAAGTGCTAATGTGAAATTAATGCAGAGATACCATCACCTATCTTAAATAGATGTCACAGGTCCATAAATCTTCTTTTCAATAATCCTCATCAAACACAATTTTAGTTTCATTATGGGGTGAGGGCAGGGAGGAAGGTCAAGCAAACCCCGTGAGGACACAACACATTTTGTTATGTTGATCGTGAAAAATGCAGCTTCTGCCCACAAAACTACTTGCACCTCAAACTCATGAGCAGGAGATCATGTATGTCATCAACGAGGCGGATGGTTAAACTGCTACACTGCACCTCCTGTGGGTAGGAAAGGAAACAAGTGACCTGAGAGAGAACTGAAATTCACTGTTTCTGTGAATTTATGGAGTAACAGAGGATGATTCCTACTGTGAAAAAAACAGCTCTATTTAGAAAAGCAGCTTTTATTTACCTGAACTCAAACTTCTAAACTTAACAACTCAGAAATGGAAAGATATTTCAAAATTCAAAAGGTTGGAACTAACTGACCTCTGCCTCATTCTGTTTTTAGAGAACGCTCAAACATTCACTATGATCACTAAGGAAATCCATGGAAACATCTAAAGAAATATATGCAATACAACAGTTATAAAACCAAGCATAGAAAACTTCAGGTGAGTACTGCCTGGGCTTGAATAGTACTCTCCAAACACAATAAGGAATAACTCTCCTTAGCCTGGCATGTAAATAAATTTTATTTTTCTTTTTATTATAACCACTCATCTTTGCTTGTTTGAATTACCCCATACTAATTCCAAACCTTGGTCCCTCCATATACAGTACTTTGTTCTTTCATCAGAATTTAGTTTCTCCAAGGTGCCTTTAGTGCTGGGCTGTTCTGCACAGCAGTTTTCCAGCCTTTTTACTCATATGCCATAATCTCAAAATGTTCCAGGCATCAGCTGCAGCAGGAAGGAAGACTGGGTATATCTGCAAATTTAACTGTAACATCTCTGTAGGCCAACAGTGATGCATGACCTCTGCACTGCTGACTTGCAGTTATTCCACTGTCCACTGTTACCCACAGCTCACAGTCTGCTCCTCTAATGTACTTTTCAGTTCTCTAATTTCAGTATTTCGTCCAACCCCCTTCTATAGATTCCTTCAAACAACCATTATTAAACTATCATCTTTCATTACAAAGCCCATCTCTACACATCTACTTAGCTGGCTGAGTTAACCAACTTCTCTATTCAGTCAGTGGAAATTCCTTAAAATTGTGCATGAGATCACACAAATTCATTCCTTCTCAGATCCACCTTCCTGATAAGCCTGTTGCATCCTTGTAACCACCCTGTGCATGTTCAAAAACCAGTCTGATAATTTAGATCGTTAAATTAAAAGTTGGTTGTTGTGCCTTTTGCTTTGATATATACATTGGCTAATTTGCTGATAAAGGTTGTGCAACTTGCAGACCCTTTTTAACTACAGCCACTTCTATCATCAGTGCTGGAATAAAAGGCAAGAGCAAGGCTGGAGGGGGGGGAACATCCTCTCTTCCCAACTCAGACAACAGTTTGATAATAAAGATACCTCAAGTGAAAGACCACACCTAATGCAGGTACAAAGTAATCTACACATAGGCAATTAATTTGGGTGTAGGGGGACTAAGTGGGATAAATTCTGTTTAGAGCACAGGTTCAAAATTGGTCTTGAAGTGAAAAAGGACACATCCAGACTGTGGCCTCAAAAAAACCCATCTGTATGCAAAGAAAAGGAGCAGGCAAAATCAATCCAGTATTCTTGACAAATAAATTGATCCTCAATTCATGTTCAGGCTAACCTGCAGAAATATTTAAGTATATCAATATGATCATTTAAAACAATTAATTTACTATGTCAAGTCCTAGAAGACTCTCACCTGTAAAACAGATTTTAAAAAGTCATGTGAGGCATTGGAAGTCAGTCACTAATATCATACAGTTGTTTTTCTACAGAAGTCTCAGTGTGATCTGAATAACTTTGATTTAAAGACAAGTAGAACTAGGCTACAAAAAAAAGCTTATTTTGAGAACGGTCAGCAGGTTTTTGAAATATAATATATACATGTAAGAATTACAAGTTTCTCTGCAAAACTACTTTTTAGGGAAAATTGTTAAAGATAATGGTGGAACAGACAACTCCCAGTGCCTTTTAGAAGCACGTTACAAAGCTTATGCTTCTTTTATGAAATCTTTATTGGTCATCTCAACTCATCTCCTTGCTGTAATGACCTAAGTCATACATTTTAGTGTTTTCTTTTATTACTACGAGCTTGGTTTTGTCCCTTTTTTAATAAAGTCTATTTTACCACACAGTTTCATTTATCCAGCTAATGCTATTCAGGGGACAAGGAGCAACTACACATCAGGATCATGTACTTCAGACTGTTTTGTGGTCCAAAGACTCTATGCTGTGCAGTAAGTGTGCAATTAACAAAAATGTTTTCTAAACATTTGGAGCTGAATTGGAGATGGAAGATAAACTCCAGTGTGTTGGACCAAAAGACAGATGAACTGAAAAAATGAAAATATGGAGCCATTTTCCTCCAAGGGAGGAAGTTCAATGAGAATGCCAGCTTTTCAAGAGAGTGCTCCCAAAGACAGTAAAGCAGGGAGGAAAAATTCTTAAGGAGGCTCAAGATTTTCTAACCAACTAGTTCACACTAATTAGCTCATGGTGAAGGATGATAAACATCTCAGATAAACCAAAACACGGAATGTTCATTAAATACCTTTGTTTCAGCCAGTATCTCCATCTGGAGCCCAGGCTCCCATTGCTAACTGTAACAAGACACCTGCTGGTACATCCCACCAGCTCCTCCCTTTCCCAGAAAGAAAGCATCCAAGTTTTACTTCCTTCCTCTATTTGCTACTTAATTCTTTCATCAGCCTGTACCTAACTGTAAATGAAAACCTGTAATTGGGCTGAACCAGTTGCCATTTTTGAACATCACCATCATCTTTTTCAGCTCTCCCACTGCCTGGATTTCTAACAGTAGGCAAAGCCCAGAAAAATGGTATTTTTTAGCCTTTCCAATTAGAAGTACAATTTTGCTACAGAGCTCAGCTCTCTAAATAAATTATACATTTTGTCCACTGTGAACTCCAAGTGTAAAAACCAAAATGAAGCCATAAAGACAGATCTCATTTCGGACATCCAAAATGAGGGCAGAGAGAATGAGATGCTTCTAAGGCAGCTGAATTGTCCCACCTACATTTGAGCTACTCTGATAGAATCTATTTTAAATCAAAGAAACTTAAGCAAACCTTTCCAAAAATACTTTTTAGTCCATAAAAATCTATTTTTAGACACTGTCCTTTTTTCACTGAGCACATACACTCTCTCTCAGCAGCATCTTTCCAGTCATATATTGATACATGTTTTTTAATTTCTGAAAATTGTAATACACAGAGTAAGAAATTTTCAGTTAACCCCAAAGAATATTGATCTGTATTCCATGAGAGTAGCAGATGATAATTTCTGACTTCACCATTAAATAAAAATAAAATAATGCTTGATGCAAAGAAAAGTTAAATAGACACATGGTCTAATTATGGTGGTCTGCATACAAATATACCCACAAGGTACTCATTCTGTGTACTTCACTGCAAACATTCTGAACTATAAGCACATTAGCTCAAAGTATTGATTAATGAAAAGGAAAATGAAAAATACTTTGTGTATAGCATAGCCCTATCAAACTGATTTTTGGATCTTCCTGCTCATGCTTCCTGAATTTATTATTTTTGCCCTGACGTGATTTAGCTGAGATTCCCTTCCTTTCTTCTAGAACATAGGTACCTGCAGAAGGACATGTTGCCTTGCCTGAAAAAGATAAAGATTGTCTGAGTTTAGTAATTTTAGTAGTTAAGTGGCTGCAATTTAGCTTTGAAGTTTGCAGCAGATTGATGGGGGAGTAAATCCGTACTTTCACTGCTCCCCACCAGGCACTACTGGGACAGCACCAGTTGTTTCATGCTGTGTTAAATCAATAGCTAATATGGTGAAATACTAGCCCGATGTTCAGACATGGCATTTTCTAGTTTTATCACAAGCTGATGATGAGCAGTTCTTGCTTTACACTACCTGAGATAAAAGTCAGTAACTAATCCACTACCTCTAATTTATCAAAAATCCACTACTTCTAATTTATCAACCCAAAGTCCTCCTCCTTTTTGTACTGCCTCTCCATTTTTCAGTCTCCCACTCCAGTGAAAATACTTATTAAAATATTAATTTCTAAATTGATGAAAAAATATTATTATACACATATTTATATGAAAAATAACCATACCAACCCATTCCCTATTTTGTTCATTTCTTCAGCACTCAAGTTGTAAGCCTAATGATACAGTGTAAGGGAAAGGCAGCTTCTATACTTACAGAAAACATTGATATTTACATATATTTGGTATTTAAAGTGTCTAATAGACAAGCTTCATCTAACTTTTTTTTTCCTGTTACCTGTGGCATAGTCAGGAATTCTGCCTCCAAGTGGACCAGCACACCACACAAAGAATAATGGGCAACACCAATACTTGGCAGTAGCTCATTTCACACTAAACACTGATGTCCAAACTCTAAAAATTCACTGAGTATTTCTGTTTTGTCCCTGTTCCTGTGTTGTCACCAACAATGCTTACACATTTCTATTGATCTTGTTTATAGTTGCCTAGATTTTCACTGTCAAGACAATGTAGTATGAACCTTAAAGAAAGTCTCACTTGATGTACCACTGCATAAAGGCAGTTATCTCAGTCAAAGCTTCAATTAGTCCAGAACTTGTACTGCCTCCTATAGTGGCCATTAATGGATAATAAGGAGAAATCTTAAGAAACAGAGCAGGGATGGAATTATTCTCATTTCAGTAAATGCTGCCTGTTTCTGTTGATCAGCAGTTCAGTACTTTGAGGTACATCTAAGAGCTTCACACTTAATAATAAACCTTAGTGGTTACTGCTTAAATAATACTTCTTTTCTTTAAATAGCAACTGAAGAACGGCATTCATGCACAAGAAGAAAAATGTTCAGATCTCAGTATCAGGACAAAGATTAAATTCAAAAGTTATTCACTTGAAAAAAGTGGAGTGAAGTTCCAAACAAAGAAGCTAACAATTAAAGTATCAAAAGCAATTAATTTGTATCACAGAGTGTTGGAACATCTCTTCCATGGAACACATTTTGACACTAAGAATTGAATCCTGAGGATCTCATCTTTACATGGTGAACTCCAGAATAAGAGAAAGATTTCCTAATGAATTACTTTACAATTTCAGCTCATACAAGTCAGTTGCTCTCTCAATCTCCTAACAAACTATGGCAAATATTCAAATTATTCATATTAGAAAAACAGAACTATACTCTACAGTCATATTATATTTCTGCTCAGCTCCTTTGAAGTGCAAGAAAGGCCCAGTACCATTTGACCAAACATCTGTCCCTCCACCCCAGCAGCTGTTCTTGCATGGCACAGTGTAGAAACTTCTGGTATAACAAAGCTGTTAGCATCAAACACAGATGATCTGATACAAAGCCAAACAAAGTTTGATAGCATATGGCAAACATAATAGTTTCAACATCAACTCATGAACCTAACATGCAAAACCAATGTGGAAAGAATATAAGGAACTAAAGAGAAAAAAATCCCATTGTGTAGCACATATCTGGGTTTTCGATTCCTGAGTATTCAAGGACAGACTCAAAATTATGCAATAATCTGAGTTAAAATTTCAACCTAAAAATGAACTCTCACAAAGCTAGAGAGTGATAACTATTCTACTAAAACCTCAAATATGAGATCTGCCATTCTTTCCCCATCATGCAACAATTTTCCATCTTATACCTTTCACAGTCTGTATCTTCCTACCTCCACTTATCACAGTCTGCCCCCAGTGTGATCATACTTATTGTTCCTGTCACAAAGTGTGAATGATGAAGCATCATATTTTGTTTCCTCTTCCACCACTCATTTTGCCATTTCCTACTGGTTCCCTCCCTCTGCTCAGATATTGGGGTCCTCTCCTAAATTCCCTCTTCCAAATCCCCCACAGCATCATGCACTGCACAACGAACAGGAGTGGTCATCTGCAAGTGTCATTAGTCCAGTGCCACTGTCCACTGTTACAATGAGCAGCTCTATGGTTGTACAGGACAATGACAACCTTTACAGCAGGATCACGACAGATTTCAAAGATTTCTGAAGCAGTGGCCTCAAGGAAAAGGTTTAGAACATTGTTGGGTGACAGTTTATAATTTTTTCCCCTTAAAACAAGATATATAAACCTGATAATACAGGATCCTGCAGTAAATCACAAGACTGATACTTGAGCATTAACTCCAAAATATAAGTGATTCCATAGTTAAGTAGGAAAATAGAAAGTATAGCTGCACACAGCTGACTAGAGGTATATTTTTATTTAAGTATGAAAAGCAATTGTTGCACCTCAAAAAGTATTCCATCAGAAAGTGCTCCCTAGGCCATTGGAACTTCTAGTTTGTATTTCGTATTTTGGTTCTAAACACCTCATCAAATAGAGAGTATTTCAGTCATTTATTACATCCTGAAAGAACCATTGCAGGGGATCAGTAGGAACCAGTTTGTGTTTTCCTAAACAGTATTTCCATGGATGGCCACTAAAGTTGACACATTTGCTTGTATCACTCTGGGAAAAACAGTCAAGACCTAGTGCCTGGATTTCTTCCTCCAGTGTATGATGGATCAACTTTGACTAAACAGACAAAACCACATAAGCACGGAAATAGCCACAAAGCCACAAACCAGATCCACAGAATAATTTATTTAACACTATCTGCTAAAGGGGGAAGCACTCTAAGACTCTCCCAATCACTAATTTCATATAGGGACATCCCTGGTGTCAGTGTCCCGTTTTTCTCAGGGGCTGGATAGTCCCAATGGTTATTAAGAAAAAACTACCAGTCCACTATCTCAAAGAGAAAGGTGCACATACATATTTCTCCTTTGTCTGTTTGATTTACAGACCTGAGGAATATGGATTACCCCTGTTATCTGCACAAACAAGCTCTACTAGAATCCTGGCATTCAGTCAACTTTTATCTTGGGGACCCCAAATTGTACTGTTAGGCAACACAGAGCACCTATCTCGACTGAATTGTCACACAAATAGATTTTTGTCAGATGTTCAATTTGTATTGGGGAGCATGCCAGCAAAAACAAAAGTCAGCAATTTAAAACAACAAACCAGCCCCTGTGCTGACAGGAACAAATTACTATATTCCAAATGAATAAGAATTACTGTAGATCACAGATCCTCAGTATGAGCACTACACAAAGGGTGGAAAAAATGTTCCTCAAATTAATTCTTTCTGGTAACTCCGTGCTCTGAAACAAAAAGAGGCTGAGTACAAATAAAATACAACACAAAATAATACAAATAAGTTTATAAAAGCACATAAAGAGGTACAATCAAAGAGGGATTAATTATTTAACAACTGGTAGTGCTAAGACAGGAGATGAGCAAAGACTCATTAGAGTTCAAAACTGAACTTTTGGAGTTGGTCAAATGCTGCAGCAGGGTGTTGTACTTCTAACAACTCCCAGATCTGCTTTCGAGGCAATGACCTTACAGAGCTGAGTGCACTGCGAGGTGATGCATGCATCTTTTCGGGCAAAGATAGAAGTAGCTGCAAAAACACAATACATTTTGTTAGCCCACCCTAGGAGCAAAACTTATTTCTGTTCTTCCACAAACCACACAGAAGGTCTAGCACAATCTTTTCAAAGAAATCTTCTGATCACTCTGTAATTATTCCTTTTCGAGTGACCCCATTCCATAACACACCATTTATGAAAAGACCTTGAAAACACTTTGCCTCTGAAACTTGGTAGCATGCTACACAGACCTTAGCATTTGAACTAGGAATTATTTTTCTTTTATGGATTATAGCACTTAAAAAATCAACTTTCACCTACAAGCTAATTGGAATGAAATTTGTCTAAATAATTTTTTCTGTTTCTTTTTCTGCTGTTTACAATGTTTTTGGGGGTTCATTTTGGTTTTAACTCTGTTGAAAAACTCAGCATGTTCACTTATACTCTATCTCCTATCCTGACAAATAAAATTATTTCCAATCTTGTCTTTGCAACTGTAATTTCTTACCTTAGAAATTACGATGCCAAAAAAAACAAATGCAAAATAATAATGCAACATTGAGCACCGGTAGGCATAAAATTATATAAAAATCCTACCACCCTAATGAAAAAAATAACACCAAGAACTACACTGAAAGATTGTACAAAATCAAATAACAGTAAAGAAAAATGTATCTTCTTGAATGTCATCTCCTGTCAAAATTTATAAAAAATGCCTGCATAATACACTTTTAGAAAACAAGTAATACTAGAAAAATAAAGCTGCAAGCATAAAAATATTTTAATTTAATTTCTGTTGGATCATTGCGGTGATTTTGAAACTACAGGGAAACCACCCCTTCCCATTCCCAATTTTAAGACATTCCAGAGAAACTTTACACCGAACCAGCACAAAAAAAAGTGAGCAGTGGAATAATAATGGCCTATAAGCCAACCTCTATCTTAATAAATTAAATTGGATATAATGGTGTAAATGTAAGGCATTAGTCACATGATTAATGCTAACTAAAATAGTGAGAGCCTAGTTTTGTAGAAAATATAGAGCAGCCACTTTCCAGTTTACTTTTAAAACCATAGAGATACGATAAACAGGTTTCATTGAACTTTGAGCAGCTACAGATACTCAGCATCTCAGCCCTAAGACAACACAATCAAAATGGGTTTTGTTGAATGCTGCCACGATTAACCTAAAAGCTTGATGGCTGTATTTCCTATCTTACAGGAGAAAGTATAAATGTAGGATGTTCCACTCTTGGCCTTTGCTCTCTCAATCCTGCACACATGTTGGGAGATCAGTGTGATGGGCAGCACACAGAGGTGATGCCAGCCCTCGTCCCTGCTTGTATTAGAGTCAACTTTCAGTATGACCACATTAGAGAACAAGTCTAGAAAGGGAACTGTATATTTACAGATCAAAATGTGAGATGACATACATAATACAGGCAATACACCTGCACAGATAAATACATGTCATTCTAGTCCTGCTTAGTAAATGGAAGATGAAAGAAAGCAAAACTAATGTAATTTTGAATGATGATTTCATTATTTCCCATAACATTAAATAAAGCATTTGGCAGTGCAGAAATTTTTTCACATTGTTACAAAATTGATTTAAAATTATGATGGTGATGGGGATTATTTGCTATTCAATCTATACTTGTCTGATTTACAATCAATACATGAACTTAAAAAAACCCTAACATGTCTTTAGAGTAAAAGCTGTGTGTCGTGGAAGACTATATAAACTGTATTGATGGAAGCTATACAATGTACAGAAGCACACAGCTACCTGCTTCCTGTGGTCATTGTCTTGTTCTCATACACTGGGAAAAATACCATTCTGCTAAGATCTGAAGTTTTAATACTTTCTTTGTGGGGTTATGACTCTTTTATGTGGAATTCAGAAGCTGAAGCATAAGTACACAAGATCTACCTGCATCTTTTGACTTGAATTTTATAAAATTGGCATGGGACGAAACCCTTTGGTGAACAAATATACGAGGGAGATGGGAAGAGATTGATCAATTGATTACTTTTTAAACAGAAAATGTAAGAAAGCTCCTTCCCTGGCAAGATAGAACTTAATAATACAAACCCTTTAAAATCTCAGTGGCTGAAGTTCTTTCTAATGAGACGTGATTTGGGGAAAATATCAGACTTTTCTCACTGCACAGGGACAGCATTCCTATCATATTTTCCTATTGAATGAGCAGGAAATATATGAACACCAGCTATGTGGCTGCATCAATACACTCTTTGACACGGCAATTCATAGAGGAACGTGGCTGAAAGTCTAAAGATCAAGTACTTCAGTTTTAAATTTTTAAAATCTAATTATTAGGAGCATAACATAGTAAAATAAAATACTGCCTTATTTAAAAAGAAGTACAACAACAGTGCTGTTGGATGAACCTGATATCATCAATGTGGGCATATCCTTCACCAGCAAAGCCAATGCAAAGGTCAGACACTGAAGTTCTTTGTGCAGACAGGACATCTTTCTGACTTTAAAGCATCTGTCACAGTATGGCCACCAGGCCTGAGGGAGTTATTTGAGACCTACTGAACTACCAGTAACACACTAATATTAGACAACACTGTTTCTCATTAATAAAAGTGCTAAGGGGGAAATACTAGGCTTGCTCTGCAGTTACATAGCCATACTAAAAAAATTAGTAGTCTGAGTGAACTGCATTGTCACTCTCAATAGACCACAAAATACTGCTTCACACAAAAAAGCCCCTGCACTACTAACACAGAACTTTATAAAAAATTATATCTAAGTAAAGAACAGTAATGGTTCACATGAATTCTTAAGTGGTTTGTAATATTTAACAACAAACATGAAACTTTATACAAGGTCTGAGAAGTGTGTAACTACTTAAACTCAGGTTCTGTGTTCAAACTTCCAAAAATTGGTTAAAAAAATCACAATCTCTTCATTTTGAGATAGTTTTCTAGATGACTGTTGCTTATATTGTAAGTACATTTTAACAATAAATGTGACGTGGTAATAGTCTGATTCCCAGCTGGATAAGTTATATATAAACAATAACTAAAAAAAGTGTAGCCTAATGTTTGCATTATCTTTAAGTAGGCATATAAATGCAAAGTGTACAAACTTAAAAATATTTTCATTTACAGAGCCTTTTCCGAGAATGTTCCTGTTAAGTGAATGAGGCAGAGATGTAGAAACAGATGGAATTTGTTTGTATTCCCAAATAAATAGTTGTGGTATTTTCCCCACTTAAGTTATACTATTTCCAGAACTAGGATCACACCAGAACAAAGTCTTATTATTTCTGCATAGGCTGAAGCTAAATATATTGATCTATCACCCCAAGTAAACCAACATATGTTTGCTATGTTCCCAAACTTTTAGTTGGAATAACAAGCACTACTTATCTAAGCAAAACTTCCACTGTTCTGGGAGCCAGGAAGCTCAGACACACTGTTTATACCTCACCTGGGCACAATACTGCAGAAGTGACTGCATCCCCTTCTATGCCACATGTGGTCTGGAAAAAAATCCAATTTATAAAGCTGACTTAGCAATACTAATTCAGGCCAAAGGTCTATCCAGCCTAACACACAGTACCCAGGAAGGACCAATATTAGAAACTCAGAGAAGGGGACAAAATGACCCCTGTCTGGTACACTCCTTTTCCTCACTCGCCTTGTGGTGGATTACAGATCAGGCACTTCCCAACTCTGATGCCCTCTCCTCTCTTGCATTTTTATCTCTGATTCAATAAATTAATTTGATGCCACCTGACACGTATTGTGACAAGTGGTGAACAATTTCTTGACACTTCTCTATTTGCCACTCCATTTACATAATCATCTCTCTATGCATCCCTTCTCTCTTAACCCTAGCTGAAAAATTTCTGTCCATTACTCAGTTCCTCATACTGAGCTGCTCCAGAGCTTTCATTAGCAGCAGCAGAATTATGTTCTGCTACTGCATTTTTGGGGAACAGGGAATTATAATCACATAGAGTCATAAAGGTACATAGATGATTTGTCTCAATCTCTATTCCTTTCATAGTAATTCCTTCAGTGCAATTTTCTTCTCTGAACACTATTGAGTTTGGAATTCTATATTTTTCCCAAACAGTAACGCTTGCCCATCATTGGAAATGTCCATTCAGAACTGTTTTCCTAATAGGTGCATTTCTTTCTACATATCAACAATAAGCTTCACCTCTGAGTTTAATGTTTAACCTCTTAGAACACTACTTCTGAAATAATTAATTTAGCTTTTCATTCTACTGTCCTGCATATTTTAGTATCACCAGTAACTTCGTCAATTCTTCCTTTTTTATATTAAGACCAAATTAAAAAATGCTGAACAACACAAACAGGAAGTTGTGGGACACCACTGATGAGCTTCCTCCACTGTGAAAATTGACCATTTCTTCTTAGCCATTGTTACTTTATTATGAAAGTGTCTTCTCTAATGCCCCACACAGTAACTTTATTTTTTTAAAAAAAAAGCTCTGCTGAATGAAAATCTGTGAAATCTTCTCCACATAAAACAAAATTGTTAATTTTGCTTAATTAAAGAGAGGTTCAAAGTTGCATACATCAAGAAAAATGCAATGGATTGAATTAATTAAATGAAGGGCATGAAGTGATGCTGTGTCTTCTAGACACTGACTAGTATCTATTTCTCTGAATATTTCCTTATAAATTCCTTTTCTGCCTCCAAACAGATTTGAGCCACACAACCTCAAGATCTAGTGTATGAATGCATACAGTTTTTAATTTATTTATCTTAAAGAGAACCTTTGCTGACACCTAGCAGATAAATGATTAATTGCACTTCTTACCATCTTTGTGGAGCCTTTACAGCTGATATTTTAGAGCTCAAAATGAAAAAGCTTATCCAGATAGAAAATAGATGGCACTCACATAAAACCCCACACACTCGTTAGGTAAAGAGAAGTGCCAGTTACAAGCACAATGAAGCACTTCCTAAAATTACATCTTTGGATACAGATAGTCTCATTTGTATAATTTCTAACATCTGCTCAACTCTTAGTAAATAATAGCCTTAAGACACAAAAATAAATGCCCACGTAATGCAGAAAACATGATATAACTTCAGAACCCTGATAACTTACTGGACAGGAAGCTTTGCCACTAATACTACTAGAGAAAGACCTCCTTCTACCCAGAGAATAAAATCATCCAATTACATTGGATGAAACAAATTAAAGAAAGTGAAGGAATTCTACTATAACCAAAGTTATTTAGTTTTATTTAATGCACTATCATTTTCCAGGGTCTGTGCACACCTGCTCCTCCAACAGTTCAACAGGGAGCCTGGGAACAGGTCCACAGCAGAAGACTGCTCACAGCAGGACCATCCATTCTTCTACCTTCATACCCAGCCTTGGTATTTTTTTGCCACCACTGGTTTTAAGTTCAGTTCTTACATTTTCACACTGGAGCAATGACAAAGCATTAATGAAAAAAACTCACCATTCCCACATTTGCATCCTGCTTCATCTTTCTCTGAGTTTTGGGCAAAGCACAACTGACTCACCCTCCACAAAAGTTCTACTCTGATTTTTTAGGTCCCCTGATCCTGTCCCCTGAGCCACAACTTTTAATTAGTTAATAGCTAATAACTAATTCCTGTTCTGATGATTTTGTTCTAGGCTGAAACACCACTTTTGACTAAGGAATCTCCCAGTCCTTCTGCAGTCTTTTACTGTCTCATAGAGAAATAACATGAAGTTATTTGGGGTTTTGGTCCAACCTAATATACTCATTCTTGCAGCAGCTGGGGATATACCAATGGCAAGTGTTTGATAGAGATTTCAAATGGGATGGACAACCATATTGACTTCCCTAAGCTACCTCACCTCTCTCACTTTTAGCAACACATTCCTATAGGAAAATTTCACAACTCTTCTTCGCTAACTCAATCACCTGCAGTACAGATAATATTATCCTCAACAGTATCTTGTATAACTGTATCCTTCCCTCAGCTGTAATTTCAATTCCACTACATCTTGTTATCTGTCTACCCTGTAACATTATCAGAGAGGAAAAATTACTCCTTTTAGTAAAGATAGAATAAGAGGTGGAGTTTTAGGGGTAATTTTTTTTTTTCAATAGGACTTGTTTAAGGACAAACATTCTCAGGGATTGCAGAGTCAATTTGCATCATGCCACAGAAAAAGATGGCCACTTCTCAAAGAAAGACTTTGTCTGGCTAATATCACAGAATTTCTTGCACTTCTTTTTTTGCTACAACCAACACTTCAAAATCTTTGAAGCACTTCTGTCCCCTTCTTCAATGACTTAAGGATTAGCTTTGCTACATATAAGTTTCTGATTTCATTACTTCAGCTCATATATTCACCTACTCAAAATGCCTCTGGATATCCTAGTTGCTTGACCATACTGGAAATACACATGAAAGAAAACATATCAATGAAACTCTCCAAATGGCAAGTGATTTTCTCTGAATTCATAGCTGTTCAAACCCTACCTTGCTAAGACTGAAACATGTTTCTTGCGACAAGATCATGTCAAAGGATGAAATTTCAAAAGCACTTATGTAATCTGAAAAAAACAAGCCCTCCTTGAACCATGAAATGAGGTGCAGGTTTCTACGTATCTTCCTTTCACAGGTTACTCATGAGAATCTGAAAATCCCACCTGAAAAGACATAAGACTAGAATTTTTAAGAGGTCTAAGCTGCTCAGCGCTGAAAGCCATTGAGGATTGAGCACTGACTCCTTCATGGTCCTTTCTGAAAAAATCTCAACCTCTATCTTTTAAGCTGCCACAGGTAAAAGCTTACAGCAGCTACAAACGATGGCTTGACAATGGGGAAAAAAAAAAAGATGATAAAGATGGTGATGGCAGTGGTCGGAGGTAATGCTTGTGCATGTTCCTGCAGACCTGGTGAGAAAGCAGCTTTTGATGGTGGCCTCAGAAGCAGCTTAATCGTCTGCACTGGGGCATGAAGCAGCTGCAGCGTGGACTGCTGTAAAGGAGGAAGCAAATCAGGAGGAATAAAATGAAGGAAAACAGAAAAAAGCAGACTACCATCTAATCATGTCCTTGGTGGAAGTGAAACTCAGAGAATTACCAAGATGAGAAAAGTTTTAAGTCAGCATCTTTCCCCTAAATGCAAAGAAGGGATTTGAAGCTGATAAATACCACCTTACCAACCTACTGCATTCAGTTCCCTTCCCTTGGACTCTCAACTGATAATTATGTGAAGGTGAACCAAATTAAATGATCCAATAATGCTTGGCTCCCTCAAGCCCAATTTCACCAGGAAACAGACACAGGAAATAAAATCATCAAGATACTAATTTATAGTTCTGACTTGTCCACAAAAGGCATAGAAAATTTTTTCACTTTTAAGGAGTACTTCACGTGAAGGTTAGTTTCAAAGAAGCAGATCTAAAGCCAGAACATTTTGCAATTTCACCAAACTTTATATTTTTGATAATGTTTTGGTCTGCAGCTTTGAAGCTTTATTCATTGTCCTGAACTGAAAGCCTCATGAACCATTTAATTATTTTGGATTCACAACACAGAGTCATAAACTTTGGTGCTGCCTGTAATTTGGTCCATTTCCTGCTTCTTCTCACCAGTCTCCAGAAGCAACGCAAGGACAAAATTAAATAAAATGTGTTTAATATTAAACAGTTTTGAATCATGTATAGTTTTAATTGTCCCACAGCTGCCACAAGCTAAACTGGCATCACAGTAATCCATATACAGCAACCATTGCAGATGCATCCACACACACATAAAGAAGTATACATCTGGATCTTCCACAGACTTTGGGCAACATTAGAAAGTTTGCAAAATAGAGCAGCCTTAAAGTAATGTGCAGTTTGGCTGAGGAACCAAAGACACTTTGAATGAAGACAATCCCATATAATTGCAATTTATCTTGTATCATTATTACAGCTTACAGTTATAGAAATATCAGGTATGTTGACATATCCTGCATTTTCTTTCTCAATTTTTCACATTTTGTTCCATTATTTGGAAACAAGCAATATGCTTCACTCCATGTTATATCTCACTGCTTTCTGATCTTTAGTCACTGTCCCCATATGGAACACAAGCTTAACAACATTGCAAAAAGAGACAGTTGCTTGACCTTGACTTTGTACCCAAAGAAGCTCCCTGTTGGTAGACCATGACTCCCACCAGTCCAGAGAACTCACTCGTTACTGGAGTAAAACCACAAGGCTCCAATGTACCATGTCACACATTCACAGGAGAGGGACAAACTTGGGAAAAGAACTTCTTTACAGGGAAGCTGGGAATAAAGCAGGCTACAATGAAAAAGCTCTGATATAACACCTGAAAGAACAACAAAAGGTCAATGATGCATCTATCTTTCTCTGGACACATCCTTTGTCCCCCAATTGCACCCACTGTGGAAGTCTTCAAATTAAAAATACCTCCTTTAGACCCTCCATGTAAAGAAGAAAACTCCATGTTCCAAAGACACATCCATTATATTCAAATATGTTTAAATGTTAATGTATTTCCTCTCAAACACTGTCCTACAGTATACCAAACCATTAGGATCTGAGCAGTAAGATCCATCAGCTGTCCAGTCAAACATCCACTAAAAGGGACAACAGTGCTGATGTGATCTTTCCAGTCTTTCTGCCAAGTTTGCTACCACAGAGAGAGAGAGAATGTGTGTGTGTGTGTGTGTGTGTTGGGATCACTGTGCTCTGTAACGAGGAGGGAGCAATGGGAAGAGGGACAACTGTCTCCTTTTAGCAATCTTGTTTCTAGCTGAGGAGGTGGAAGGCTGAGCAGCTTTCCTTCCACTCCCAGCCATCTGTTAAAAACCTCAGTGAGGACAGCTCTACATCAGCAATTATTATTGATAAAACAAAAATGCTCTGACACAATCTTTAAAACAGGATACTTAATTTTATCAGTCTAGAGAGGAACTTATTCTTTCACAGAGTTACTGACTAACAGCAGCCTGGATCACTCACCCCCCCCCACTCACCCCTCTCCCCAATATGCAGCACATTCTGTGCCAACCATCTCCCCTGAGTTTAACACTGTCATCTATGCTTTAGCAGGGAGAGGGGAAACCTGACCTCAGGCAGCATTTTACTAGAAAAGCCTGGAAGTCATAAGGCCCTAGCACAGATACCGGAAAAATAAAATTAAGGAAAAGAAAACAGTGAGAAGAAAAAAAAATCCACAACCAAAAACACAATAGAAACAATACTTTGTGTTCCTATTTTAAGTGCCTCTCTCAATGCTATATGCATAGCAGCTAAAGGCAAGCTGGAAACCAGCCAGGTCCTGGCTGCCAGCAAAAATTTTGTCACCTCCTTTGAACATCTGAAGTATGTTTACCCAATAGATTTCATTAAATTACACTTCCATTAGGAAGCATACAATGTTGATACTCATCTCAAAGATAAAAGGGATCGCTAAGAGGCATGTCATCCTGCTCCCCAGCTGATTGCTATTTCTGGGCCAATCAAGGAAAGGAGCCAGAACAATACTTGGTTAAAAAAATGCAGCATCTCCCCAAGGACTACATACTAAGAGACTGCAGCTCCATTATCAAAATGAGCATATCATTAATGACAATACACATAGAGTATGTTATTTTAATACAACTCATACACAACAAACAAGCTGTATTTGGGTCATTAGCTGAATTTGTAAAGCAGTATTTCCAAGGGTTAGAAACTCCTCATCGAGATATGAAGTTTATAGGTTGGGAGCAGGGAGAGAACAAATATTTTATATGATCCCAAAATACAGTGACTCTGTAATAACACTCTGTGGTTTGAAGTGCAGTGTAGTAGCTAACAGAACAATAGGCTATTCAAACAGAAGTTCTCATTTTGAAGTAAAGCAGAAGTAATTTAAAACACCAGGCACTGTTGTGCTAAACATCTATGAAGGACAATGAAAGCAAAATGCCACTGATGCAGTTTACATTGTATGTATCACTTTTTAATTTATTATTATGGTACAGTTTAAAAAAAAATACTCAAAGCAACATTAAAAAATTAAAAATATTTTTAAAAGCTATAGAAAAAACAGTGCTGATTGTAAGGCAAGACACTTGGGAGGGAATAACATAGGAGAACCAAATAATTTATCCTATGGTAGGCTGAGCCTTTGCTAGTAGAGAGGAGGAGATATCTTTGTCTCTAAGCATTGCTGTTAGATGTATGATGTTTAGTGTGTTTCCTAATCTCCAATTCACATAACAGCAATAAAGGGAAGAGGACAAAACCAAACCCATGCTAATTAAAACCTGAAGATATAGGAAAGGGCTGGGAGGTGTTAGCTCTTTACAGTCAAGCTCTGCCTCACAGTCTTGCAGCAATCTGTGACTATTAATCTCTAAAAGCACTCCTTGCTCAATATTCTCCAATCTAGACTCCAGCCAATCTCTTTCAACATGCAGAAAACCTTTTGGTTTAGCCATATTTGACATATCATATGAACTCCAATTATCCATCTTTTTGCAGTTAATCATCTCACAATTACATTTCCTGCACTTATAAGCATCCAGCTGGGAACTGAGTTTTAATCTAGGAAATAAAAAAAACGGATTCAGGTTTCTAACAAATTACTTCTAATTAACCAGAACCTTTTCTAGTCATTCCAACCTAAAGATGCCTACAGCAAATGAAAGAATTTATTGTTTGCATTCCTAATGATACTTTAAAATTTCATTTCAATTTCCCCAATGACTAACTTTCAGGAAATTCACTACACTTCTATCTACTTAAACAAACATTCTGTTAAGCAGAAAATGCACAACAACACAAAACCTAGGGGAAGAAAGCGAGAGCTTGTATTACACTGAGCAGAAAAGCTGCTAAACAAAGCTAAAGAACCAGAATGCTAATTAATGGCAACTTCCAGAAGTGCACTGCAGCTACAGTGCCCACGCTTTGCCAGAGTTATTTGGAATCTCAAAACTATGTTCCCAAGTAAGTTTAGAAATTAAAGGTTTGTTTCAGGTTTTTTTTGTTTTTTTTTTTTTTCAGGGAAAAAAAAAAGTGTTCAGTTCTACTGATACAAGGCAGCAATTTGTAATCTGTACAAAGGAAGTGGATTAAATGAAGCCACCTCTCCAGATAACTCAGGAAACTAACTCGATGCCAGTTAAACAGCACATGAAAGAGCATTGTCCCACACCTTCCAGTGATTTCCCCAGGGAAAGATTTGGAATAAAAGCCATACAAAACATGCTTATTGCACAATTGGGAAGTGCTTGATACCACAGGGAGGTAACATGAGGTAAGAATCAAATGTAACAGTTTAATTTACATTAAGTCATATCAATTTTCTCCAACTGTTTCAGAAAGTCAATGCAGCTATCTGACAGAATAAGATTGTTGCAAAGTAAATTATACCTTTCATGTTCTTTGGACAGTCAAATACCAGAGGGTTTTCTGTCAATTATATGGTACCACAGATGTACATCCCAAATCTGTCCATCTATCTAACAAAAAGAAAACAATATACATCTGAAAAACACGTTTCAGAGCTATCTTTAAGTAATACATAATATTTAGGTCAGTCTAACTGCAGAAATATCTGCTCAAAAGGTTGGTGTTCATTAATGTACTACAAAAGTTTCCACAAAACAAAACAGGACTGCATTAATTGGCTGATTGATTCAATACCAAGTTAAAGTAGTTAATTATTCTGGAAAAAAGTTATTTTTAATGCACCTGAAGCCTTCCAAAACTATTAAATTTTATATGCCTGCACCAACCTCCCATTACTTCGACTTTCATTAACTACGTCTGTAGGCACTCAGAGAACACCAAAACTGTTGGTACATTTTTGTTTTTATTTGTAACAGAGGTTGTGACCATGGACATTTTAACTCATTTATAACAAGGGAAAAACAACAAAACCAGTAGCAACTTCCTTTACCACTGCTAAAATTGAGCATACTGTAATTCCTGCTACAACAGCAATAGCTTTGATTATACTCCAGCATCACAAACCAATTAATGCCAACTGCCCCTTCCCAAATTTCTGCATTTCTGGTTAACTTCTCTATCCAACACATGGAGTACAGCACATTCAGTGACGTGAGGAAGGGATGGAATCCCCTTAATGAGATTCACAGATACATCCTTAGGTATTATAGAGACAATATTCAAACCACTCTGTTTGAATCATGTGAAACATCATGAGATTATCTACCAACACATTTCCAATCTACCTGTGCACTTTCAGCTGTGATAAATGAAGACCTGCATGAAGCAGCAGCAAGAACACTATGGGAAGTTCTTCTTAGTTGTTAATTGGTCACCAAAGACAGAATGGAAAGCCTGGCTGACAGAGGAGAAACTTTTTCTTCTTAAAGCTCCTCCCAAGTCTTAAATGAGAAATTGAGAGACACAATTCAGACAGGCTACAGGCTTCAGTAGGAGCTCAGAACCAAGATGGGTATTCCCATTTTGAATGCAGGGCAAGGTATTGCATATTTCAATGCAATCCTACCAAAAGTCCTGCCCACTGGACACAGAAGACCACACACTGCTCACTCAGACTCCAGATCTCAGGCAGAGGTGCACAGGTAGGGGACAAAAAAGCACCACTGGAGCTGTTGCAATCAAGCAGTTTTAGAAGTCAGAAAGTCCAAGGCTGGTGAACTCACACATGCCACAGACACCTGGCAGAGCTGCACAGCTCCCACTGCCAGTAAGGTCAGGTCAGAATTTTATCAGGATGCAGCTCAGCAGGGACCACAGATGGGCAGGGCCATGGGGAGCTGGAGAGCAGCATCCCACAGCATCCCCCAAGCAGGGGAAACCAGCCCTGAAATGGAGCCTGGGTCACGGCTGGGCTGGGGAGGCTGCTCAGGGCCACTCCGAACTGACCATAACTTCAGCAGGATTTTTTATGAATCACAGCTTGTGGAGAAGGCAAAAATAATGTCACACAGAGAACACATAATGAATTTACATCACCATGGAGAAGACAAATTTCAAATCAGAAATATCCAGCATACGAAGCAATCCTGGTCCAGGTTAAGGCCAAGGACATTTATCTGTTGTTACAAGAAACATTTTAGAATAGTTTTACTGGTTTACTGCCCTTGAGTCACACAAGCCCTGAATCACTGGCAAGTCAGGAATGAACAGGTAATATTGTAGAGAGATTCAGAAGGTACTAGGCAAACATGAAAAATAAAAAGAATTAGAAGAAAAAGCACCCTCTCAGCTGCAGTCATTTAAGTAGGAACACCACAGAGAAAAGCTCTTAAGTGCAAATCTTTCTTATTGCAGTGTTACTTTCAGTGGCACATGAAACAGCAATGATAACAGGCTCAAAAAAAAACTTTGAAAATAAAGTTAAAAGATGTAACATGTAACTTAAAACTAACATCTTTTCCTACACAGAAAGGTTAAATTGTGGGGTTGACATTTGCATTTGTTACGTTGTCAACGTTTCCTGCCTATCAGCCTATGTACAAACAATATCTAAAGATGTCATCTACATATTTATACCAAAGGAGTTTATGAACAAGACCTGTCAGTATATTTTAACACCTTTCCAAAACGTCAGCTTTCATCAGGTATAAACACACCATGTTTAATTTATTAGTTTGGTTTAATATAAAAAGTTGACAATCATGTGTCACCATAACTATTGATAAGGTAAATAAGGACTACAGGAAAACGTCAGAAAGTTATTAAAATATTTCTCAGCTTCCTGAATCAAATTGGATTTATTGGCTTTTCTCTGTCAATAAGTGCATCACACATTTTTCTTCATATGGCTATTTTTGAAGTGATGTGTCCAACAATGAAGTTTACAGACAGACTACATATCCTAGAGAATCTGAATTTCACTTTGACTTTTTGGGCCAGGGGAAAGGACTTTGCTAACATTTAAAAAAAAATCCAACAAATGAACACAAACATAGATTAGTTCACCTATATTTAAACATATGCCAAAGACTTCTTTTTCTAAAATGTACTAAGCTTCATAAAAGGTAAAATATAAGTCAAAAGAAACTCTGAATACAACTCTGAAGCTGAGCAAAGCAATGGATTTGTTTCCACTTTGCACAGGAGATGCTTGATTCAATTTCCTCAAGAAGATTGCTACTACCAAAGGTTCACCTTCTTTGTTTGTAGTATCAGGAGAACAACCTATTCTCACTTCTTTCTAGATATTTCCCCAAAAAATGTAACAAGAGGGCAGCACAGTCACATTTCAAGAATTTCATCCCCCCTATGACTATACAGCCAAACACCTCATCAGTGAGTCACTGCAGCCAGAATGCAGCAGCTTGCTCTATAGGGAAAAAAAGCCTTCATCTGAATGCAAGGATAAACTCCATTGTATGGACTAGTTCAAACACTCCTGCCTAAGCCACACTCAGGCCAAGTAACAGCCAGAGGCACAGAAATATTTAAAGGCAGGGGGTGCCAGAGGATGGGCAGCTCTCCTTGCTGGAAGATGCTTTTCTTTTCTTCAGCAAGTCTGACTCTACACCTCAGAATTAGATACAATGAAGAATTTACTATTATACAACCCAGCTCATACTAAATTTGATACTATGGACATCACAAACCATGGCATGGCCTAGCCCAGCCCCTTAACTAGTCTATAAAACATACCTGGCAGGGATAACAATAGTGTTCTCTTAGAATTCACTAGACATGCTAAATGTGTCCTCAAAGACCTGGTCTGGATTTCCTGTTGCTAATTTTTGTGGGATTTTAATGATTCATGTCACTTCTGCATCAAAATCACAAATGCAGTGAGTACAGCTGGGTACCCAGGTGTGGAATATCAGAAATATAAGCCACTAACACTTTGTTGCCATCAGAAATTTAGTGCTGAAGATCTCGAAAGTCAATTGGATAAAATGGAAAAACAGAGGCTTTGTTTTTCTGTTCAAATGACAAGTGGGTGAAAGAACTGACACATGATCCACCATAAGTGACTGAAAAGACAATTTCCAAAACAGAAAAATAGTCCAAACTTATTAATCAACGTATTTAGTTATGCTTATTAGCCACAGGATTATCCAGGCCCATCCCTGGGAGTGTTCAAGGCCAGACTGGATGGGCTTTGAGCAACCTGGTCTAGTGGAAGATGTCCCTGCCCACGGGGAACTACATGATCTTGAAGGTCCCTTCCAATCCAAACCATTCTGTGATCCTATGATATTTCAGGCTACAGAAGCACCTGTCCTGGTTTCCTTTGTCTGATACAGGGTACAAGAAAGGGAATGGAAATTTCCACAGGGCCCAAATTTTTTACAAAGGAAGGAAGGACCTCAAAAGGAAGTCTTGCTCCAAAAGAATACATTTATCTACATCAGGAGCATGTTGGAGCTCTTCCACTATTTTTTCTGTAGTGTACATGATTTCAGATTCCATTGCAGAATAGATTTAGCCCGGTTCTAAGATCAAACATCTTCCCTTCAACATGGTTCAAAGCTGCCTGAAACACCAGTATTTTGTTCAGACCCTCATGTCTGTTCAGTGCACACCTGAAATGGAGTTTCCAGTTCACTTTCCTGAAAAAGCAATTCTATTCACACTCACATGCAGTAAGTGAGGAAAATTGGGGGATTTTGTCCAAGCAAACACCACCACTGTACACGAAGCCCCAGATGGGAGAAATGTCCTTAGCTAAGACATTTTTTAAAACATACAAATGGCTTGGAAACTGGTCCTACATTATGAGAGAAGGGAACTCAGCAGTTCTGACCTTAGCAACAGAGTACTTTTCAGGTACAAATTAAAAGTAAAAACTTCTAACATTTGCCCCAGAATGGGACACAAAAAAGGAAAAGGGAAAATGAGGAGAGAAAGGAGCAAATTTTCCTTGTGTTCATTCTAAAATACATGCATTTTAAACCAAGCTCTCTACAGGGCACAAGTGCTGAGCCACCGATCTGCATTGCTGAATGCCAGACTTTCAGCTCATGAATGGAAAAAAGGGATTTAATAACACGTTTGAAAGTGACTCCAAGTATGGGTCAGGAGAAAGATGCAGCCCAGGTACCTTCAACTGAAATAAAGATCTAACAGGAGGACAACATGACAGAAGGTAAGAAAAAGACAAAAGGAGCACTAAGGGCTTAAAAAGGCTGGGAAAGCAATTCAGGTTAGCAACCCCTAACTTAATCCTGACCTTTCTGTAACTTTTTACCTTGATTTAGTTGACTGAACTAACTTTGTGGGAAGCTTACACAACTGAACCAGAGAATCTGATTTCTCCTGAAGACTGGGCAGAAAGAAGAGGGAATCATGTGGTCACTTGAGGGTCTAAATGACACTGAATTATGAAACTATACAAAACAGTCAGTACAAATCAAACATTTCCTTCTTAATAAAAAAATCCTAGCACTGTGGTTTAGACCCTGCCTTAGCATTCTTAGTTTTCCTCCCAACCACATTAATCCTCTAGATAAATGCTTCTCCTTCTTTAAGGATGCTAGAAATTTTAACAGAAACATGTAACATGACAACCTGTAGTTTCAAAGACAGATGCTAATGGAACAACCTGTAATACTGACACTAACCTATATTTCTTAAGCAAATAAAAATAATCACAAGAAACACATTAACATAACAACCCAGTCCTTTGCATAGTTCTATTTAGTTAATACTCATTACAGTGCCAAAAAGCTGTAGACATGAGTGAGAAATCCCTTTGTGCTAGGCACTCCACAAACCGGGACCCCTGTGACAAACATCTGCAGTTACATGTCCCAAAATACCAACCACCATAATGGAAAGTAACTTTTCTGAAATAAGATTCTGAAATAAGAGCATTTGTTTTGATATTAATGCAGTTATTCTCTCTGAAATGAAATATTAACTACCACCTTTTTTTCTTGGTTGGTGACACAACCTAGCAAAAGTTACAGCTCGATCTAATAATGGCTCAAACCTTTATTCAGGAATCAGTGAAAAGGAGGTGTTAAACTCATAATGCAGGAGCATTTTCTAACTAAGGCCCAAGCCAAGACCCACCAGACACAATACAAGCCTTTTCTTTGACTTGCCAGAATTCACATTTGAATCTTTAGTGAACAGGTACAAAGCCTGCAATTGCAATTCAGTGTTTTCCACACTGACCAGGAGGGTAAGTTGGCAAACACTACCCTTATTCATTCTAGTCTTAACTTCTCAGAAAATAAAAAAAAAAAAAAAACAACTAAGGACATGTTGGAAAGTTGTGGGAGTTCTGAAAGTAAGCACAAATGCCACTCAATGGGAAACATGCAGAGCCCACACACACACTCCCCATTTTCTTTCTCTTTATAGATCCAGGCACCAAATATTTAGTTAGCAAAACCCTTTTTCATTACACATTACATCTGAAATAGTTAAATGTTACCATAGAGGGGAAAATTATTCTGTTCTACTGCTGATCCCTGAAGCCACCTGCTATATTCCTTTTTACTATCTGTAATCTTTATATTTCTACTCTAATTTTCATTGATCACCTCTTTTAGGAGTGAAATCTCTGTAGTATTCATTAAATATTGGAAAAGGCTATTTTCCTCGCCCTGGCACCCTAAACCCAGTTTATAAAAAGCAAATGAAAAGTCAGGGAGGTGCTGTATTTGATCCACTTATTATAAATGTATACAAGCACTAAATTATCAAATGTACAACTTTAGATCCTCTAGCCTTTGCAGGGATTTCCTCCCTAACTGAGTAAGAACAGCAAGTTTAAATAGACTTTGTGGCCAAGAATGACTTTTTGTTGAGGTTTATACAGCAGCTTTAAGGGAAGCTGGCTGTATTTGGGACAGACTACTAAATGATTGCAGAGTAAAAATAAAAAGCTACCAAACAAAAGAACAAAGATATTCACACTTTTTCCATATGTTTCACATAGTAAAGAACATTACTAGGATAAGGCAGAATCACTCAAATACACTTCCAGCTCCATTTTTTTACTTTATATTCCTTCTTCACTATGTCTTAAGCCAGAAACAAGATGACATCTCCACTGGCATAAGTCCATCTTTTTTTACCTCTGATATCCAGTTGTATGGAATCATAAAGTTCCTTCTGAATTTATTACTGGTATGTTAAAAAGAACAGCCTAGAGCACAGAATGGGAAGGGTTTTTCCTGAGACAAAAGAGGTGTGGTTCAGTTTTTAAATACCATTTTAAAGCTTTTGCAAATATTCAAGAAATGCAATATTTTTCACTACAAACTGAAGTCTATCTACAGAAGGGAACAGCACTCTATCCAACACTGATGACATCTGCCTAAATAATTGCTTTGTTCTTGGGTTAGAATTTGGGGTAGAAGTGGAAACAAAAATTTACCATTTTGGTCGGTAAGAAAAATCAGCATGAGAAAAGGTGGACTTACTTGATTAAATGATTTTTCTTAAGAACCCCTGACACTTTTTGAGTTCATCTAACACATTAGCTTTTCACAAAGGCTGCTCAATCAGTTATAGTAGACTTCTTGAGAAAAGAGCCAGAAATGCAATTTAATAAAAATGTATTTCTATTGCACTAAATTTCAATATTCCACTTTTGGAAAACCAAGAGCATAAAAAAAAAAATCTATGCAAAACATGATGCCTGGCAACTCTGATTCCTTGTAAAACACACAGAAGTTAACATGTAACATCACTAAATCAGTGCTACAGGAAAGCATCAGAAAGGAAGAGCAAATACATCCATCACTGTTTCTTATCTCTCTTATTAACAAATCTAGAATGTATTTGTATTTATAAGAATTTGCAACTGGCACTGAAAAAATTGTACTATCCCAGTAACATCTGAATCTATGTGTGTCTCCTGCTATTCTTTGGCAAAGGTTTTCAGCTGAAACAAGGTAACTAAAATATTATTACTAGCAGAATATAATGAATGCTAGTATTTGTAATGTTTGACAACTCTTTGACAACCAGACATGCAATGTATTCAGCTATGCAAAAGTTTTTTCTACGCTCCAATATTTGTTCATGATGCAACAAGAATTTTAACAAGCATTTAACATGTAATGACCATATAAAATTTTCCTCTTGAATTCTGATTGAGAAAATATCAAGATAAATAACAAACCACTTGAAGTTGGATAGAAACAGTTATTTTTAAATGTAGTGCTTATATTTCACGTTTCTCTTCATGGAAGCAACAAAATCAAGCTGGCAAAAAAAGCTATTAACCACTCATTTGCCAACTAATTTTTGGCACGGGACAGTTAATCAGTCACAAATAAAAAGTTCACCATTTACCAGATGGCAACTTCACTATAAAGGGAAGCTATTTTTGACCATGGCAATTAGTCTTCTCATGTTTCAAACACTACATTCTATTTTCACATTAATTTTTAAATCTATGTGGCTTTAACTTAAAATAAACTGTACATCAAAAGAATGGAAAATAAACAGCCAGGAACACAATTTGACGAATTGGATTTATTTAGTTTATTTAGCTAAACAGGGTCCATTGGATCTCTTTAATAGGCTGACAGTTGCACTGGGCTGGTTAATAAAACATTCAACACAGTATCTTCAGCCAATATAGAAATGCAAATCCCACCAGAAATATTTTATTCATGAAACAGTAATTTCAGTTACTACCAAAGCAAAAAAAAAAAAAAGAAAAAAAAGAAAAAAAAAGAAACTGAGGGGGAAAAAAAAGGGGGAGGAAGCGACCCTCGCTTTGCAAACAAACAGCGCCACCCAGCGTCACTCAACAGACAGCACACCTGGAACAGCTGGAATTAATCCTGCCCGCGTCAAAACCAACCTTCTCTCTATTTTTTATTATTTACATGTCTCTCCCTATTCAGCACTGAAATGCAAAATAGCCTCGCTCTAGCTGGGAAAAAAAAAAAAAAAAAAAAAGAAAAAAAAAAAAATAAAAAAAATAGTAACACGTTAAGGAACTCGAGAGTGGAGTTCTAGCCTGAAAAGCAAATACATTCAAATGATGGGTGTTTTGCTCAGTTTGCTGGGGTTTTTTTGGTAATCTTTATGTTTCTAGTTCATGATAGAAACAAAATCAAACTTCTACTTAAATGAGTGTAGGTGAGCAATACAATGAAGTGAGCTCTGTTTTCCTCATTGATCATTGCCTCCTACACCCATGCTCAACTACAGGACCTTTATTATTGCTGCTATCAAAAGCAGGACAGCAACAGCTGCTTCGTCTTGCACTACAGGTACAGGAGTATCACTTGAGTAGAATAAGAAATCACTGAGGGAGTGGGAAACAATAAAGCCTTTCCCCTTGTGCCGCCCTCCCCACAAAACCAGCATTCACCTTTTCTATATGAAGTCCCCTCATCAGCTGGTTAGAAGTAATTTTGTATGAGCATGGCTTCTTCTATTCTCTTTTAGACAGAACAGCAAACATACTTAATTCTACTATTTTGAGAAGTAGAAGTTTTAACATAAGAACAAACTCCATGGTAAACAGAAATTCCAGTTCTCTACTTGGGAAAGGCTGATGAGGGCTGAAATCTGAACATCTCTACAAACTACCAGGTGAGAAAGATTGCTAAGTGAAAAAGGCAGATCTGGTATCATGCTGAATCTGTATTATATCTCTTAAAACACATTTTACAGAAAGACTTCATTCTGCCACAGATCACTTTTCAGCTTAATTTAGTACAGAAGCATTTTGTGTGTGAAGGGAGAAAGAGACATGAATGCTTACAATGTCCTGTGTGAGTCATACAGCTTCCATTCACAGCCCCCAGCCACAAGAGTTATCAGACTCACCAAATCACTTCCTGAAAACACCTTTGTTTGTACTCAGTCAGCCAAATCTAAGCTACACAAATGAGTGTTTCTTAAAATCACGTGCATCACCTCCACCACAACTTGCTGAAGGACCAACAAAGAGACACCACAAAAGTCACCAGCCTTAGTCCTACATGTTACCAGATGAGACAGACACAGAATTTCCTGTGAGGCTCAAGGGGAAGTTGGTTGAGAGAAGAATCTAGTTAAGGCATTAGCATTACTGATGATAAAAATTGTGCTCCTTGGTTGCCCTCACCCAGCATATTATCTCTTCACACATTGAGTTACAAGATGCAGAACACACTTATTGGTCAAACACAGGATGATTCTTTGCAAGCAATACAGAATTACAAAGCCCAGGATGTAAGGTGTGTTTCACTGGTCCTGCCTCCCAGCAATCTCAGCTAAGATGATCATAACCCTTTTGGTAAATTACAAATTAAGCATGTTAACTCCTAACTTTCACACTTTCCTCCAAAAGAAAAGCATCTCATCACTAGTAAATTCCATTATGGAATAAATTTACTTTCATCTCCAAACTTCCAGACAAAAAAAATAAAAACAAATTTAAGACATAAATAACTTAGGGCAAATTTTCTACAGCAGTACTAAGTTATACCACTTCCTAATATTTCATCTGTTTAGGCCTTGAATGTTACCAAAAAAAAAAAAAAAGAGAACATTTTTTCCTGTATCACTTTTCCCCCATTTAAAATAGCAGTATTATAAATCAAGTAATTGCAAAAGGTTAAATGCCTCCACCTTTTTCCACCACAAATGCACCAGGGTGGGGACACAAGTGAAAACAAACTGAAGACAATGTGGAGTTAGTTTCTATTCTCTATAGAATAGAAAAGAAACCAGCCTAATGCTCAGCCACAGTCAGGCAGACAAATACCATATCAGAAGTCATTAGAAAAGTAACAGAGGAAAACAAACAGTACCTCTGTAAGGAGCAGTTTGAGTAGAATGTAGAGGAGTGATTATTTATCTCAAGAAGGTGACAGTATCTATAAAAATGGCAGTGAAGGAACTTTTGTTCACAATATGCTTTTTCAAAATTAGATCGGCAAAGTACATGGCCAGATAATTCAAATTCTTTCTTCTGAAACTTAGTTCAACCTTGTATGCACTAAAACAAATCCTCCACAGCCTGTTCAAAAGAGCTGTGCTATTCACATAGTGACAACTAATCTGATTTCAGAAGTTTTAAATGTGTCAACAGATTAGGTTTCACTGAAGGCACCTGTACCTGCCCAGGCAAGGTCCTTGTGCACACATGATGTTTTGGCATGACAGATTCTCTGTTCTTAAGAACACTGTTGGGATACAACAATTAAGATATACAGACAGCAGTCCCACATATAGCTCACAATTTTGTAAGTACAAAACATAATTGCACTATTTGCTTTATAAATCAAAATAAGCCAGCAGCAACAGCTGAGTCTCTAAGTTTTAGCTCAAACTGGAGACCTAGGGAAGCCTGGCTATAAAGATGCAGCCAGCAACTTGGCATTTGACAAATGGTGTTCATTATGCTTACAGCCAGATGATTATTTGTCTGGGTAGGTGACTGAAGCTGAAATTCAGGGGGTAGTGGTACTTGCAAAAACCAGCCAGAACATAACAGACACAGTTGTATGAGTTGTTCAGGTGAGCTGGACTCAGGTGGTATTTGAGAGTCATACAAGAGAGCTAACTTTACCCAATGAAATTCCATTCGTTATCTCCCTAAATGTTTTTAAAGCCTAACAGCAGCTGAAATTTTAACAATGATCTTAAACAGAACCTGCAGGAGGTATAAACTGTAAATACATACCTCACTATTGACTGAAGCTATTGTCAAATGCCAAAAATGCTTAAATGTTTACTCAGGGTTTGTACAATGTACCTACGTCTCTGCAAATTTGCCCCACTCCCCATTTTTTTCTTTTAAAGGTTATTCTGAAAGTCAGAAGTACCAATATCAGTACCAGTTCTGAGGATTTGAAGGGAATGAGCTCTGTTTCCTGAACTGATAATAAATGTTACCTGCAAGATTTACCTCTGTGCTGCCAATGGCACAGGAACAGTTCCTATGTCGCCTCCTTTATTTGATGGCTATTTCTTCTTTCTCAATATTCTCATCTCATTTTCAACACTGATTGTGCAATATTCATTTTTGTAACACCAATATAATATTGTATAATGTGGTCTTACAAGATTTTTATATTTCCTCATCAATTTGAATGCCTTATATGTCAGCAGTAAGCTTTTCAGGAAAATAAATGCCTGTCTTTGGTTTTTTCTATTTTATGGCACCCTGACATTGAGCCAGTACATGGAACCCTGGGGATGGATACAAATGCTAGGAAATAACCACATATTTGCCAGGTTTACAGAGTCACATTTTCACTTGGACTGGGATAGATTTAGCTCAAAGTAATGTTTATAAAATCTGGAAGCCTTTTAACACTGCATATCCTCACTATTTGAAGGTAACTGGCTACTTATAGGTAACAATAAACATAAAATGCTTTATTTGTATGAATAAACAACACCTATAGTCTATATACGTAAAATACTTATTTTTGCCATCAGAGCTTACTTCAAGCAGGCACCATAAACACTCGACATCTGAAATAGCCAGGAAAAAGAAATATTTACAACTTTAACCACATAATGGTGCATCAGCAGATGCAGGAGAAAGACCTTCTGATAGGAAGATTGTTTCAGGCTTCAGGAACTCTTTCACAGGTGGTCCCAAGCCGTGGAGCAGCCCAGAAAGCACAAGACTGTGATGTGCAACTCCACCTGGAGCCACAAGATAGAGCCAGCAGCGCGTTCCTGAGCCCTGCAGCCCAGCTGGTCCCACCACACCTTCCCAGACCTAAGGGGAACAAGCCCCCCCAAAAATAGGATATGCTATTGAAAATGAGATCACACACCCAAGATTTACATCTGCAAGTGAAAAAAGACAGCATAAGGCTTATCAAACAGGTTCATTCTGTTTCAGTACATCTATTGCAAGCCTGAAAGTTGGTGTTTTGAGATGTGTGCAGCTTTTCTGCAGAGAAAGCACTTCATGCTTGCCCTGTTCTGATATTTCTCCCCAGGGAAGACTGCAGAGCACTGAGGTGAGCATCAGAAGCCACTGCTGACTAAAGCTGAGGTGCAGTGCTCACTCTGTTCATTTTTCCCCATCAGTATTCACAGTGCTATGCTTCCTGAGTATCTTTAAAGACAAAATTGTGCTATTCTTTTTTTCATTATTACTGCTCCCCTTCAAGAGAGAGGGCTAAGACAGGGCAAGGTGTTTTTTTCTCCTTGGATATGATTTACTGCAATTAGTGTGTTACCAGCTATGCATGTGCATTACAGTGCATGGGGTAGATGCCTTTGCCTTCACACAGCCCTGGACTGCAGAGCACTGACACCTAACTGCAGGTCTCAAACCAGCAAGGATTAGCAATGAGAGGAAATAAATCTCCTATTTGCAACTTTTTCCTATTTGATTCCAAAGTTAGAGATGAAAAGCCATGTTTGGAGTAACATTTCTAAGTATAGCTTAACAGAGCTTAAATCTGTATTTTTCAGAATATATTTCAATACAGTAAAATGTATGGGAAAAAAAAACCCTACATATTCACAAAGATGCCCCAGCACCTAATAAATAATATTACAATGATGGCATTTTGTCATTATTACACACACTGCTCAAGATAAAATAAACTCACCAGTTACATATTAAATGTCAAAGATAAACTTTAATGTTGCCCATCCTGCCAGCAAAGAATGGACAAGTCCACAAACCTCATGTTTCCTTCTCCTAGCTTTAAACATGTTGCTATGCTGCTGTTTTCCATAACTGTTTGGGTGAGGGAAAATTTTCAGATGCTATAAGGCATTCAAATAATCACAAGATCAATTCTCATGTTATCAATGAATATAAAATGAAACTATTAGTGCTGGTTCTGCATTCACGTTACGTTTGAAATACAGAACTTAATGAAAAAGACTGTGCACTAAGTTATATAATTTTTGCAATTAATTTTGTTCTGCTGTTTCCAACAAGTTGCTATTTGCCTGGATAAAAATCCAGAAAGAGTCTTAAATCCTTGCATACAAAATTAGAAAAATATTAGTACTGAGAAATTGGACTGTGTAAAGCACTTAGTTGTAACAGCACTATTTCCTCTATAAGTGAGATTTTTTTCAAGAACAGTTGTTTTCTTCCAGCACTTTGCTCCATCCTTCACATCATTTTCTTTCCTTGATCTTTTGCTGAAGATCCTTGGGTTTGGAGCTGTTGTTTCTACCCATTATTACAATCTGTTCCTTCCTCTTTCTCATGTTTTTGCTTCTTCACTCTGAGCACAAACTTTTGTTCTTGTGATCATGTAACTCCCAGTGCCATGATGCATTTCCTTCCACTTATTTCTCCTCTTCCATATAGTGTTCTGTTCTGAACTCTCTCATTTTCACTTGCCTGGGAATATGAAAGTATGAATTCCACCATCTACCTAGAAATAGGTCAGGAACAAATACATGCTGACAGCAAATTCTCCCACATCTGAGAAGATAAACAGCATTCACAATTGGTCCAGAAACTGCTCTCTCTGGGAAGTCACTGTTTGGCCACATGCAATTCCTACAGGGGAACAGATGAGACTGCCTCAAAATTTTGATGCAAGTCTTTTTATTATAACATTCCTCAAACTTTACAAACTGCAACCGTCTTCTTATACATTTTTGTGCAACTGCTCAACTTGGCAGAAGCACAGAGGAGTGACAGTCAGCTGGATTTCTTGGCTGCAGGTATAAACATTGACTCCCCTCCCCTGAAGGATTAAACTGCTGCCAGCAACCTGAGGAAATTCACAGTTCCCCAGTGAATGGAAAATACTGCCACTAGTTATTTCTTTCTCCCTACCCTGGAGGAACTGAGCTGCTGCCAATTAACATAGCATTTTCCTACACTTTGCAATCCCTTTGAACTTTTTCAGGATTTTACAGGAAACAGTTTTGTCTCTATGTAAATCTATTCAGTGCAAATCCCAGTCACAAAAAAAAGGACTGATAACTGTAGCAGAAGCCTCTAGACAAGGGAATCTTGTTAGTCTGCATCCATTACTTCAAAAAATGTAGTATTTATAACCAATTTGTACAAAAGCCAAGAGGAATCTAAGTGCAATGGAAAAGAAAACACAATGACTAACAAATAAAGTGCACATGAGATAAACTACATTCAAAAATTCCATGGATTGGAGATTATACTGTTTTTCATGTTATTGCCCACATTACTACAAGCTGTCACTCCTCGAGAAATAGGATTAAAAGCTGACTATTTTGCATACATCATGAACACTCATAATGTTTAATGACAGAGAAACAACAGAGTTCCAGGGTAAAGGGATAGGAGGCTAGCAACTAGAATATTGGTACAGGACTGCTGCTAAAATTAAATAAATAAAAAGTTTCTCTTCCCCAGTTTGGTTTTCATCTGTCCACACACACAGCAAGATACATGCAGAACTCATCTCACACTAGTCAAAAATACCCTCTGATTTGTCTGAATAACTGCATTGTTTTATTTTAAAAATTCTTAGAGATGCCTTCTTTATGTAACATGTTAAAAACTCACGAAATCAGCTTCAAGTTTTCCCATTTCTTGTTTGTAGCTTCTCATTCGACTGCTGTACATCCCTCGGCTTTGAGGTGGGATCTCTCGAACTTCAAGCTCCATCTGCTCAAGCTGACAAGTAAAAGCAAAGAGGAGGTATATAAATCAAAAGGTTAATTGAAGCAAGAACAAATTTACCTAAGTTCAAGACAAGGACAAATGTTGGTTATTCTGCAATATACAAACAATATATCAAAATCTTTGCACAGTCTTAAGTCAAGAAACAAGTCACAACATTAGTATTACTAACACTCAGAGGGAATTATTCAAGCCAAACATTTCTGGATTTCAATTCCAACTGTGATGAATAAATCTTATTATAAAAAAATAAAAAAACTGAGGATAATTCCTGCAAATGAGTATAGTTCAAAAGAAAGCCTACCTCTACCTAGCTGTGCAGTTTTGGAAACCATTGGCTGAAAGAAGTATTTTACTTATATATATATTTAAAGTTTTGTTTACCACCAGTCTGTATGTTTAATAAAGTAATTCTTACATTTAATAAACCAATCCTTTTTTTCTTTAAACATTGCTAACTCAGCAGAATTACATAACCTAGCTATCTAAATCTACGTACCAAATCTGTAAGTACATTAAATAGCTGAATTTCAGAGTTCAATGACAATGCTATTCAAGAACTTGTATACAGTCTAATAGAATAAAAAATTAGAGACATATTCTGTATTTCAAAAGCTTTCTTTTTTTATTCTTGCTATGTGGAATTCCAAGGGGCCTGAAATACTACAATATGGCACAGGGGTACAGCAAATTAAAAGTTGTAAATGAGGGCTGCTAATTACCTGCCCACTGGGTTTTGGAGCCTGCTCTAAATAGTGCTGTCAGTTCAGGAATTCTATTTTGAACAGCAGAAGAATCCCACACCTGCCTTTTAAAATCTTTCCAATTGACTTAAAAAAGATAAAAGAATACTTCTCCTTGGTTGCTGTAGGCACCTGAAACAATATTTGCTCACCTCCTACTGATCTTGGTTGAGCAATATGGCATAGGAGCAGAAATGCTTTTCAATTAGGGTCCCAGGCTACTGGTTGCAGCTCTTCACAAGGGACTGCTAGGATTTATTCCTATGTAATCACTTGCTTACACTTTGAAATTTCATCCTCATATCATAAGAAAAGCATCTGAATTTAATCAATGGAATTGTCAGATACTTAAAAGTCATTTTGCCTGATCTATTCTGATTATACAAAATGATATTCAATAATAAACTATAAAGCAGACTTTAATTAAATAGTTGCTAATGAATTGAAACATAAAGAGCAATTTCTAATTCTACCCAGGTCTTTATCTCAGGCTTAACTTTCCAAAGGAGTATTATAAATTAAACCAATAGCTGGAATTAATAGCTCATTTCTTATCCATTTCATCTTAATATATTTGATCTCAAATGTTCTATAAACATTTCAACATTTCTCTTATATATTTTTCAAAAACAAGCAAAAGCAGAGCAGCCCTTCATATTTCCATTCAAAAATGCAACAAAGTAGTGTGGCTGATGTTGTCCACTCCAAAATAAGTCTCCCCCTCATACAGGAACCTCCCCAGATGAATCTGCTCTGGGCTCTGGAATCAGCTGCTAGCATTTTAAGAAACTTGTGTCATTATTTTACTGGAACTAAAATAGAGATCTAAACTAAAAAACACAAGCATTTGCAACACAACAATTTTGTGATGCATTCTTCATCAAAGATAAAAGCAACTAGGAGAGAGAGAGTTTTGTCTTCTTGAAAGTAGAATTTCATTCAAAAATTCACAATTCTTCTAGCACATGCTAGATTTTATAATGGAAGAATTTCACCATTAGGTCAACAATCATCTTTCTTAAAAACCTGGTAAAAATAACAATTGATACTCCACATTGGATGTAGAACAACAGGATTTCTCTCCAGAGATTTCTTACTCCTCAGCTCTGGCTTGAAAAGGCAGCCTGGGAGTCTGAAAGTTTTCCTGTCAGTTCTGCACATACATCAAATCAATTACACCAGTGATTTTACCCAAACAAAGCAGACAGTGTTTTAAAACCATCACTGCTTAGTGAATACAAATAAATTATCTCTATAATAATATTTATAATACATGAGAATGTTACTTCCTAGCCAAGTAGGAAATAAAACAAAATCAGCTAATCCCAGCTTTGACTACACAAGACAATGAAGCAAACCAATGTACGAAAACTATCAGCAGCAAGGAATTTGACTTATTTTGATTTTCTACTCTAGCCTCTAGTTTGAAAGAGGATCTTTTTAACCAGTTCTGTTATTAGCAGGTTTGTTCAAATTGATTTCTAAACCCAAGCCTTGACATTAATCACAAACATGTTGGGTAATTGCTTAAAGCCAATAATTGAATTTAAACATCTAAAACAGAAGTGTGAAAGAAAAGCCAGTACATTAAATCAAGATCAACATTAGGATAAAAATACAGATAATGGTTTATTTTTTAATCTTGTAATAAATAGAAACTTAGATGATCTTTTTCTGACATAAGGAGAGAAGTAAGAAGCCATTAATTCAATTTCTGCTCCTTCCAATCTACCACAGTTTGAATGACCACCCACACTGGAAGTTCCCTGTACTGCTCTGTCCTTTGCCATGTCAACTTGTAGTGAAAACAAGCTGAAAAACGTTTCTGGATTTCCACTTTTTGCAGCTGTTTGAATATGAAAGTGCCCAAAAGGCCTTAATGTATCTTCAGAACATCCTCATGAGATGAGACAGTAATTTTACCATGTTTCTCACTGGGAATATCAAATCAGGGAGGTTAGGTGCCTTGCCATCCTCACAAGGCAGAACTGCAGGAACTCATCCCAAGATCCAGCTTTCCTGGATGCTATTCCAATGCTCTGGTCTAAAAGACTTAATTCTATTTTTAAACCAAAAGCCCCATGTATGCCTACAAACAGTTGAGAGACTTTTTTCTTCCTATTCCACTTAAAAAAATTAATTCTATTGTTTAGTTAGTAGCCAAACAATTGATGCAAGTTCTTTCCATTATAAGAAATTCTGGGGTAAAAAAGCTAATTTCTCTTCCTATCCTAACATTCAGATTACATTTCTGACATTAGATAAACCAAACCAATTATTTGTTATTTGCAAGCAATAAACAAAAGCAACTTCAGGTAAGGAACTATGGTAAGGGCCATGTGGGAAAAAGACAATCTCAGCTGTCACCAACACCTTTGCTCAGTTACTCCACATCTACAAAACTTTACTCTTTTACCCCTCCCACACAACAGGCTGTAACAGGAACAAAATAAAAGAAGAGTCACAGTTGCTTAGCACATGTCTCTTGACACATCCCGGGCTTTTTTTTTGTCAGAGTGAACCACAAACTAATGCTTGGTTAACACCTACACTCTTCTTGGATCAGTGACCCACACTGCCATGGACCCCTTGTCCTCACCTTTATGTCTCACTTGCTAAAATGGAAAAAAAGATCTACTGCTCTACAAGACATTCTGATAGATGAAAGTAGATGCTTGGATCTTACAAGTCAAAAACAAAGTCGCGGTGTGTAAATATTTAATTCCATTCCCAAAACCAAATCCTTAGGTTTAGAGACCTAAACTCTAAGTCTGCAACTTTTTGACTTACAGCAATAGTGCAAACCTTGCACCACTTAACACAGGATTTAAAAAGATACACTCGTCTTGTATTTCATATCCTCAAATAAGAACTATTTCAAGACTATTATTTCATTTTCTAATATATCACTGTTAAGTACTTTTAGGGCATGGGTGTTAAATGTTACTATTAGTGATGTTATTATTTTTGTTAGGAATTTGCAGCTAACATATGAAAAGCCAGAACATACCAGTTCCCTTGCTTCTTCGAGCTGTTTCTCAACATTTGCAACCATCTGCTTCTTCTCATCTGAAACAGAATTGTGAAAATACCAATATAATTGTGCTCTTACCATGAAAGAAAAATATACTATTTCAGAAGATTGTATGTATCAGCTAAAACAGACTCAAGGTTTATTCTGTGCGACATCCTCACACACAGTGATCCACACATTAGTAATTTAAAAAAAAAGATGGAGAATTCTTGAAGTCTTCTGCCTTGTTATGCAGCATTTGCTAGTTAGGAAAGCACTTAAGAGTTGCTTCAGCAGTAGGAATTTTGTCTCAGCAGGCACTTGCTGGTGTGTACAAACACATGAGAAGGCACATACATACACCAAATAGAAAAAAAAATCATTTAAGAACAAAGGCTTAACATATTCATTTGCAAAATATGAGATGCACAGAAGTAAGCATCCTAATTAAAATTAATTCCGGTTCTGAAGAAAAATGATGTTTCTATTCCCCTACTCCTATGCTGGGGCTAGAATTGTTTCTTTTGTTTCAACAGATATAAAGTGAAATACCAAAGGAACTACAATAAAACCACTGTCTTCTAGTAGGAGCAAAAATGGAAATTAGTAATAAAATATGATTTTTTTTTTTTAAATTCAAATAAGTTTTAGGATATACATTGCAATCACCATCTGCCAGGTTCCCCAGCAAGGCTCTATCCCAGCTACAGAGACTGACTTTTGACCTGCTTCCAACCACCCATTTACAGGCAGAGAATCCATTCTGAACTGAGAACTGACAGTTTCACATCATCACACACATTCCAATTGCTTCATAGCTTGGTTTGTTACAGCATGAAAGGGAACAGAGAAATAATCAGACACTGGATAATAAAATGTCCCCACACTGCTTCATTACTGTGGGTATTCAAGGGTTTCAATCCTACCATCACATCTTCCAGCCTTCAGACTAAATCCACCCATTGTGCCAATGAAGTCAACAACAGAACTCTGAACATACATGGTTTGTTTGAAACCAGGAGTATCATGAGACATCTGTACTGGTGGTTTGCCAGATGAAGCAGATAAAAAGTGAATGCCACCAAAGTGTCTCCCGTCACAGCTCCCCAGAGGTCATAATGGGTAAGTCCACATTAGTACAGACTTAATCACCTATCTCCAAACTTCAGAGCTTTGTTTTAAAGTCTGAATCCCCTTGCTTCTCTTCCACATGATCCCTTTGTATCCTGGAACTGACACATTAAAGACCAAAAGGGACTATCTGATGATCTCCTTTGATCCTCTGCATTCCACAAGCCACTGAATTTCATGAGGGGACCCTTTATGAAAGGAATATAAATCAGCTTCTATGCCTATCCATCTATCTCCTCCTTCACCTAAAATGCTCTACACTCTCATTCAAGGACACAGGAACATCACAATCTGTCCCTCCTCAGTTACATATACTGGAGCTCTGCCTGCAGAGAGGATCAGGCTTGGGACCATCTTTCCTGCAAATCTGGAATTCACACTGCCACATCTGGTGGATTCTACTCCAGCAGAAGATGCAGGAAGTATTGTCTGTGTAGCACTTTTAGTTTTCTGCAAGCAATGTCTTCCTTTAATTCCCCACCAGGTTCTCATGATGGCACCCAGGCCAGAAAATTCAGCATTTTATCTTCCTAACATAAAAAAAACCACAAGAAATCTGCCCCTTCCCCACCCCCTTCCCCATGTATTTCCATTCTCATCTCCCAAAACATGTCTGCTCTTTCCTTCATTTGAAAGTTAGCAAGACGACAATGGACGAAAATAAAAACAATGGAAGGTATGAAATACACAACACCATTTTATTGAAACTGAAATAAAATTTAAAATATAGCAGCAGAAAATAAATGTACTATAGCATTTCCAGTACTTCTCCGAGTTGTACTGGATCACAATTTTCATACACATTTAGTAACCTGAAACTTAGGGATATAAAGTTGGGGGTTTTTGGAAGGCATTTCATGCTGAGCAAATTCTGCTTTTATTTGTGATTATAAGAACTACTCAGCACTCCACAGTGCTTCACTCCACAGTGAAGTCTTACTGACCCACAGAGAAATTTAGCTACAGATCTTTTGTAGGGAAAACTCATTAGTACAAAACATCTGGCTAAAACTGCTCCCACAGAATTAGGAGGAGAGGGTATTCAAATAATCTCCAATGGTTTAATTAATTAAATTTTAACCCAACTCAATATTTTAACACTAGCCCAGGTACATAATCACCCAGATGGTGTCCAGGACAACTGCCTTTGTTTTTCATTCAAATACAGATATGTGAGCAGGCACATAGCAACATCCCAGCACTGCAGCTCTGGAGCAGGATCTTCCCAGACTTCCAGGAGAGCAGCTAAACTTGTTGCAACTGATGATCCTCTAGGGCACACAACACCATGCAACCTTGGTTTCCAAAGCATTTTTCAGTTTTACTTCAATGGTTAAGCAAAGGAAACAACTTATTTCACAGCCAGAATCCCCATAAGAAGGGGGGCACAATATCCACAGGATGTCTTGCTCAGAGACTGAAAGTGAGATCCAAGGGAGTTCCTCTGGGTAAGAGAAGTTTGCCACTAATCAAGTAGATCAGGACAAACAAGTTACAGTCCAATTAAAGATGCTCATATTACTGTATTAGTCCACTGTGACTTAGCAGTTTTCAACCTGCCTACTCAATCACTTCCTCAAATACACTTCCACAGGAAGTGAAGAAAAAAGTGTTTTATAACTTTTTGTTTTGATTGAGAATTCGAATATCCTTTAGAGAAAATAAAAAACAATGCTCCATCAAATATATCTAAATGTAATTTTTTCCCTACATTGCTAGACAGAATGTCCCAAACAAAATATTCCCCACAGTTTGTATAACTTAAGCGGTGAAATTGACAAACTATGGATAAAGACTGGAAACAAAAGTGGGTTTTCCTCTGTGTAGGATTGCAAAGAAATCTGTTCTCTCTTTGTACAAAACAACATGACACTCTGGTTGTATCACTTTCTAAAAGAAACAAGCTTTCACTACATTTTTTCCAGTTTCTTCAGCTTTGCCCTAGCATTAGACACCCTCTTTGTCTCCCAAAATATAGCAGTTACAGAAAGGTGGGAGTCTGTCTGCAAGGTTGGAAAGATAACACAGTACTGGTTTCATCTCAAGGAGATTAAAAAAGGATTAAGACTGAATAGTCCCACTGCTTGTGGAATTACTTCTTTTCATTAGAACAGGCTGAGGAAGGGAGTGAGTAACAAAGGGCTACAGTTCACTTGCAGATGTTGCTGTGCTCACTCAGGTGGTGACATGCTCACCACTGCCATAAGTTACTGTCCAACAGCAGAGATAAATTGAATACATGCATTTTTCTCTTTGGGTTATAAACTGGGTTCAAGAGGCATAACATAATGAGCCAGACCTGAAACTGAGATAGTAAACTTCAGTACAGGAGTACAACAGAAAATTAAAGGTAAGGCTTTCTTCAGGTAAACCTGTTAGCAACTGAAACGCAGCACTTTGATTGCCCAGCAGAAAACACAGGTACCAAGAATCAGAAGAATGGCAGCACTCCAGTACAAAGCCACCACAACCCAGAGGCTACTGGGCTGGGAACAAGCTAAGTATCACCATTTGTTCTGATAAAACTCTCTTTCATATCAAGCAATCAAAATTTATATGAATTTTTGGTCAAATCGTAAGACATGTTTCTCTGAAACACCAAGGAGCATTAATAAAACATCAGTCAATGATCTTCATTCTTCAAAGACCTGCAGCAGCATCACAGAAAATCTATTTAAAACTTTCTTTAATCCTCCAGGTGATGTCTGCCTCAACAACAGAAGACATTTCTTCCCAAGATGTTCTATTGCCCCTGCTGCTTATTGTTTCTGTGGTATCAGAGAGCCTTTGTTACAGTTCTTGCTGAACTACTTATGCATTTGTGACAACAGGATTGTCTGCTGAGCCATCATCCTCCTAGAACACAAGACAGCATCATGTACTGACAACAAAGAATGCAGGAATGTTGCAAAACCAATTAACCAGCATTTCTCCATCACAGCAGGTCCATCTTGGGCAGCAGAGGGAAACAACCAGTCACTAGACTTCAGGAGATCTCTCTTTATCATGCAGAGTGGCACAAGTCCTTACACCCTTCATCCTGCTTCTTCCAGCGGAGAGGAAGAAGGCCATCAGCAATCTCTCTCAAATCACTGCTGCTGAAAACTGCCACCTCATGTTCCCCTCCCACCTCATAATCCTCTTTTTGAGGCTCTCCCAGCCATCGCCACAAGAACTAACTGGAACTTCTGGTGATGAAGAAGCAAAGATCTTGCAAATATTCCTATTAAGAAACAAGGGGAAAACGTGTATTTAACAGTTCTGAAAAATTGTTCAGCATAATTAAAGATTTTTTTTCCAGGTGGTCAAATGCCTCTGTTAGCTAAGACTGCAGTTTGCTTTAAAGTCATGGAAAATGTTTTTCCTGATGAAAGACAGAATAGCCCTGAAAACAGAAGCAATGCCTAAGCCATAAATGTACAGTGCAAGAAGCAGCTTTAATGCAAGTCAGTTCAAACCACATATGACCAAACTCAAATATAAATTGGGGGGGAAAAAATTAACTTTTTTCTTATCTTGACTCCATTTAGCCCAGGACCACATTACTGGTCCTGCAGAGAACATGTATTCTGTCTCCTCTGAGAGGATGGCAAATTCTATAAAAAAAGTAACTTTCTAATGGTCTCATAAAAGAGTGATGATTTCAAAGCCTGCTGCTTGTAGGCTATGTCACTGTTGAAGGCAATACTCTTTAAATATATTTTATTTAAGCTCCAAAATCTCCTTAAGTGAATAAGGGAGACTGATTCAAGGAGAGGATTATGGAGATCCACTAATACTATGCAGAATATTCTTCCTACCATTGAATAGACTCTGATGACTTCCAAAATCCATACAGTTAGGAACTCAAATCTCTACTCTTTACAATTAGGAAATTAAATCTCTCTTTTCCTATAAATCAGTCTAGCACTATTGATTTTTAGAGGAGGAGCCAGTAGTGTATTTATGATGTCTCCCTGGTCCTACCAGAGGTCCCTAAACTTACTGTTCAGAAGTTAAGAAGCCTTTGTGAAGAATTCCCTGCATCCTCTCAGTAAATGGTTCCAGTGCTCATTTACACATTAAATACAATTTCTGAGCAGATTAAATTACACCAGTTCTAAAATTCAATCACAGGAACTCTGATTCTCTCTCTTCTTCACTTTGTAAGTTTCCATTAGAAAACAGACAAATTTTTCCACTTCAGCTGCAGCTTCTGACTGAATTACCTCCCTGTGTCCTTGCTGTCAAGATCAGGAGCAAAATATCCTTGTTAAGCCAAGGAAAAGACATAGTTTCCTTTAACCATGGAAGTCAACCCTGTTTTTCCAGAAGTCTTTCTAACCCACTAAGATTAGAATTGGACATCATCTTCCAGAACCAAAAAGATTTCTTATTCAAAATCCCCTGAGATTACACATTTTAGTTGACCACCTACCTCAAATCCTGTTTAGAGTCACTACTTCATCACTTCATGATGCATTTCCCACTCTAAAAGCAGGATTCTTTGGTCTTGGATGCATTATACCTTTTCCTCAAGTGATATGAAAAGTACACCATTAGTATGTGTCTATTTCCTTCTTATACAGTATCCACTCCTATGGTTAACGGTCCCAAACTTTTGGGTAATAAGCATAAGAAGCAGAGGCAGAAGTATTAAATGAGCTGGAAACAAAAGAGGCATTAAGCTGAGTTACAAGAAGAACAGATGAGAAAACCATGAGTGTCAGCTTCCCTCCATCTCACACTCAGAGCCCTGTGTTGGGGCACTGATTCCTATGTGCTGGAAGATTCAGCTAGGCTGATTAACAAGATTATAATTTTCATTTTTCTGCTCTTACAGAGAGTATTGACTCTACTGCAGGGATACAGCATGAACTAGACCATGAATGCTGCAAGCTACTGACAAACACATCAAAGTAAATGAACACTGATTTCTTTGAATCTGGTCCTGCATGTGAGTCACCACAGTCAATTATCCAAATCAAACGTATGAACAGTAGGCAGCAAAAATACTGATTCAGATTAAGTCATGCACAAAATCTGCCTGTGCCACAGCAGAAAGACTTGATTTCCATTACTGATGTTGTGGCATGATCACCATGAAGAGGATTCAGCAGCAATGCTGGTACAGGGAACATCCCCCAGCAGCTCTGCCCAGCCCTTCAGGTGCACTGGCAAAACTTCGCGTGGCCCCAGAGCCGGCCAGAAGCGAAGAGCTGATCCTTACAGGTGCCAGCAATCAAATATTCCGTCCGAGTATTCTTAACACATCTCAAGAGACAACTCGCTGCTGGGCTAGACCCGGGCAGGGAGGTGACTGTGTTGCGTAAGGAGCGAGGAGACACACTGGGGTGAGGGAAGGCTGAGCCCTCACTAACAGCACGCCGGCTCCTCCCGCCCCCGCCCGGCGCGCCCAGCGCTGGGAGCCGGAGCGGCTCCGACACAGCAGCCGCCCGGGCCTGCCGAGCGAGGCCCGCGGGGGGCGGAGAGCAGCCGCTCACCTCCTACCAGCTTCGGCACCTTCCCGATGCGGCCCGTGATCTCCGCCGTGAGCACGGCGAAGTCCTGCTCGTAGCTCTCGAAGTCGGAAGACATCGCGGCGATGGCGCTGCCGGTGCCGGGGGCGCCGCTCCAGACCGCGGCGCTTCCGTGTTCTGCCACCCCAAAACGCGTCCCCCACCCCGCCCCCGGGCGCCTGGCCACACGTTCCGGCGAACCTCAGGTGCTTTAGCCGGCACGGCCCACCCCTTCCCGGCCGTCCCGACAACCCCAGGAAGAGCTTGGCGCGCGGGATCGCGCTGCACCGCAGGCACCGAGGAGAGGCGGCAGCGACGGGTCACTCCCGCCCCGCAGCCCCTCCCGCCCCGCCTCGTAACCTGCAGCGGGGGAGGACCCCGGCTGCCGCGCTACCGGCGGGCCGCTGTTTCCCGGGGGGCCCGTATTGCGGGCGGACCGCGGGCGGGCGGTGGCAGCGCCGGCGCCGCTCCCGCCCCGCTCCGCCCCTTCCCGCCCCGTCCCTCCC
>JAOTQP010000304.1:26450913-26523399 GCA_026413545.1 Cichladusa arquata | reverse complement strand
CTCCCGCCCTCGCCCTCGGCGGCCGGCGGGAGCCATGCACGGCGGCGGCGGGGCGGCGGCGGTCGGGCGGCGGTAGCGGCGATGGCGGGGCCGGGCGCGCTGCAGCGGGCGCGGCGCCTGTGCCACTGGGGCCCGGCGGTGGCGCTGGCCGTGGTGGCCGTGTGCTCCGCCACCGCCATGGCCGACGCCGCGCTCTGGTACTGGCCCCTGGACACGGCCGGGGGAAGCGTCAACTTCGTGATGCTGCTCAACTGGACCGTCATGATCCTCTACAACTACTTCAGCGCCATGTTCGTGGGCCCCGGGTACGTCCCGCTGGGGTGGACGCCGGTAAGCGCTGCCTTGCGACCGCCTCGTCGCGGGGCCTCGCGGGGGCCGGCGGCAGCCCTGGGGCCGCGCCGGCCGCCCCGCGGTCCGACAGGAGCAATCGCGTGTCTGTCGGTGCCGCCGAGTCTCCTCTGCGCCCCAAGAACGCTGCACGCTCTCAGGCCACTACTTCCTCCCTATCTTGTTCCGAAATCTCTCCTTTGCCTCTCCCCGCTTTGTTCCTGCAGCGTCCAGAGTTTCCAGTACAACCCGGCTTGCTGCTGACACCGAAATCGGACGGATAGAAACTTCTAAACACAGTTTTGGTATTAGAAAGCAGCACGCTGGACGCTTCAATTATCCGTCCTCTAACCGAGTGTGCCGAGCGTTGGGTAAACAGAGTTTTTATCACCCACGCTTATTACACATTCATTCGCTATCGCCACTTAATGTATAAGTAAATGCAATGTATATGAAGTGCTTTACTTTACATTGTTGCGTTCCTTTTTGGAAGTCCTTATCTGGCCTTTTGGGGTCTCCTTTGGTGGTCTTCATGGCCAGCGTTGTAATATTTCAGGTGGCCGTTCCTGACCCCAGCTCTTGAGTGAGTACAGCACTGTTATTTCCGTGGCTGCTGCTTTGACAGCCTTGCAGAGCTGAGCCGGCTTCCTGCTTGCCTAAGTTACATCCTTGATCTGCTTCTCCAAGGCTCGGTTCTGTTCTGCTGCCCTTCTCCATCCCTTCCCTCTGCTGTCAGGGGTCTGGTAAGGCTGCTTGGCAGGCAGCAGTTGCTGTGCTTTGTTTTATTAGGGCTTTCTCAAAGGAAAGCAGCAGGAAGCAAGCACTGTTAGCTGGGAATGAGAACCTCAAGGTTATCTGTGTGTTCCTGCAGACACCTGTTTTGGAGATTTTGCTGCTAGCAGTAACAATTAGAAGTAATTAATTTAGAAAATTTCTATTTTATGCAAGCCAGAAAATTATATGTTTACCTTCTGCTTAACTCAGTGCAAGATAGAAATTTGCATTTCCTGTGCTTCAATAATCTCTTGGAAGAGTTGCAGTAAAGAATGATACAGGTTCAGTATCTTAAGGCAGCTGCCCAGAGTTTGTGTTCCAGTGGCGTGATACAAAGTTCAATGCTGGTCACCATTCTAATCCTGGAATATTACTCAAGACACAGTCTAGGCAGAAGAGGATCCTAATAATTATCTTACCAAGACAACAGGGTACTCTACTTCCTGAGTACAAGATTTTGGCCATTCTGCTGTCAGCAAGTGTCTCTGTCTCTCATCTTGCTGTAGTTGGGGCATGTGTGTGCAAAAGAGATTGTGAGAGAGTTGAACATTAATAGTTACCAGTGCTTTATCTTAGTAGTAAGGTTAGAGTGGTTTATGGTGTAAAATGGCAAGAAAATGTGCTCGGGATTATTTTTTATTAGAATGGCCACATGCTGACTTTTGTTCTCAGAACTTCTCTATGAAACCCTGCTTGTACAGTTGCCCTTCCTGACAGAAGAACTGTTTATTTCTTTTAGCAGCCAGCACTTTCAGCAGTGGGAGATGGCTGTGTTGATAACTAAGAGATTAGCTAGGAGATTATTTAATTTTGTCTTTTCCTCTCCTTGACACCTACCATTAAATAGGGTTGGACTGTGAAACACACCCTGTCAGAAGAAATCAAAGGTGCTTAGGAAAATGCCAAGATAAACATTGCCAGCAGAGTTGTGTATACATCTGACACTCCTATTCTTCTGTTTAAAGGAAAAATCTCAGGATTGCATGTATCTCCAATACTGTAAAGTGTGTCAGTCTTACAAGGCACCTCGTTCACACCACTGTCGGAAGTGTAACAGGTACTGTTTCTCTTCACAATTGTTTAAAGTCCATATCAGAGCAGCTTCAAATCTAATGGTGGACCATTACCATAATTGCACTTGCATTGTGCTTTTTAAAAAAAGCTTCCATGTGAACACTAAAGCCCTTGCAAGTATTTCCACTTTCTAGCTGTATTGATATCTATACAGTTTTGCAGTGTTTTGGTTTAGAAAAATGACTGCCTTTAACATTTTCTTTATACTTTGAAGTCAGTTAAGAACTTCTTGATGGTGCTAACAAAACAATGCAAGTCCTGCTTCAGAGATGTGAGTCTGTGTAAACAGCTAAAAATATTTTTAAATTATTTTTAAATTCTGAGTCCAAACATTGATCTGCTGAGAGAGTAGCAATATCTGTCTGTCATCTTTCCAGATGGGAATTAAATGTTGATTTGAGTGGAAATTTTGGACTGTTTTTTTGCTCTTCCCCAAATCGGGTTTTTGAGGGCAGTTGGTATGTTAAGTGAAGTAATAAACCTTTTGAATCAAGTCAAGAAGTTTGCACCTTGTTATCTTCGAACACACTCCTCCTGATACAAAGGATATTTTATTGTAAATAGCTGTCACTAGAATTTAGTGCATCTTGAAAAAATGAAGACAGTTCAGCTGTCTGCAGTCCAGGCAGGTCGTCCTCTGAAGGACTCTTAAGAGAATGTGGTGAAAGGATATTGCAACATACACATTCCTTTGTTATTTCTATAAACTCAAGATGTGCAGTCAGTGTTTTTGTAGGAAACAGAAACTGTAGCTCCAGAGCAGTGTTGTAATTTGGCTACATCATCCCCAGATTTAAAATTAACAGCTGTTTTCCTTGAGTGACAATCTTCTCACTGAGGACTGATCACTTAGGTGGTCACGTAGACTTTTACACCTGTCAAGGTAATTTGGGATGTGAACAAATCTTTAATCAGGTGAGGGGTTTTTTGCATCTGTAAGCTACATCAAAATAACTGGCTTTATATTGAATGCAGGAATGTCTCTAGGGTGTTCACACTAGTTAAATATATTTTTCTAGAAAAGGATTTTCAATGGTGTTGGGTCAATACATAGCATTTGAAAAAGCTTTCAGAGGGTTTACCACTGAAAAGATTCACTATCACACTTCTGTCTGTATATCTTTCTTTAAATACTCTTTCTACAATTAGTTCACAGGGAATTTGATATTTGCTTTATTTTCCTGATATTCTGATTTTTAAAAACTGGCATTGACAGTAGTGCTTAATTACTGTGATCATAGTTCTTACAAGTCCCATTCTCTGGCTCTGTCTCCAAGCTCTGTACTATGGTGTTTATTAGCAACTAGTTAGTTTGAGTAAAGGGGAGGACAAATAACCAGGGAGGGTAGGACCTGGAAGCACTTTTTATTTGCTTTTTTAAATTCTACAACATGGAAATGTAATTCTGAAGCTACTGTTTTGATCTGTCAGAAATTGGTGGGTTCAAATGAAAGAATGGAGGTTGAGAAGTAGAAAGTCAGCCATCCTTTGAGTTGTTTGAGAAACATCATACATGTCTTTTATAATAATCAATATTTATTATTCACAGATGTGTGATGAAGATGGATCACCACTGTCCTTGGATCAACAACTGTTGTGGATACCAGAATCATGCATCTTTCACTCTGTTTCTCCTCTTAGCTCCACTGGGATGCATTCACGCTTCTTTCATATTTATTATGACAATGTACACTCAGCTTTACAATAGAGTAAGAAAACAAAACTAAATGCTTAAAATGTTGTTTAAGTCAGGTGCATAATTTATCTCTGGAAGTACAAGAGTATTTGGTTTTCTGAGAAGAAACATGTGGAATTCCCTGTTATTCTTTCTACGTGCACTCCTAGTTCTCTGTATACCTCTAAGATGTGTGTGAATGGAGGGGGATTGATAGAAAATTGTTTCTATTTTCATTCTCTTTTTTTTTTTTTTTACTTTTTTTCCCTGTTACTTCTCAAAATCACAGGGAGTTTTCTATTGCTTTACAATGACTGAAGACAGTTTCTGAGTAGTATTTTATATAGAGAGACAGGCTGTGTTTTGGCTGGCACAGAAAACAGCTGCTACTTATTTCCAGCACACAAGTTAGATCCTAGTTATTTTCTTTTACTGGTCACTTTTCTAGAATTGTGCCTATTTCTTCAAGGAAAAAAAAAGTACATTATATTTTGTGACTAAAAATAAATGTGTTAACTGTGAGTTTTTTAACTGGCAAACTTCAACAGTGAGCAAAGCTTGCTCTGGAAAGCTTACTGTTATCTCAGATCCATGGTTAAGATTGTAAGCTTTGATTTCAACTTTTGTGGTTGCAGTGAAGAGCTTGATAACATCAGCTGAGTGTAACAGATGAAGTTGTATTTGTAGCAGCTGAGCAGTGTTTGCAAAAGGATAGTGTTAAAACTGCTGTCTGCAAAGCTTTTGGAGAAAAACCTGCAGCATTTCCATGGAAAATGGGGATTGTTCTATGCAAACATTGTTCATCTGATACTGATGAATGTGTTTTTGTTAACAAACCAGAGTCCTGTTTTCTTTGCCGATTTTTGGGCCTGTTGAGCTTTCAAGATGGTGATTGTGGTTTCATTTTCCATCTAGCAACAAACTTCTGAAGATAAAAGTCTTTTGAATATTTTTTTTTTAGTTACTCTCCTTGCATTATAAACCTGTCAGATGTGTGACTCAGAGCCAGATTTCTTATGGCTAACTTGCTTTGTTTCAGCAGTTGGAAAGTTCTAAAGCTGAACAGAATTTTTCTCTTTGCAGATATCTTTTGGGTGGAGTTCTGTGAAGATTGACATGAGTGCAGCCAAAAGAGACCCTCGTCCCATTATTCCCTTTGGATTGTCTGCATTTGCTGCATCTTTATTTGCCTTAGGACTGGCTTTAGGAACAACTATTGCTGTTGGTATGCTGTTTATTATCCAGGTGAGTCTGTGGCTCTGTTACAAAGAAGTTAAAAGCTGTAAGTTTTGTGTTCTTGTGGTGCAGAAACAGAATTGAGGATTGAGATAAGAACAGTTGTTCAGAGCTTATGTTGTTGTATAATTTTTACAGGGATTTATGTAGCTTTGTCCCAGTTTTTCTGTTACCATAGTTTTGGTTTCTTTTCATTATTTTCCATGGGAGGACTTGGATGTGAAAATCTAATGGACTAAGAAAAAATGAGATGGATTTTAAAACTCCCTGAAAAAGGCAAAATACTTGTCCTGTCCCTGCAAATATGTATAAATATGCTTGATATATTTCTTAAAATGTTGGAGGTCTTTGGAAGGAAACAAAAAGACACATTTTAAGTATAAAGTGCAGTACTCTGTGATACTGTCTTAAGTGTTTAATTCTAGAGCCTGTATTTCTGGTTAGCTTCTAACAAATGTTACAGTTAAGTCTATAAAAGTTGCTTTGTTCTTTAAAGCAAATTTAGTTCTTTAAATGAAGCTTTCTTTGTATAGATGATGTATTCCTGAAAAAAAAAATCCTAATTTCACCTAACACCTCTATTTCAGATGAAAGTAATTTTGACAAATAAAACTTCAATCGAATCCTGGATTGAAGAAAAGGTATGCTTTTATTACAGTATTCTTGTACTGTTACAAAGTCTATTTTCCATATATATAATTTTTTTTTGTTTCACCTCTGGGTGAAAACCAAAGATGCTATTTCAATTCACCACTGACCTAACACCTATAATTCACTGACAGAAATAAGAAGTCATGTAAATGCATAGATCTTTCTTTTGTTTTGGAGGAGTTCATTGAACATAGAATAATATTTGCTTTGAAAATACTTTGCTTGTCTACTTGAAATATGTGGGTGTTTTCATCTGAAACTTGAGCTTTGTCACTACACCTGCCTGTACCTTTAATGTCCACCCCACTGACCCATTTAAAGTGGCATCTCTTGAATCATGGTTTTCCCCATTTCTTGTAACATTGTAAGGGAGGATTTTCCTTGATTTTAAAGAAGTACTAGAAAATACCTAGTCTTCTGTCCTTTAAATTTCTCTTGGATTTCCTCATCTTTATAGAGGTTTTCACAAGATTTTTCAGGAGAAATATAGTCAAGCAACAGAAACTACGTTTAGAGGAAGCAAAACTGACACAGTATTTAGAAATTAGTTTGGTTCTACCTGGGTTTTTTGTGTAAGTTCACAACCATTTCATTAATGTCTTGCTGTCTTTTATTTTGTGTGCCAAATTAGCATGAAAATCTTGATTGTGTATAAGTACTCAAAGTATTGTAATATCAACTCTTTGCATGGGATAAGGCTGCATCCAAGTCCTGTTAGACCTTTGAATAATAAGATAATGGAACATAAGTGAAAGAAATCCCTGTTATCACTATATAGTAGAATTTGGAATAATATGTTAAAATTTTTACTGTAAAACATAGGCTGCTAATATGTCCCTTTTGAGAGGTGAGCACAGGCTGTAATACATAAATATTTAATAAAATGGCATTATTGCAACAGAGACCACTGCTCTATGGCTGCTCCACTAGATGTCATCAGAACTGTGGGAATGTAAAACTTGTGACTATGGACTGTGGGCAATTCAGATCATGCCTGTGTGTGCATTCTTAGAGGAGGAATTGGCACTACCAGTGTTGAGTCATGTTTGTGATCGTTAATCAAAGGGTGCTGAGATGTAACTGAGAAATAGTCAGGCATTGGTCCCTAATAAAAAGTAGTGAAGTAAGATCAGAGTGTGGAGGCAATTATCAGTGTAGTCTGTGGACTCTGTTGTTTAAGAGTAAATGGGAGGTGACAGAGATGGGGACACCCAAACCAGACATCCTTCTGAATGCCATGATTGGTTTCAATAGTATTTAAAGCCTGGGTTGATATAGCAGGATTTCACTGCTCTTGCCTGAAAATATTTGCCTTTAGCATGGACCAACACAGGGCTTATGACCCAAACTTCTTAATATTTGCTGCTTGACTGCAGTTTGTAGGGTTTTTTATGTACTGCATTTCTTAATTATTTTCTAGGCCAAAGACAGAATCCAGTACTACCAAACGGGTGAGACCTTTATCTTCCCCTATGATATGGGAAGTAAATGGAAGAACTTCAGGCAGGTGTTTACATGGTCTGGGATTCCTGAGGGAGATGGCCTGGACTGGCCAGTTAGAGATGGATGTCACCAGTACAGTTTGACGGTAACTGGTCTTCAAGTTGACTCTCCCCACTATCCCAATTGTCTGCTTTTCTTTGCAATAACAGACCAGCTTTTTAAATAATTAAAATAGATGGGCTTGAAATACACCTCTAGTTCTCTGAAATGTTCTCCCTTTTTTAATGCACTTAAAGGTTATGCTTTTGTGAGTGCTTCAAACTGCTCATGGTATTTCCTGTGTTTGTTGAATGATTTCAATACCTGGCTTTATTTTGTGTTGAATGCTGGCTAAATTTCTATTTATAATCATTTATAGATAGAGCAACTGAAACAGAAAGCTGACAAGCGAGTAAGAAGTGTAAGTATTTGTGAAGTTTGGTCTAAAATTACTTTGAAATAGCAGTATAAATAAATGTAATGAATCAACACAAACAGTGTATAGCAATTTCTGCCTAATTAATCTTGGCATTTAGCCCTTGCATTTGCTTCTTAGTTTCCAGATGGAAAGAAAAATGGTAATAAAGAGGACTGTGCTTCATTGTTAAGCAGTAATTTAGAATTTAGACTCCCTTTGACAGTCACTGTCATTATGTTTGAATCTGTAGTATGCTTGAATTGATTTTTTTTAGTGTGAAATTTATCAGTCAGGCTGTAACTCAAATAACAAATGGCTGTGTTCTGTTCCAATCTGCAGGTGCGGTATCGAGCCATAGAAGATTACAGTGGTGTCTGCTGCCCTGTGACTAAAGGTGTTAAAACATTCTTCACAACACCGTGCACTGAAGAGCCTAGAATTGCACTGAGTAAAGGGGATCTGATTTTAGCCACCAGAGGCTTAAAGTTAGTGGCTCCACACCTTTATGTTTGGTTAAAAGTTTGGTTAAAATTCTGAGTTGAGTTCTGGCATCTAATTACCTGTTATACTTCCTTCCCCAGACACTGGATGTATGGTGAGAAGATTCTCGTCTCAGCTGCTGATGGTATGGAGCAGTTAATTTCACTTTTTCTTTTGAAAATTGCAAATCAGTTTTATAGCTATCTTGAAATGTGGCCAATATTACATGTTCACTTCTCAAAGCATAGAATGATAACATTACTGGCACTAGCTTCTCTCCACAGTTTTTATTCTCTAATCTAATAGACTTCCCAGTTTTGATAAACATTAAATGACTCTGTCTGACTGACAGCACACTCATTTAGTAGTTTACTGAAAGTTGAGTAGGAAGGGGGGCACTTCATATTCTAAGAAAAAATTAGACTTTTAGACTATAAAGAAGTTAAGGATTAATCAATTTTTTTATATTTGAATGGTGGTCTATCTTAAACACATCCAAATTTCCTTCCTGCACACTCTGTATAAGTATAGAGATTAATCTTTGTGTATCTTGAAAACTAGGAGACATTATGTCTTTGGTTTGGAATAATTTTTAGAGACTTTAATGTGCATTTATAAAACTAACTGTGAGTGTTGAAGATATTAAAGACTCCTGATCTGCAGAGGGTCAGCATCACAGCCACCTGCATTGAAGCTTTTACATTTTTCACTTCAGACCACTTGCTTTGGACTGAACTAAAATTTTACCTGCCAGAGGGTGTGTTGGATTCTGTTGTTTCTTCCAAACAATTCACTGCATGTGCATTTCATATTTGCACAAGTTAGGCTGCCAGCAGTCACTACACTGACAGAGTCTATGCTTTTCATGGGAGGGCTGAAACCTTCATGGGCTGGAAATGCCCTGGCAGCTCACTCCAATAAACTTCAGACATCAGGCACAAATGAACATGGCAATAGTTTGTATTGCATTGCTTATTGTGAAGATTAGCAGGACATATCTTCTCTATTGAATGTTGGGTTTTTTAAATCAGCTAAAATGTGATGTGGATGGAGAACTTGGTGAACACTGAGAGGCTGGACCAGACTAGACTTCAATAATAGGATGAGTTTGTTAGGAATGTGTAGCAAAATGCTATAAATATGCAGGAACAAAAAGTTGCAGTACAGCAGGATTGCAAAATGAATTATTAAGTAGCAGTTCTTCTTTGGAAAAAAGAACTCAATGATAATAGTAAGATGAGTCAACACTTTCAGAAAAGAAAAAGCATACAGCTTCCCAGATGCTGAAGTAAACCTTCCATCCTCCTCAGCATTGACAGAGACTCTGCTGAAATACATCTACAAGTAAAAGCAGTTACTACATCTCAAGAAAAAGAAAGATCAACTGTAAAGGCTTGAGAGGAAAACAGAGAAAAATGAGAATAGGTAGAATAATAGAAAATGTGACTTCTAAGGAAAAGCCTCCTGAAGAGGAGTAGAAAATGGGAGACAGCTTGGGTATGTACAAATAGTCATCAGCTGTGTGAAAGTCTGTGATAGGCAAGTTTGTTACCTGCTTTCTGTTCCCCTGGTGTAGAAAAATGTGCTATAGACAGAAGGATTCAGAATAGGGTGTGAAGATAAATTTTGTCAAGGAAGGTAGAGCACTGCAGAACTTTGGAGATGTGTGAAAACATTTTAGGTAGTTGGAGAAAATCTGTGCATCCCCAGGCAATGATTTTAGAAATGACTTAGATGTTCTGTCTTGTAGAAGAAAATAACTTAGGCAAGTGCTTGATGTCTGTTCCAGTCCTGTGTTTTTCCTCAGTAGTGGGCCATGTTTTGTTGTAAGTTAATGCAACTTTTCATGTTTTAAGGTGGAATAAGAGAACGAGGCTGGTTCCCTAGGAAGTGTGTGGAAAAATACCAGTATGACTCTGAAACGGATCAACCAGTGGATGGAGAGAAGAAAAGCAAATAGCCTTCTAATTTTTTTAAATATCAAATGGAATTTTTACTTCAGACCACAATCCTTTACTTGAAATTTTCTGTATATTACTTTAGACTTATGCAATGAATATGTTAGGATGAGGTTTTCTTTTCCTCACAGCTGAAAGGGTTGTATATGCCTGTGCCATGGTTTGCATACTTTTTAAACAATAAATAATTGAAGAAGCCATTCAGTGGATTGCCTTCAAGATGCATCTTTTTCATCACAAGTCAGGATTGTTTTTTTTCTGTTTAAATTGCATTCTGAGCATTAAGATTTTAGGTTTTTTTCCTCAGCCGCATCTGATTGTTGTGCGTGCTGCTTATCTTTTGTATTTCTCTGAAGCTGCCCTTGAAAATAAACACCTGATTCAAATTCCAGATAAAATTTGTTACCTGTGACTTTTAATGATGTGAATTGTCCACCTCAAATAAATGATACATTCATACTCACTTGTGGGTTCAATTGTTCTTAGAGGTAGAAGAACTAGTTTGTAGGCATGGGAGTGTGAACGGATGGGGAAGTAAAGATTTAACCTTGTAAGTTGCTTTTCAAGGTTAAAAAGGCTTCAGTTGTTGCAATAAGAATATTTTGTGCTTTCAGTGGCAAAAATTACATCCAGCACTGTCTGTTCCCTCTGAAATCTGAGTCTGTACCCAAGAGATCTTGATCCATTTTAGAGAAAGCAGTATCCAAGAACAAAAACTTCTTTGAGTCTAGTTGCTACTATTGATTAACAGCCTTCTTAAAGCATTTTCATTTAGCATCTAGTATGGATTATTAGAAGGAAGACCTTAAATTGGAGTAACTTGTACCAGCTCAAGGCTTTTTAAATGTCTCCAAAATGCAGCAGGTGCTTTTGTTCTCTCATAGTGTTGAGTTATATGTCAGCTACATTGAGAGGTTGTTAAAATCAGTTCACGTGGCAGAAGTGGCACACAAGAGACCAATGTAAGACCAATTTACACTTGAATCCCTATATATGTTTTATTGTTGAGGTAGTGCCATTTACCCTCCAAGCATATCTGTGCAGGGAAGCATCCCTGTTCATTTTATCAACAGAAGTACTTTCCAGGCACTGCAGCAGGTGGCATCACAGGACTCAGCCTCCAGTTTCTGCAGGTGTCAGTTGCACTCGATTTGCTCTCCCCAGCTAACTTGCTCATTTTTGTTTCCAAAACCAGTTCTGGGATACATTTCTTCTTCCCTGTTTTGTTTGTTTGTTTGTTTGTTTTTCTCTCCAGTCTCACCTGGGGAAAAAGATTAACCACTGACTTTCATGTCACAGTGCTTTAAGGAAAGCATAGGAAAGATAAGCAACATGGTTACATGCCGTTTCAGAGACTTAGAAGCTTTTATAGCCTCACATTTCTGACGAGCTCAGGAAGTGACACAGTGGATACCTGAAGATGCCAAGGTCTTTGGGCCCAGACTAGAAACAGAATTGGGTAAAAACAGTTGTTTTTACTAGTCAAAGCTAGAGCTGCCTAACAGCAAGGGCGGGGATCTCTTGTTAAGTCTTGCTTTCATTTTGGGATAGCTGACCAAGAGCATTAAAGGAGGAAAGGAAAAGCCACGAGCTGTCTGAACAAGACAGGGAAGACAGTTCTTGTCTGCAGACAAAGAGAATTGGCCTAGGAAAGCTACAGATACACCTTCCCATGTTGCATGTTTGTTAGCACTGTCTTTTGAACTGCTAGAGCTGACTACTGCAGGGACAGGGAGGAGCTCTCAGCAGAGACTGCACAGACTGATGGAAGATGTGAGAAAATTTTCATCTTGCTTAAATCATTTTCTAAAGCAGCAGCTTAACACAAGAAAATCTCACATTTCATGTGGGAAAGTCGTTGTTTCAGCTCAGCCTAAGCTGAAGACAAGAAAAGAAAGTTGACTAGAGGAGCAACTAGTCTACAGGAGCAAATCTGGCCTGCACTGTATTGTTGCCTCATGGCTGGAGCTGTGGCTGACCAGTGACAGCATAGGGAACAAGTTCATGTTCTGCAGCAGCTGGGCTCTAGCTGCTGCCATACAGAGCCAGGCAGCTGACAACGTGGTTGCAGCAGAGGCACAAGTAATTCACACAGGCTTCAGTTTGATTTTGTAGTCTCAATTTATTGCATCCTAAATCCTTAGGATTGACAGCTAAAGTTTTACACTTATTAGGCTCAGATTTGTAAGTGTAAAGGCTTTAATGCTGCCATTTCATTTGAAAATGTGCAAAAACTGATCCAGTGCCTCCTAAAGAATGAACTGTGTTTGCTGTAGACAAATGTATTTTGCAAACAAGTTGATGCCAGATTACTCATTTTCATTATAAACAACTTGTACCGTGTGGTCCAGGACTAGGAACAGGAAATTCACTTCTGTATTTATGTATTCTGAATTCATGTTAGGATGAATTCATACTGAGTTCAGTCTGATTGCAGATAAATCCACAACAGATCACAGTGGAGTTCATAGTTTCAGCAGGAAAACAAGATTTGCTTTTGACAGTGAGAAGTGCATACAGCTGTCTTTTAAAGGCTGAGGTTCTTGCATGTTTTTGCATTTCAGTCACCGTCCAAGAAAGATGAAGGTTCTGGCTTTTCCTAGACAGTTGATGCTCAGTCCCACAGGATGTTAACACTGCTAGTTGTCAGTTATACTTCATCCACAAGTCTTTTTTCTCAGGTACTAGAAACAAATAAATTTTAAGTTCCTGTTCCCTTCCACTCAAGCCTGTCTTCACCACAGGCCACGTAGTGTCACAGATTTAACTACTCCATGCAGTTTAAATTAAACTGCCTGTTTATTCCTGAGTAGATGAATAGAGGGCCTCAATCTCCTTCTGGAAGAATTTAACAAGGTCTCCTCGCTTTGCCTTCAGTGTTGGTGTCAAGAGTCCATTTTCTACAGAGAACAACTCTGTGTGGATGTACAGGTCTTTAACCTGTTAAAAGAAAACAATTTGGTGCATGATGCATCATTAGAAGACAAACAACAGTTCTTCCCAGCTTCTTTGGCAAGAATCCAGTCCCAGGAGATCCAGTAACTAAACTGTTCTTTCAGCTGACACAGCAAGAGGGTGGAATTCCAGAGCAGCCCTTACAGCCTGTTGTGAACCTCCACTCCATCTCTTGGCGGTGGCTACTGCTGCCCTTCACAGCCCCTGTTCTCCTGGTATAGAGAGGCAGCCAATATTTCACTGACTGCTTCACTCAGGTGTCTGGGGCAGCTGCCTCAGGGCCCCTCCTAGCACAGGCAGTAACAGGAATGATGACTTCCCATCCACTTCCCAGCCACTTGTGTTAGCAATATACATGTTAGCTGCAGACAAGCAGGATTTGAAAGTACTCACTTGTTCAAAGGATTTAAGGCCAGCCTCTCTCCCCAGTCTGATCATGTCATCTAAAATAGCTTTCTTCACTGCCTAGAAGAAACAGCAGAAGCAAAGTGGGTAAAGCTGTCATTCTGTAATTGCAGCTCAAAACCATAACCATTTTCCCAGGGAGGAAGGACTGAGGATGGCAAGAATACATATTTCAACATTCAAGATTTCCCATATTAAGGCCACTACAAAGTCACGTCTGTCTTCTCACTGGAAAAGAAGCAGCAATAGCCCCTGAAACAAGAGACACCTATACTCAGTTCCAGCTTTTGCTGTAAGGCTGCTTGCATGACTCACCCAGCGTTAAACCAGTTCAAATTACTGAAAAGAGGTGGATAGAACAAAGTCAGAGCAATGTAGGATTGGACTTAGAGTAAAATTCTGTCTCTAACCCACTAAGCACAAAGCCACTCACAGGATTTTTGCAGAGCTCTTCAAAGGAACCTTTTACTCCCAGTTTTGCTGCAAATTCTGGAAGCATCTCAGCATCAGGAACCACTATACCTATTAGAAAAGACTGAAAACAAGTGGAAATAGTCAGGCTGAGACCAAGATAAAGCATACTAAATGTCTTTGTGATCTTGCTTGTGGGCAGTGTTTCTATGACAAGTCATATGTACATCCCCATGCATTTTCAGAGTTTCAAAGGTAGCTGTGAGGATTCCAAGTCACTTAGTTGTGACAGCAGTAATTGAAGTACTGACACAGTTTATGTGTGCTGAATGATCCAGCAATTACTTTTGGCTAGTTTACAGATTGAAGACTGGCCTCTACTAGCATAGGTAATATCTCCATGGCAAAGGAATGGAGAAACATTTGTGCTGTGCAGAAAGGCTGAGAGAATTGGGGTTGTTCAGCCTGAAGAAGGCTCCAGGAAGATTTTTTTGTGGCCTTTCAAAACTAAAAGGGAGCTTGGAAGAAAGATGGGAACAAATTTTTTGTAGGGCTTGTGGCAATAAGACAAGAGGTAATGGTTTTAAACTAGAAGATCATGAATTTATATTAAATACAAGGAATTTTTTGAAAGTGTGAGGGTGGTAAAACAATGGCAGAGGTTGCCCAGAGAGGTGGCAAATGCCCCATCCCTAGAAACATTCAAGATCAGGCTGAATGGGGTTCTGAACAACCTAATCTAGTTGAAGATGTCCCTGCTTATTGCAGGGGGGACTATTCTATGAATCTACAATGTACAGAGCTGACCTGACATACTAATCCCACACAAGTATGAAATCAGACTTTACCCAGCTTGCAACAATGCCAGTTTGTCACTTGGGAAGTCTATAGGTCTGAGAACATAAACATGGCTCTCTTAGGAACAGATTTTGTTCAAGGGCTCTCGTATATGCATACATTTGTGCCTTGATCATCCAGAACTTGTTATGGGAGAAAATCTTGCAGGATACTCACTCCTAACATCACTTACCCTCAGACTTTCACCATGTACAAAGACCTGGGCTACTGCAGCACTTCCAACATAGACATTTTCTATCTTCTCTGGAGCAATGTATTCTCCTTGTGCAAGTTTAAATATATTCTTCTTCCTATCAATGATCTTCAGCGTTCCATTCTAGAAGTTAAAAGTGGAGGTCATTAGTTTCAAGTCACTGTCTTGCTTATATAAGAGAAAATTAACAGGCTTTGTTTTGCTGTATGAAAGGCACAACTGCAACTAGTCTAGATAGGTCTTTGCTTTCTACAGAGAGAAGGGTTTTTCTAATTTCTCCAGTTAGCTCAGGACATGATTAGACAGCTCCTTTATTCTCCTCTGACAGAAACCAAGAGCCCTTGTTATATCACTTCTACAGTGAAGAAGAGTCTTAACTATGGGCCTAGCAGGTGTTCTTTGATATCTTGTAACCTAATTGGCCTTTGGAGCTTTGCCTGGAGTTATCTAGTGAATCTACTGTGTAGAGATTTTTTCCTAGAATTCCATCTTTAGAGATGGTTTGCATTAAGCAATACTCACTGGCAACCATTTCCCTATGTCTCCAGTGTGGAGCCAGCCATCTTTATCAATTGCTTCTGCTGTCTTCTCAGGGTCTTTCAGATAACCCTTGAACACATTTGGTCCTTTAATGCAGACCTATAGCAAGCAGAGAATACTGTTATCACCAAGTCTTACGTTTCAGTGTTTCCTGACATGCACAGGAGATGGAACCTACCTCGCCTTCATTGTTGGAAGAGAAGTAGCTCATTTCTTCCACATCATCTAATTTTATTATATTACAAGCCAGAGGGGCTCCAACATGGCCTAAGAGGAAAAAGAAGAAAAAAAAAAACAGAAAAAAGACTGCAGTGATTGTAGATACTTACTGGGTTTGTTCACTGCTTTAACAAGAGTTCCTTTAAAGTCCTTGTTTAAAGGGATCTGGTATCAAATGTTCAAGCAAGTTGTTGCAATGCCATTTTCAGACAGCTAATGTAGGACAAATAGCAGGAAAATCCTGGTGCTTAAAGCATCAGTAGTGTAATCAACCACACCAGCCACAAAAACTACTCCTGCCTCCTCAGGAGTACCTCTCATATATCCTAGTATTCATTTGCATCTCATCCTTACTATTGCTCTGCAGTTACTGTGTTCACAAAGATGGTGACTTGAGTCTGAATTTAGAATATCCAGTACTGCTAAAATAAAAGCCAAATCTTCAAAGTCCTTCATGAAAATAATCAAGTATGTCTAAGATTTTTGAGTAAAATGTGTCATTTAGGACACAAAGCTAGTTTCTTAAGGCCATTCAGGAAGTCCCTATGAAGTGTGCTCACCTCTCTCTATTCCTTTCCTAATTCTGGGGCAAAGTCTAAACTGACCTATGACACTTTACACCAGGGTTCTTCACCTGCTTGAGTCAAAAATTTTAGTACCTATTAAGCAGACAGGTGACTGTTGCTACCAAGAATCACTTTGAGTACCCATGATTTAATTTTCATTAAACTAAAAGCATTAGAGCACCAAGGCTTGAGTGCCCCTTTATGTGGACAGCTCTGGGAGACTTCACAAGTCTCAGCTCCCATACCTGTTGTCCAGTCTCCAGGCATTGAGAAAGTGGATCCAGCTGAGCATTCAGTCTGGCCATAAGCTTCAAAGATCTGTGCGAGAAAGGATGAGTATTCCTTGAACATCAAGTCCTTGGTGTGAAAGGCCTCAGTTTCAACTGTGCCCATGCTCAAGTCTTCTTAAGAAGGAAGCCAAAACAACCTTTGGCTTTCAGATATCTTGATCTTATTGGTGTAACCAGGTGTTAAAGTTCACCTATCCAAACTTGGCTTTGGTCCCCTCGTTTTCTGTTTTCAAAAGTGCTACATTGGGAGCTCATTGACTGTCAGAATAAGCCACAAAACTCAGAGGCAGCTGCCTGACTTTGAGTGCTGCATGTTCCTATTTCTTTTGCTCTATTCCTCTTCTCAGAGCCTACAGCATAGTCTTTTGGTAGTGTAGTTTGAAGTGGGCCCTGCAGAGTTTTTTTTTTTCTGTTACAGTTAACTCAGATGAAGCAGTCTGTAAATGTCCAAGACTGACAGCATTTTCCCCAGGAACAAGCTGAGCTGGACCCCAGCTATATCACTGGTCACTCATTTGTGCATAGTCAAACAAGGCTTACTTTAAAAGAAAACTCAGCTTACCTGACAGCCTAATGCTGCTCTAAGAAATGTCAGGACAGAGGGGGATATAGGGGCTGCACCTGTCACCATGATACGCACTTTTCCACCCATGGCTTCCTACAAGTGAAAAAGAAGCCATCAGATCCTCCAACATTGCATTGCTTAGCTCCCCTACACTTGGAATAACTTACCTGAGCTTTTTTGAAGACTAGCGTGTCCCAAATGCTGTCATTTCGAACGATGCCCTGTTTAATTTCAGCCGTCTTCATAAACACAGCAAATTTTAACAGGAAATTCTTTACTGGGGTGTTTGCACCACTCTGAATCTGCAAGGAATTGTGGCAGTGACTCTTGGGTTTAACTCAGATCTGTGCATCTCATTCTTGCCTTGTTAAGAGGCACCAAACCTTGGATGTTCTAGGGTCTGTTTTCACCACTGCAGTGTCTAGGAGATGGCCCAAAAGGCAATACTAATTCATGTTACTGCTGAAACACTACAGCTATAGCTTTGAGGAACAGGGATCCTGTTAGCTTTATGCTTGATTCACTAGCATTACAAAATTAAACAAAGTTTTTGTCTCGTAACAGTAACAAACTTAGCCCAGTCATGACTGAAAACACTGTTCTTACACTCCCAGAACTCTTTCAATCTCCTCAGAAAAGGTTCTAGAAACTTCTTCCTGCTAAGGGGTGGTGATGTTATGACATATTCAATACTGTTTTGTATTTGTATGCTTGTTTTGATATATGAAAAACAAAAGAAAACACAAAGAAAATTTAGCTAAAATTTCTCACGTACCTTGTCATATACTCGATTGAGCAGTCTTGGTACAACTGGAAATAGTGTTGGCTTCAAGGTTTTCATGTCATCTGTTAGCAGCCTGATATCTCCTTGGAAGAAGCCTACTTTTGCTCCACAGCTGTATATCACAGCCTAAAAATTGACCAGACTAATTTTAGTCAAGAAGAATTCCTAGCTTCACTAGCCATAATTATTAGTCTACAAAAAGCAACATGATTTCCAGTGTCCAGTTATTACAAAATAAGGAAAGTTATTGTGTGAATAGCTTTTGAGGACATACAGATTGTTAACATTTCTTTTACTATAATTTGATTTATAAAAGCTCAGATATATATCTGTACATACCTGTACAACTCTCTCAAACATGTGAGCCAAAGGAAGATAGGAAATGGCAACATCTGAACTTGTACACTCAATTGTGTTCTAGAGGGAAAGGAAGTAGAAGTAGGTTAGCATTTTCTGTGCCTGCTTGAGTTACTTTTAAATAGAAAGTAAATAAAATTTGGATCAATTTGAGTACTTTGAGACAGGCATTTCCAATGACTGAAGCAACTCAGGTTCGTCCATCCCCTCCTCATGATTTGCAGCTGTCACTCAGCTACACTAAATCAAAATTAGTTTTATGTTTTGGCAAGACTTGAAATAGATGGATTAGTACTCTTACTATTTAGGACTGACTTATTCTAGAATAACTTCTACATAGAAGTTCTTGTTCAATTCAAACCAAGTTTCTGGCAGTAGTATTGTCTCATTGAAAAAGGGGCAGTTAGGAAAGCATCAATTTCTGGGAGTGAATGGTTTACAGAAAATGCCCACATTAAAGCTAGTTTCATGACTGAGGAGAGTAACTTACCTCTGTGCATCTAAGGAAGGCAGCAGCATTTGAAACAACATTCTGATGTGTCAGCATGGCTCCCTTAGGGTTACCTTTGGGGAGATCAAGCAAGGTGAGCTGTGGCTCTGACTGCTTCTGTTGCCAGTTTTCCATGTCTTGTTTGGCTCAGTTTGAACTATCTCAGTGCTAGGCTCAATCCCAGCAATTATTGTCATAAGAGTCACAAATATGCCTTATCTTGAGTGCTTTCAGCTATGGGTATTACATAAAGGAGATAGCTACTGAAACAGCAGAGCAATTGGGAGTAGCATAGAGAATGCTGAAACATGATTTTTGTTTTAGCCCCTGTGGATCAAAATGCACAGTTGAACAGCCAATCTCTTGAACATTAAGGCTGCATTTTTCATAGGGTAGGACAACATGAATTTGGCTTTTCTTGCCCCCAGTTCTAAGAAGCTTTATTGTAATGCACTTGACTTGTAGTGACAGTATCCCAAATAAAACTGCAAGAGTGGTTTGACATTGGTCTAATTTGCTGGTTTACTTCCATATTCTTAGGATTTCTTTATTTTTGTGCAGAGAAGCTGCATGGGGAGGCTCTTTCAGTGGGGAAGCATCCCTATTAAATTCTTACCTGTGGTTCCACTTGTAAAACACACAACAGAAAGATCTTCAGGCTTAGGAGGCTAGAGAGAAAAAGCCACATAAAGTCAGTGTGAGGATTATGATGGTTATCTGTAACTACATACAATTCCTAACTGTGATGAATCAGGAATTCTGGTTCACAAAAAAAATCTGCCAGCCTCCTCTACTAGCAGCATGGCAAGAGGTCTTTCCACAGACTAGTTTTACAAGTCTGTAGTTGTTTCATAGAGATACTTACAACTGGTTCTCTGATGTTGTTTCTTCCCAGCTCCTGTGTTAGGAAAAACAAAAACAAAAACACAGCTTAACAGATGTGCACAATAGGTGAATAGGTAATGGCACTTCAATGCAACAACTGTTTTACTACTTTGCCTCTTGATACTCTGTCTCATTCAAACAGAAACCTCTTCCTGAATCCAGCACATACTCTGAAAAACTGTCTGCTGCAAGCCTGGAAAGGACACATTTGAATGTGTGGAAAGTGATCAGATCTTCTTAAGGAATTTGGAAGTCCTGAGTGGAGAGGATTCCTTTTATTTGACATAGACCACATCTCCTTACATGTATGCAAGCTTAAGCCTAGTATTGGGATGTCTAAGGAGCCAGTAATTTGCACTTAAAGTTCCAATTAGACTCAGCTTAGAAGCCTGATAAATCCTGTTACAACAGTATCACAAATTAAGCCAAGCAAGTCTTGGCTGTACAGGTTTAGCTAAAGATTGCAAGTTTCAAAATGACTGCTCATCATGCTGTCAGGTACAGGCACGACAACTGGGTAATGCTTACAATAAAGTGTCATTGCTGCCACAGATCAAGATGTTTAGCTGGCAAGGTATTCCAGAAGCCTTTAGCCACCTACCTCAACCTCCTGCAGTGACAGAATTTCAATTCCCACTTTAGCTCCTCTTTCCTGGAGCTCTTTATCAAAGAGATCCATGAGAACAATAATCTTCAGACATGGGGTCTTTTTTTCCTCACAGTTCTTAAGCAAGACCTCTGCCTTTGCAGGCGTGTCACAGATCACCACGCTTATTTCAGCTACAGAAAAGAAATTATCAGAAGTCTGTTTAGAAGACATGAGGCCAGTGACAGCCCAGCAGCACAAACTTTTAGAACATAACATTGGTTTGGTGCCATTTGCATTTGTTCATATGGATTCAGTGGTGTTTTACAGTGCTAAGATGGCTTTTCCTACCATACTCAACTGATCAGGCAAACCTGATATTCTGGCAATATAAAGTGAGGGCAAATGCTGAGGAGCTGAAGAGAAATATATTTGCTCACAGTCAAGATGGGCATTGAAATTTTTGGTATTGCCATGATAATGTTTAGATTTAGCCATGTTCCTTAAATCTAAAGAAATTAGGGCCCAATTGAAAGATGTAGCTAAAATTCTTGAGTTAATACTTCAGCTTCCCTGCAGATGCAGTTACAAAAGCCTTTTCCTTTAAGTCAGCAGAGGAACTGGATTTGCCTCACCCTGCCAGTTCCCAGTTAGACTGGTAAATCAGAGCTGTATAATTCCAAGACAAGACCTGTTTCCAAGATTCACCACCATAACTGTTGAAGTGGTTTTGCAAATTCTATTTATGGGATGGATCCCAGATCACTCTAACAACAGTGGATATTTATTTCCTCCATATCTCTCCTAAGACTGGGGGAAGGAAGTCTGAAGATTTATTTAACTTCCTTGCCAGTTTATTCCATAACAGCCTGCTAGATGTTGTTTCTGTAGAACGTGCAATAACCAGATAGATTATACAGATTTAGGCATATCTTTATCCTTCCCTCCTCTACTCTTTTCATCATACAACTTTAAATCAGACAGACACACACATCTGCTCTTAATTTACATGCAAGTCTGTCTGCATTGTCTGATTGTTTGGCAGTGTGGGAGTTCAAGATTGCAAAATCTCAAATAACAAATAGTTGAGCACTCTGATTGCAGAATGATCCACAGGATCTAGCTGATCCTTCAGTGGTCTTGCAATCAAGACACTGGGAGACACAGGAAGCCCACTGGATTCTTCTAGGCCGAAGAACGAACCATGTGCCCAACAAAGCAGCTTTACTAAGAAATTGTCTATAAGAGCAGTTAGGTTAAAGCTACTCTGATTTTTGCAAATTCCCTTGAACTTAGCCCTCTCAAAACAAAGTTTCCTAGAAAAATCCTTATGAAAGAGTGGAAGTCAATATTTACCTTTGTTAACAATATATACAATGGCCTCTGGTCCCAGAGTGTCATAGAGTGGAACAGCAACCATTGAGTAGGTGTAGCAGGCATACTCTGAAATGATCCACTGAAAAAAGAAAACAGCACAGCTAAGACAAACTAGGAGCCCTCAAGACAGGATTGCCTACAGAGTTCATACAGCTTGACTAGCCCACGCACATGGCAGTGTGCTAATGTGTCCTATGGAAGGAGCACATCCATGAGAATGAGAGATGTGAGAGGTCATTGTATTTTACATGCTTGGCATGGTATGTGCTCAGTCAGTAAAAAGGGAATTGGGAAGGAAAAAGTTGAGATTGTTTCTCATGTGGCCTGAAGCTATTTAAATACAGACTTGCCTCTCACCCCAAGGTGTCAGAATAGTGTAGGAAAGAATACACAATTCGTTGCTTACCTCTGGCCTATTTTGAGCAAAAATGCCAATATATTGGTTTGATGATGGTTTGCATCCTTTTTGCAGAAGCCCTGATCCCAGGTATTTAGTTCTCTCCGAAACCTGCAAGATAGTTATTCCCCCACTTTAGTGTTACAAGGGAGTATCCCAAATTCATTAATCTGTCATTTACAATACTCACCTGTTTATATGTCAGCCACTGATAAGGTTGGTTGGGTTTCCTGTAGCCTAGACAGCCATCATTTCCTAATGAAAATGTTCAGAAAAGCAATTTCAAAGTTCAGCACTGAAGTTGCATAACACTACAATAGAAACATTTGAAGTGGGAAATGTTTTCTGTCAGACATTCAGGTAACTCCATGGAGAGCAGGTCAGTGTCCATAGTTAAGCACTTTGCCCAAACCAAGATTGTAAGACTGTTAGCTTTATCCTTACAAGCAATACTTCTAAGATCTGGTGGTATTTTTTCCATTGCACAATCCATGTGAGGTTTAAACAGTTTGCAAATCATCACATATTTCCATGCATAGGACTGGTGGAGTGACATGCAGAAATTCACATCTGCTGTAAACAGGCAGCAATTTTGCAGGAGAACTCACACCATAAGACAAAGGAGAAATGTTTCCCCCCTGCCAGTTCCTCTGATGCTTTGTATCTGCTGACTGTTGACTGAACTCTACTATCTTCAGTTTCCAGTATTTGTTCCTGCCCAGTCTGCCAGTAAGACCAATAAGACCAGTTCTAAATTTAGACAGGGAGAGATGATCACTTGTCTCTCCACCCTACAGAAGGATAGAAGTGCTTTTGCTAGCCTGCATTATTACCACAACCAAGACACAAGGAAAAGGACCTTGGAAACAATTTTGTTTACTTGTGATAGACAAGTACTAACTACCAGATAGCAAAGCTTACCGGAAATACTCACTCCTCTCTGGAAAACTTCATACAGGGTTTTAGCATCTTCAAAGTAATAAGAAAGCAGGTTATTATCTGTCAAGAGTGCACCTCTTCTGGCTCCTCCCTAGGAACAGAGCATGGCATGAAACAGTGCAGAACAGATGAAATGTCATTTGTTCCTCAGCCATTCTCTCATCAATCCCCTGTAAAGCATTTCATTAGCATTGCATTGTTAGGGAAGCATTTTCCCTTCCTGATTTTGATCTACTCAGTCACATGCAGAGGAATTTTCTAGATGGCCCAAATTAACCTTCAATTACAGGTTATTGAGAGGCCTTGACTGACTGCTACCACTTGCCTTATTACATGAAGTCTAGCACCAGTTTCAAAGATGATGCAGTGCATTGAAAATACAGGAAAGTCAGTGACAGCCAAAGCCATCTGGTAAAAAGACCACCTAGCCCTAGCTGGAAGGAGCTGCTGTTTCTCATCTTAGCATCTTAAGAGTCCCCATCTCCCCACCATGATCTTGAGTTGTACACCTGGGAGAGAAGGCTGTGCAGATCGGACAGGAGAGTTTCCACTGACACCCAGAATCAGAATGGATCAGTACTCAGATTAAGCTCCAAAACAGACCATGCCCACAAGCAGAGAAAGCATTACCTCAATTCCTATTGACTGCTTGTTCAAGTCAACAGGAGGTAAAAGGGGTTTTGGCCTGCTTATCACCCACAGGAAGATGACAGCTCCAAATGCAATGAGACTGATCAATGCTGGTGTTGGGAGCGGTGAGAACAATACTTGAAGTATCCAGATCATTGTGCTGGATCAGTGGAGCCAGAGTTGAACCTGAAACAAACAGGAGGTTTAGTAGACGTGAGGTAGAAGCTTTAATTACCAATGAGCCATGGTTACTTAAGTAGCTTGTTAAACAATACTGCAAATCATTTCAACAGTTTGCCCCTGGAGAGTCCTGGTACAATAGTGAAGCACACTTATGCAATGTTTTAAGCCTCTTAAGAGATCTTAAGTCACCTGTCCCCATAAATCTTAATCTATGCTGCATCCACCTCCACAAAAAGGTGAAGCCTGATGAAGTCAGACAAGGAAGAGATTCTTTCCATCCTTAAGTAAAATAATCTGCCTGGGGAAAACCAGTATATAATTTCCCAAATCTATCTCCCCAAGTATAACCAAAAAATGCCTATGGTTCAGTGATGGGAATTGTGGAATTAAGAAAATTCCTCAATATTGTATATGTTCAATAGGAAATGGTTTTGCTGAAATAGGAAGTGTATTGATAAATTACATGTTTGATACACCTACATATATGTCTGCAGGACAAACAGTATATTCATTGTCAGCTGCCTTTACTGGTCATGCTAGACAAATATTTCAGAAAGTAACAGTATGGTCAGCCAAAAAAACCAGCGCAAATCAAAACTGTGAAAGTTACTTTCCACTAGGAAGTGGTGACATAGAAGTCAATGTGTGCAATGGAAGTCTATCTGGGAAATACAGAAAAAATTCTGCTGCTTGCATCCCCCAGGGTATCTTCTGTCAAGGGCAGGGAAGCAAAATCTGAGAATGCAGACTTTCTTATAAGACACAGAGACCTGAGCTTTCTTCCCTAGAAACAAAATGTTTCTCCAAAATGTTCTGATGAGTTTTAAGTTGAATTGCCAAGAGAAAAGACTGCTTTTTGTCTAAATCAACTCAGATCTCAGCAACTTGTATTTGCTAGTGTCTAAGTATCTGTGCAGGACACACCACCTCACACTTTGAAAGATCAATTACAACACTCTTTCAAAGTGCTTCATACAGAATCAAAGGGACCCCATCAGTAGATGATATGTCTGCTATCAACTAAATCCCTGTGCAAGAATACCAGGAGTCCAGATGCAATGAGTTCCAGTTATCCTTTAACTATAGTTCCAATGAAGTTGAAGGTATTTTACAAACTGTTAGTAAGTTCAGCCAGGACCTGAAGTCAGAATTTGGGTCTCTGAGCCCAGACTGATCATTTAGATTATCTGAATCTGTTTTACAGTTTTGTAGTTTCCAGTGGCAGTGTTACTCAGCAATCCTGCTGTGTTCTCTGGTAAGAAAAGGCAGGCTTTGCCTGCTAAGCATCTGGATAAGAAAGGGCACCACAGAGGATTCTCAGCAAGTCCAAGCTGCCAGATCCACATCACCTACACATCTGAAAAATACCAACTCCCTAGTCTTCATTTCTACTCTAAGCCTTTAGTTGCCATGTGCCCTTCAAACTCCTGACCTTGGCTTCATGTACTGAGAGTCCAAAAAGACTGTGCTACAGCCAGAAATGCAGGAACTGCCCTTGTGACTTTCTACTGATGGGCAATTCTAGTCACTGGGCATATTAAACCTATGGGAGCACAAACTTGTTTGTAGCACAGCATATCACCCATCTCTCACCCTTCCTTTGGGCCTTTATCAATTGAGCTTGGATTTAAAAAAAAAGAAAAACAAAAAGCAGAACCTAAATCCAGGTCTGCTGATCAAGTTTACATTCAGGGCAAAGCTACTTATCCGTTTAGGTTTAGTACTGCTTGGTTTGGAAGACTGAAGATTATTAATAAAGTGAATTTGGTAATTAGCTGCTGCTGACAGTATATATATGTGGCCCATTAATGGAGCAGTTTGGAAGCAGCTTTCTGCAGTGACTAAACTGCATCTGATTTGTGGTTTATACTTCCTCTTTTGCTAACATGAGCAAGACACTTTTTTATAGCATGAGCACTGAGGCAGCTAGGTAGAGGCATCTCCACTCTCCACCATGAAAGGCTGGATATTCAAACTGTTTTCCTTTAGCTCAGAGCCCACTACTAAATCCAAGTGACAGAGCAAATCACATTTGCACCATTTGTATGTTGGAAGCTTTTTAGACTGACACATCTATTCTCACATCTTTTTGCTTTTACTTTCCAACAATATTTCCACAAATGGGCTGTAGTCTCTTCTATCAAAGTACATAGGGTGTGTTATTCAAGCTGTGGCAAGAGATTGTCAGCAAATTTGTCTCAATTCCCAGAATTAGGTTAATTGTTTCCTATGCCTAGAGCTTTTACTGTAACTATTTGTCAGTCGAAGAAGCTGCCAATTTATCACCTCTGGTATCATCCAAATGTCACTTAATCCTGCTGCCCTCAAAGCAGAAAAGGAATCCATACTCGATAGACCTTCCTGTCCCTGGTAAGAGAACAGCTGCAGCCTGGATCTGTGCTGTGGAACAGCTACAACCAGAGTTTAACCCACAAATCCAAGTGCCCCATGCATACATAATACCTGATCTGTATCAACTTGGTGAAAACTCAGTGCAGAGCAAGAAAAAACTGAGCATTTTGGACAGACACCAGCCTCCACTGCAGGGTAAGTCTGGGCACCAGTTGACTTTTTAAACATCAGAGGTGTCAGAGGTGGAGTGAAACCCCTGAGATGTGAATGCTCAGCTCCCAGGGATACGAAATGCACAGGGTGCCTCAAACCACCTGTTAAGCCTCTTGTGCAATAAGATGCTGGACAGTTGAAAGTGTACTTAGGTTGTCTGCCCTGATCAATGGTCAGGGATAAGATGCACTAAGCTCCAGAGTCAAAGGCTTAGTTTTTATCAAAAGAGATTACCATTTACAGCCTTGAGTTCAGGAGTACACAGTCTCATTTCTACTGTACCTCCCCTTTACAGCTATTCTTTCATTACCTGGAAGGAATTTAAATTATTCTCTATGCTCTCCACGTGAGGAGATTCTCTCCACTGGAAAGTGGCTGATCTTTGTACTTTTGAGTACATAAATATGAAGAAAAATCGGTGTCATCTCCATTGCAAGAGTTCATTATGGACAGCAAAGCAACCTCGGCTACTTGCACAATTTTGGAAGCAACAGTCAGTCTGCATTGCCTGGGAGGATGTCTTCTGGAGTTGTGTACTTTGTATCAAGTTTGCCTAAGCTTTTGACGTGACATCTTTTTTCTCAGGATTAATAAGGTAGCACTGACTGTTTACAAGCAGGAAAAGTGGAGTACAGCCACCTACACTAATTAGTTACTTAACCAGCTCACTCTCTCCATTTGCTTATGCAGTTCAGCTCTTGCCTGGTGTCATCCAGCAGATGTGAGCCACTGTGCCAGTTCTCACTCCTTGGACACTGTATATTATGCATTCCTCCTTGATGCAGCTGAACTCTTGTGTTCCACAGGGTTTAGGAACATCTAACTTTGAGCAAAGTTAAAGCACAAAAGCTCAGCAGCGACTTCTGAGCAGAGCCATGCAAAAAACAAAGCCAAATGCTCAGCAACCTGCATTAAGACCAGGATATACTTCAGTGAGGCTTTGCTTTTAGAGTACCTCTTCAGAGAGTCAGAGCCAAACAGTTCAAGCACCCTTTGATCTTAGCTGAGAAACACTCTGCTAGAGGGTGGGAAAGGACAAGGCCTCAGTAACACACTTTCAGGAAGTAGAGTGCTGTGGTTTCTGAGCCTTGCTGATAAAACCTATTGAATTCAAGCTTTCAGGACATTTAAATAGAAAGGCCATTTTTTTAAGTAAGTACTTTTACTGTATTGGATATTATTGTGTCTCCATCAGAGGGCAACATCATGACTCTACTTAGTACTAAAAGTTGTTTTCTTAGATTAATTGAAAAGCCAAGCTTTCATATAGTCTTTATATGAGATTTTCTCCCTGAAACTACCTACTCAGAAACATGCTCAACTGGCCCTTTGAAGTTTTTAAGAATTTAAAATATAATCAGTATAGCAGGTTCTGTTACTGTTTATCCCATTGGATAATACAGGCTCACTTCTTGCAAAACATTCATGCATCAATACTATATTAATAAGAAGTTTTCTCTACTGATAGGGCATGGTATTAAAAGCAAGGACTAAAGCTTCATTTGAAAATTCACATAGAACTCCTAAGAGAACTAGAGTATTATCACTAGGCACCTTAGCCACACAGAGAAAAGGTAGCACTTAAAGTTTCTAGATATTAATGTCTATTACTTCATATTATCACAGCACTTCTCTTATGAAGAACAAAGAACAAACACATACCTGAACTTAACTCAGCCCAAGGTCCACATTTAACTGATAGCACAGTACCAGAGATTTCCTAGGAGTCTCCTGAAAAACTCAGTATCTTGAACCCTGCATCTAATCACTGCACTTGCACATTGGATTTAGTAAAGCCCATGTGAGTAACAACAAGCAAACTCATGAGCAATAAAACAAATACTGTAGGACTTCATTATTATACAGAAAATAGAGCAGAGCGTGTATAGGGATGAGAACTAGTAGTAAAGGCACCTACCATTTTGAATATAGGGTAGGAAATCAACCTCTTCTCAAGTAAAAGGGAGCCTTAGTAGCACAGTACAAAACCAACACCACTTAGGTAACACTCATGTTAGAAACTACAGCCAGTTTCCTGTCCCCAGTTTAAATAAATCAGCAAGCAGAAAAGCACGTTGGGAAGGTAGCTTTAAAGGGGAGGAACTTGCATGGGGGAACTGGAGTGATCAAAATAATAAAACAAAAACAAGCCCAACAAGTCACCCACACAAGAGGAAGTCATTGAGCTTTTTTGTTTGTTAATGAAAACAGCTTAAAGTAGATCTAAATGAAAAGTAAACCAAAACATTTTTAAATTGTATTTATAGTTTATTCTTTCTAATCTGTTTGCTATTACCTTCTCTATGTATAAAGCTGTATTCTCAACAATAGCAATTTTCTCTCTATAGCTGCATATATGTTAAGGTGAGCAGAGCTTTGTATCCTGTAATACCAACAAAATGTTCTGACTACAGCATTTCTCATCTATTGCTGCAATGGACTTGCTGGTGGGCTGGATTTCTGTGGATAGTTTTATTTTATTTGGGTTTGGTGTTAGGTTTCTTGTTGTTGTTGAGATTTTCTTTTTTTTTTTTTTTTCCCCAAAAGCTACCTAGTTCTTTCTGTTCTGTTATAGACATACATAGGTGCAATTATTTGTACAAGGTAAAAGTGAATCATGTTTTAAGCTTCAGTTTCATTTCCTGTTATGACAGGGATTTTTTTATTGTTTCCCAGTTTCATTTCTTTGTTTAAAAGTTTATAGGTGTTGCAGTTTCCCTTTTTCTCTTCAGTGCTTGTCTAATATAACCGGAATGTTGCAGTAAGTTTGGAGGGATGGGAAGACAGTAATTTCACCTATCTCTCTTCTTTATTGCCTTAAACTCAGATTTTAGAATTGTTTTCTTCACTTAGGAGTTTCCCCATCTGACAGTTTTCCTATGCTGCATGATTTCAGAATAGTCTTATTAGCTAGACCAACCATAAAGCTGAGATGGAATTAACACATCATGTACTTGCATCCAAAATACAACCTGTACTGGACCTTGGCTTGCTAAAACACGTAGCCCCTGCTAATTGCAATTATGATTTTATTGCTGCTGTAAACTTTATACTATTCAGGTAGACCTAACTTACATGTAGTTGTGGCATTATTTAGCCATGTAGGTATCTTTTAGGGAAACTGAGGGTTGATTCACTGATTTTCTTGTAAGATGAGCATGAAAAAGAAATAGCTTTTTCCATATGAAACTCCTCTGCCTTTGGCTTTGCTCTCCCAGACCTGTTCCTGTGGCATTTCAGAGAAGCTATGAGCTTCAGCTCTAATAGTGCCTGCCAGGGGACATTTGTGCTTACAGAAAGGAGACAAGGCCAGGCTGCCAGCCCAGCCAGGTCCACTATCACCCACCTTGTGTGCCTCTCTTGCCATTATCCCCCCAGATATCTGCCCTCGGGCTGTTGTTTTTCAGGAGCAAGAGAAAAAGCAGTGAGTTTGTGCTGTCATTGGTCAGCTGTTGGGCAGCGCTGCTGTGTATCTCAGGTGCATTCACTTTGCTGCAGGGTGGGAGAGCACGGCCACAGCATGGCCCTACCTGGCCTGCCAGGAGCCCAGGATGTGATGCAGAGCTCCCTGAGCTGGTCAGGCTACACTCTACTGCCTGGGCTCAGTGGGTGTCACCCCTCCAGCATAAATAGAATAAAGGATGCACATAGGAAAGCTTCTCCTGAATGATCATTTCTGTTCAATGCTCATAAATTAGAATACAGCTGACACTCTTCTCCTGATACACATAACAAGTGACATGCAAATGTTGAGGCTTTTAATTTTTCATAAATGATCTGAATAAACTCCAGATTTTTGAAAGGCACAGATCTTTTTTCTGCAAGTGATTTTCTGTCAAAAAATGAAGCAGAGTTATGAATCTCAGCCTTTGCTTCTGTTTGTGCATGTCTATAAAATTTACACCTGTATCCCTCATACCCATTAGTGACTTAAGATGAGCAGTAGGTAGCTTATGTTTAGGGGGAGTTCAGGTTCTTTCCTTTCTGTTGTCACGGTCAAAAAAGTTTTGCATAGAGGATGAATTTTTGAAACCAACCTTAAGCTCATGGCAAAACATTAACTTTTGTTATCCAAAGATGTCAAAATAGCATTTCTACATATAGCAAATAGCAGAGGATATAAATAACTGAAAGGAAAGCATTGGCTCCATGTACCATTTTCTCTGTTGTCCCTTCAAAACTTGGATTTAAATTTTGTGAGTCTGTGGGAAGTGCGAGCTCACTTTATTTGAATGCTTTTTGAATTCCAGTTTGTTTTCTTAATGCTATAAAGGTAATAATTCTTTATTGCTCTGTTCTGCTTTTCAAGGGTCGTGTCAACTTTGTAAAGCAGAATAAATGCACTGGAACAGAAATGATCTCAGAGCACAAGTGGGTTCCTCAGGAAAGGAGGTATGGATAGGAGATGGGCTTAGGACTTGGAAGAGCAGCTTTTTGCCAGTTCTCTTGCTTGCAGCTTGATTTCAGGTTGATCTTTGTCTCCACCATCCTCTCTGTACACAAGCAAGAGCTTGGAGAAGGCTCCATCTCTATAGCTACAACAAGGAGTTGTACCAAGGCAATGCAACAGTCTGGTGTTGCTGTACCCTAATATATGGCCTTTTAAACCATTACAAAAGGCATTATTGCCAGCTTCTATGTTCTTAATTAGGGATTAAGCTAGATCCTGTTGTATTAAATGTTGCCAATAAGCTTGTGCATTTAAATGATCCAGCATATTGCAACCTTTTACTGCTTGTGATGCTGAAGAAACAAATATTCTTATATTTTTGGAACCTGGTTTAAACATTAGTCTGAATGGGAGCCTGGCTCTGCAACTTTGTGCCTATCTTTAAACAGGAGTAACTAACAAACTGATAAGAAAATGGCTTCAGCGTGGACTGTAAACAGATTTCTACTTCCAGCCAGTCTATAGCAACAGGGAGTGTTCAGGTGGCTGCTCTCATTCAAGATGTGATTTCCCTGTATGCCACCCCTGAGCTCAGACTTGCCTCTTTAATAACATGCAGCCAGTTGCTGTTGCCTTAAACAGCACACAGGGTGATAAGAAGGGGGCATTAGATCCAGGTATTGCAGCAAACTGAGGTTATTATCCCACTTGCAGTGCTTCTCTGCAGGAGCAGGACGCCCTGTATTTTGGGAAACACGGGCTCTGACTGGGAGGGATTTGCTTACCTTCCTTCAGTGCTGGAGGAGGGTGGAGGGGCTGGTACAGCTTGCTTCCTTTGCTGCTTTACAACTCCCAAGGGGTGTTCTAGGTTTTGTTCTTCCCCAGCTCCAGTGGTGCTTCCCCAGCTCCCGTGGCAGGACTAAGCCCCGAATCATCAGTGTGTGGCTTTAATAAACAGGCGACACTGCACCCAGGTAACCTTTGAACCTGCCTTGCAACAGGTTCAAAGGTAAAAAAAAAAATTATTCCTGATCAAATATAAAGAGCAATTTTGGCTGGTTAGAAATGTTAAACATACAAGTCTTGCATAACAGCGTTAGAAGAGAGCAGTGCATTGTGAAAACTAACCCCAGCCCTGTGAAAGCTGCAGCCCTGGGTTTTTCATAGGGCTCTCATTTACTCCAAGTGTGCAGGGGCACTGAATAAGTCTTGCCTCACTGAGAAAAGGTGCCTCTCAAATTGCACTTTGAGCAAGCAAACATATTCCAGTATTTTTCACCAGGTGCTTTGTGTAGAGTCCTGTCCTTAATATGTCCAGCCATTGAGGCACAGGCTTCCCTTGCAGCTCCAGGGGTCTGTGAAGCTGCCACAGCCACTCACTCAGTTGGGATGCACGAGGGGCTGGTTATCTCACCATGGGGCACCTTCCCTTTTGACACTGTGCAAAGGTTAGTGCACTTGCTCAACTGCCAAGAAGGCCAAGCCTGTTTTGTGAGAGATTTCTTGTGTTGATTTAAACAATGGTGGTTATGGGTGTTTTTGCCTTCCTCTGTCTCTGAAATGCGAATAAGAGAGTGCCTGTGCTTAATGCTGCCTGAGAAAGACACTTATGAAGTGAGGTATGCAGGCTGGGCTAGCAGGTGGAGCTTTGGATGTGGATGTGATCTTTGGAAGACATTTTCTACAAATGATCCAAGAGATAGGGCAAAATAGCAAAGTCCTTTCAGTGCTCACTTATTAGAGAGCATCCAAAGGAGGCTAACAAAGATGGTGAAGGGCCTTGAGGGGAAGCCATATGAGGAGCCACATGAGCCACTTTGTTCAGCCTGCAGAAGAGGAGACTGAGGAGGAGAGCTGTCTTGTGATGGGGAGAGGAGGGGCAGGCAGCTCTTCTCCGTGGTGACCAGTGACAGGACCCAAGGGAATGGAAGTTGTGTCAGGAGAGGTTTAGTTTGGATATTAGAAAAAAAATCTTCACCCAGAGGGTTGTTGGGCACTGGAACAGCTCCCCATGGAAGTGGTCACAGCACCAAGCCTGACAGAGCTCAAATGTTTGGACAATGTTCTCAGGCACATGGGGTGATTTTTGGGAATGGTTCTGCTCAGGGTAAGGAATTGGACCCGATGATCCTTGTGGGTCCCTTCTAACTCAGAATATTCTGTGATTCTGTGACTGGTCAAGATAATAAAGCTTTTGTTGATCTAGGTCTGGTTTGTCTGGTGCTGGAATTTGACTCGTATGATATCTGATAGTAAACTAATGTATGTATCTGATAGTAAACTAGTATGATATCTAATAGTAAACTAATACTAACACTTTTCACTTAAGGCCTTAAGTATTCTTAATTGGCATTAGGGAACTTGCCTGTATCAGTGGATATGAATAAAAGTGGAAGTACCTGTGCCAACACAGCACCCTAAACCTTTTGGTTGCAACCTTCTCTTAGTTTTTAGAAAGTGCCAATTTAAGAAGGATGGAAGAAAATGAATGAGAACTTGGTGCAAAGAGGTGACACTAATGTTGAATGAAGCCTCTTGGCTTTTGTCTGTGGTTCATCTTGCATGTGGGAAACAAAGCAGTTGATTCAAGATTTTTACAAGGTATGCAACAGACACTAATAATTACTAGTTGGGCAGGTCCCCGTTCAGCCTAAGTGGATATTGCATCATCATCTCAAAAGAGCTGGAGTGGCTGACACCATCTGTGGTTTTGGCTCCTAGATGTGTTTTATAAGCCAGTGGGGGTGGGGGAGGAAGGCAGGGAAGCATAGCAGAGTCACCTGAGAAGGAACAAAGCCATTTACCTGAGCTTAGCTATACGTGTAGAGCTGTAATCACTTTCTCTTCTCCACCCTTTCTCTCTGGTACATAAAGTACATGACATTTTACCTTGTTAGAACGGCAAATTAATCCAAGTTGTGGTGTTTTATCACCTTTAACCTATACAGTTTCTTCCTAATGAATTAAAACTGTTGATTAGTTCACTGTTAAAAACTGAACTGAGTCACTTGGAACAGTGAGTGTGTCATCCCTGAGTCTGGCAGGGGAGGCTCTTGGTCAGATGTCCTGCTGAACTGCTAAAAGGGGGTAACCTTTTTTCAGCTTGTTTTGAAAGCAGGTGTGAGAAAACACATTCACAAGACAATGGGCTATGTTCTGTAGTGCAGGCTGGTCTCTGTACATCGTCTGTGTTCCTTGTTGTTTGCAAATGAGTGATACTGTAGTTTGTGATCTCAGTGACCAAAGCACACAACCAATGACATAAAATAACCCAGATCAGTTGTGCAAATATCACCTATGTCCCGGTTCCTAAACTGAGGAGCTGAAGGCTGACCCACAAACACGGGAGGTTTTTTTCATAAGATTGGGAAAAAAAAATTTAGGTAACGAAAATAATAATTTTTCCCCTCAAGACTTAATTATCAAGCAAATGGATGACAAATGCCATGATGAATTCTTTGTAGGTTAGCAGGAGTTCCATGAATTTTATCAGGCTAGTCATTTTTTGAAGTCTGAGCAGGTTATGGCTCAATATTTTTTCAAACTATTACTTTTTGACAGAAGTGCATGCATGGGGTTTTCAAGATGGTAAGAATATGATTTTTCCTTTGCTATTTTTTACAGGTGACAGAAAGCTCAATAGTTTCCCTTCTTTGTTTAGATCCATTTTCTGTGCTGATCTAAAGTATCACTGTTCAGATTAACACATCTTTCAAATGTAATCATTTGCCCCTTGTGCAATTCACTTGACTCTTTAATAATGAAGAAAGGGATAAAAAGGGAGCCAAAGAAATTAAAAAGAGTGTGTCTTTCAGCCTAGCTCAAGCTCAATTGCTGAATGCAGGATTCAGAGATGTATTTTAGATACCTGCCAATGTACATACAACAGTAGAATATCCCTGAATGCTGCTTAAAGTTTATTCTTACTGAGATTGTGCAATCAGTCTGAGCTGTGAAAGAGTAGAGCTAAAGGTCATTACCACACAAAGCTGGAGTTTATTCACTTCTAGGTATCATATAAGAAGCCTTTTTTTATTGGTCTTGTGAAATCTACTCCAATGCAATAGGCTGTTGAATGCTAAACACGAAATAAACTCTAACCCTTCAGCCTAAATAGTTGCCCATACATAATAAAATTTGGTGCCAGGACATTATAAGTAATATTTGCTGTGTTAAAACATTTGTGTGAAAGGCATAGATGTGTCATTGAACTGTTTTAACAATTAAGGAGGCAGCACAGGTATTTGCAGGTGCTCTGTGGTGTCCAAGAACAGCTGCACACTACTTTCGTTCAGGATGTGGCTGCTGCATAAAATTGAAAAATCTGAGTGAATTTGCTGCTTCCATGTTACCATGGACAATCTTGCATTCTCCTCTCTTCATGCAAAGTTGAGTGGTGTGTGTGCCTGTAAACGTCTGTGGCTTTAAAACCAGACAAAACAGAATGTTGAGATAACTGTAGGTATTAAATACAAATATGAACTGGTTCTCTCTACCTTGCAGGGAAAAAAAGCATCTGATTTCTATCTTAATCTGCTGACTCTAAGCCTAACAACTGACAGATAATTCTACTGATTTGACTGGAAACTTTTAAATGTTATTGAGTGTATTTACATTGGTCTATTTGGGATCAGAATTTGTCCTCAAAAGACTAATTCTTCTGAGCTCTGACACAAAAGAAATATTTGGCATTGATGTCTTCTGTTCAATCTGATAAGATGCACAGATGATTCAAAAACTGAAGCTACTGATACATTTGCTCAGTAGTTTTCAAAGTCCAGTTCTCTTATTCCACTTACACACTTACTTGAACATTTTGCTGTACTTCACCTTCCCTACTGCCAGGATAAAATGTGGGCCGCATAAGCAGACATGAAAGTTTATGAACAGAGACTTTGACTAATGACCATTCAAACTGGAAGTAGGAAGTGACTAGTGACTTTAGACTTTGGATTTTTATACTAATAAAAAGAAAAAGCTGATGTTCAAAGTGCACAATACCTGACGTGTAGTGTTTAGATGAGGAAAGTTTAAAGACCACTTGGATTGCTCCTATGTGTTATCAGTGCTGTAATTTCATTAGTTGGTTAAATTCTAATTGAAACAACTGAATCCCAATTTTTGTTTTTAAGATAACAAGCTTTTGATGTTGCAGTAGTAAATACAATGGTTTGCTAAGATGTCTGTTACAGTCCTCTGTGTGTTGTGTCTTGGACCTCATCTGTCCACCTGTGCTTAACAGAAAGGATAAGCCTTGGAATTTAGCTCTTTTTCTGATATTCTGAGGAGACTTGAGCTCCATCTCTAATTTAGGAACTGTCTAATACAGGAACTCTTTTTTTCATTTCAGGCTGAGATAATGACATTGATGTTGATTACCAATAATTATAAACCAATAGAGGCTCAGCCTTTAAAATATGGCAGATCTTTTACTTAGAGATTGTTATACAAACAATGCAGAATGCCTGTAACTTCTGAAATCTTTTCCCTTGATCTGTGCTTCAGCTCAAACCTTGACTGAGTCAGCTTTGACCCAGTTAAAGACCAGGTTAAATATAAGGAATTCAAGACATTGTGAGATGAGCTGTCCAATGCTTTAGTGATCTAATTTTCTGGTTTTCATTAGATACATAGATTTAAAAAAACCAATGAATTATGCTGTTGGATCAGTACTGGCATGGTCTTTAATTTCCACATATGTATTTATTTAGAAATCTGTGTAAACAGATGACTGGAACTAAATTTTAGAAGGTTTTTGAGATCACTGTCATGCAAGATCACGAAAAGAAGCACTGCTTTGAACTGAGAATTTAGATTTTAATTAAGCCTCTCTTGTTGGAGTTGCTTATGTAATGATTAAAGCACTTGTATTTTGGTGCCTAAAAATAGGTTCAGAAAAGCAGAGACTGTGTTTGAGGTAGTTTCAATAGCACATGTGGGTTTTCAGGGTTGTACAGATAAAGGATTTTCAAATTCAATTTTGTACCAAGTGAAGCTACTGACTTTGAAAAATCCAGTTGCTTGACTAAAAATACATAGGTATATATTGCAGTTCAGGGGAATATATTGAGGAAGAAAGGTAGTGATATTCAAATTCAGGCAATCAGTACTTCCTGTGGCTAAGCTGTAACCCCTGGGTCATGTTTAGTAAGGGTTTGGAGCAAGGTGAGTACATGACTTTGCATACCTGATTCAGTACAGTGTGATTCAGAACCAGTGTGTGATGTATGGAGTTGTAAATGCTCCAATGCCCTTCTAAGGCATTTCTTCTTAAGTCACTGCAACAGACTTGCAAAAGGGATGAATCTGATGTTTTTAGTTGAGCTACAGCAGATATGATTGTCAAAAGGTACTGTAGGAAGTCATGACAAATCACTAATCAGATGTGTCATGGTGAGCACTTAAGTACAGACATTTTAGTTGAATTTCCATTGTGTTCAGTGTGACTTCTCATGTATTTTAAAACTAGCATGTTTCCCATATTTGTTTTGGACAGAAAAGATCTGCAATAAATACATAACAAGAACAGGGATTTCTCTTGGATTAGGATGGCAACAGAAATGTGTGCTTTCTGTCCTGGAAAAGAATTTCTACTTGTGCTGTATAACACAGAATGTTACTTCTGGTTTAGATGGAGAGAGATGAACAGCACTACCACTGAGGCAATCTTGCACTTCACTGCTAGTGGTACTTGCCTCATCCTTAATTACTCTTTTACTCTATCACATATACCCAGTTGTTTTCCTTCCAGCTGAAGTGTGATAAACAATATATGATAAGCTGTAAAATCTGACCTGCCCTGGGTTGCAATATGTATTGAGTCCAAACTCAGAATGCCATTGAAACAATTAAACCAAAATGCTCTGATTATTAAGATTATTTAATTAATATCTGGTGACACATAAAGAAGTCAGGGCCAGCAGAATACAAAATAGTGTAAGAGGAAAGTAAAGAGTCTGATGACAGATAGATTGTGCCCCTCAGTGCCACTCCTGCCCATCAGTGCTGCAATAGCTCTTGCTCTGGTGAGCCTTGCCAATGCTTTGGTTAATGTGCCAGACACCTTCGAGCTTGTTGTGGCATCTCCAGCACCTGGGAATGCTTCCTACCGCCATGGCAGCCACAAGCTGGGCTCAGCTCTCCAGGCTGCTGTCAGCAGCCATTTCCAGTGTCCTCAGGTAACTTTAGCCCAGCTTTTGTTGGTGCTGATTGTGTTTGCAATGCCAAGGAGTCTTTGGATGCCTTCACCTGTCAGGCTCAGCAGGAGAATGCTTCATCCCTTTTGGACCAGGTTGCTCAAAGGCTGAGGTGGAGTATCTGTCTCTGTGGTCTGCTTCACCTCCAAGTCCTGTGGTTCTGGGGTTCAGGTATTTGAGAACAGTGCTTGGAGCAATGTCTCCCCAGTTTAAGTGGGGAGTGCTGAATGGGAGAAGGCTTTGTCTAATTTTTGACTCACACTTGCATCTGTCTTCTTTGGTAAAACTCAGCTTGGCTGCTACTTTCCCATAGATGCTGTATTCCATTTCCAGGCTTTTCTGGAGGAGTGCTTTGGCGTAAGACTCTTGCTCTGAGGAGCCAGGAGGATTTCATCAGGGGCTCTGTACCCTCTGGTGTTGTTTCTTCTGCCTTTGGACTCACAGATTATTCCAGTGCATGCAACTCACTTTCTCCCTCAGTATAAAATTCTGAAATTCTTGTGATAACCCCATGCTCCTGCCAGTAGTTATTAAAATTACATGAGACTTAGTGACAACAAGCTGGGAAATTGGGCATGGGGAGGAGATTGAAAATTGCTGCCTCTCTCTAAGTCTTCTGTGCAAGTTAACATAGTGTTAATATGGTTTTCCTGTGGCTTCCCATCTCCTTGTGGTGAGAACTTCCTTTGATACAGATTGCTTTGTGCCTGTGCCTGTGCCTGTGTCTATGCCTATGCCTGGGAGCATATTCCTCCTGCTGTGAAGTTGGTATTTTCTGTTAGGAAATGGGATGGAAGGGGGCTTGTTTGGTAATTGCAACAAATGACAGAAGGGTATGCACTTAACAGCAAATCCAGGCGAGCAGTGCTCTTCAGCTGTACTCAACTCTTGAGTCAGCTTTTTTTGCAGTCAGCTCTATCATTTTCTCATATGAGTAGCTGATTTCTGTTCAGAGTTTCCCACAAAGTACTTTCTAGAAGACCTCAAAGCTATTTAGGAAGAAGTTTTATTTGGTCTCTAGCAGTTTCAGAAAGCTGAACCCTATTTTGCTTTGAGGATTTTTCAAATTTTAAAAAGCAAGAGAACAGTTTTAGCTGAACAGAATTGCATTATTTTTTTCTGAAATGCTGAGGCACAATATCTTCGCTTAATTTCCAGCTGGGCTTGGGTGTTTTGCAATATGATTTGCTGCAGTTGATGCCAGCCTTGAGAAACACTTTAACTAGTCAGAAACAGACTGCATTTTTAGCCTCAGTCTTGTACATCCTGGGGTGGCACTGCAGGCACTGGCTCATGCTGCCTTGAGTACCTTTAAGCCTGAGGCAGCACTGCCAGGGCTGGTTTCTGTACCACGGGATGCTGCTGTATGTGAGGCTGCTTGGAGCTCCTGAGTGTTTCCTCTTCTTTGGCACACAGCCTGCTCCTTTCTCAGCCTTTCAAACACAACACCCACCATGGTATAGTTTGCTCCAAAACTGTGCTTTGAGCTTCTCTGGCAGTCTGCCCACAGCTTTAGATGAATTTGCTATGACTGCAGTCACAGTATTTTGACTCACTCTGTAGCAATCCAAAGAAGGTGCTTCCTGGTAGAGGCATGCAATGCAAACACTAGAAAATATTCCTGCAATACCACATCTCTGTTTATAACTGGTAACATCCAACTTCAAATCTTCCTTGAGGAAATGATGGCATTTAAGTTGGGCTCATGACTATAGCACATAAGGAAATTTGTCTCTCTGTTAGCAGGAGCATGCAATAAATGCTGTAAATACTATAAATGTCAAATCAGCATCATTAGTGAGAAATGGATCATTAATTATATGAGCTTTAGGCAGCTGATTCTGAACAGCAGAGGAACACTTGAACAGTGTTAAGCTGTTCAGTCACTTTGTAAATACTAAAAACTGCTTGAATATGTAAGCAGTATCTGCTCCATATGCTGTTCATACATTCCATAAAAAAGACTTGTTCTGTGGGAACACCCTCTGTTGTTCTCTTCTGGCTGCTGACATTCCAAGCTTACTCATGTTTCAGCCCATGCTGTGGAGTGCAGGCCATTGCAAGACTTCCTCCTGAGGTGCTGTCACGAGGCACACTTCATTTTATACACCCACACAGTGTTGTAAAACCTTTGGTGTAAGTAATATCATTAATTATTCCATATGAGAGCAATACATCCCAAACCCATCTTGTCAAACAAATGTAAGGAAAGGGTCCCATATTTCCATAAAGCAGGAGCTGCTATAGAAGGTGTTTGACTTCACCCTCCCAACACAGCTGGACAACAACCCAAGGCTCTGGAGATTCTGACAAGTGCTGGAAATGATGAGTCTTTCTTTTCTTTCCTTTACTTCTATTTCATTCAAAAGTGGTGCACACTGCTGTTTTTAATTTTTTAACTAAGTTTTTGCAAGAAGACACATTAGGAAACACTTCTGTAACACCCAGATGGATTTCATCTCATTTGCATTCTCATCTCCAAATTTTGCAATCTGTGTTTGTTTAAAAAAATTAATTAAAAAAAGGGGGAAAACCCCTTGTCTGAGAAGGTATATCCAGGCAGTAGAGTTGGTGGCTTCACTTAGCAATGTGTAGTCACTGGGGTACTTAATATTCTAGTACTACTTAGTACTACTTCATTATTTGAAAAAATAGCATCCATGCTGTTGCTGGCATCCTCCTTTTTATCTTGTGGGTTGAAGTGCTATTTGCTTTCTTCCAGTCTTGCAGTAATTCCACATGCTCTTCAAAAATACATACCAGTATACATTGATTCATTATCTCACATATTTCCATGTATCAAATAGTTGTCATAGAAGTTAAGAATTTAGAATTTTTATTTCTCTTATCTCCATTCCCTTTCTTTTTCTCATCTCCACCCCAAAAGTGCAATTGCACCAAGCAAGTGATCACACAGCAGCTGTTAGTCAAGACTGGTAAATGGAATTAGATATTCTAGAGAGGATACTCCTCACACATAAAACCATAAAAATCTCCTAGCATCTTTTAATGAGCTCACTATGAAAGATCAAAACATGCATTGTGACACATGACAGAGCAGAAGAGATCAACAATACAACTGAAATCTTAACTCTGTGGCAACAGGGAGTTGTTAACTTCAGTTAAGCACCTTTGCCCTAGAAATGGATAAAGCAAGCAACTTTTAAATTTTTTTTTAATCTTTAGGTAATTTTTGTCTTAAGTCACTTACCTCTTTCAGCAGAGTATCAGTTGTTGCTTCTGTAATCTCCTTAGCACTGTTGTTAGTTTCCTGCTCTTTGCTATTCGATCTGCTTACTCAACCATCTTTTATACTGTGACAGCTACACCCTCATGTAATAATAACTTGTTTTTATGCAGTGCATTCACCTCAGTGATTTACCCAGCCTATTTACAGCCTTACAAACCTTAAAACACTGTTTTAATGGGATGCTGTCTACCCTTTAGTTGTCTAATCTATTAGTGGTATTTGTTCTGTGATTTCAAGATCACTTCCAGTGTGGCTTCAAGGATCCATAGCAAATGATACAGATTTACTATAGATCAATATGGTAAAGAATTTCAGTATGAAATTCATTTTTCCCATTAAATTGAAATGATTCACAAATGGACTTTCTCAATGAATCCACTTTGATAGTCGAATTTCCATATGCTTGTCAGACATTGAAACTTTTCTAATGGAGGTTCAGTGCCCAGACTTAGAGAGAGAGTTTAAAATTGAAGTAAATTACCTTTTCATCCAGAACCCTTGTGATTCTTGTTTCTTGTGACCTTAAGACAATGCATTTAAGTGACTGCCAGCTACATGGACTTTATTACCAGAGTTTGGGGAAAGTCCCTCTGGGTTATTCCCCAGTTTGCATGGCCAGAAGCTTGAGCAGTTGCCTGTTGCTGCAGAGGTTGTTATTCTTTTAAAAAAAGTCTCTCAGAGAGATCTTGCTGTTAAGTTTAATACCCTTTTGATGAAGCCCAGCTAGAGATTGTCCAAGAGCAGCTAATGCATCTTTTCCTGCTCATTAGCAGTTCTCTGTGCTGCCACAGGGCTCGTGCAAAGAGCACGATGAGCTTCTGTGGAAGCATGGTTAGCTTTCATCTTGCAACACTTCCGTTTGCTCAATTACTTTTTTCATACCTTACTGACCTTTTCCCAAGTCAAATGATTTTTATTTTTTTTAAATCAGAAATTTGAGAGTAAAACTTGTCATCCCCCGGATATAAATCTTGATACAGACATACATCATAGGGAAAAAAATTGATTTTTGCTGATTGCCTAATAGTAACTTAGGTAACACATGATCCTGTTTGGTTAATTCTGTCTGCTGATTTGGATCACTGTCATCTGTTGCATTCTTTAACTTTCCTGCAAGCTCCTCAGTTTCAGTATGGTCCCTTTCAGCGAATGTCAGGCCAAAAACATTGAAGTTTTTTGTCTGATCTAGGTATTCCGGTATTAAAAGGACGAGCCATGTCTTGATAGAGGAAGTTAGACAAATATATGTTAGTTAAAGACACATAAAAACACCTAACTATAGCTTTTTTTTGAGCTTAACAGGTACTGTGTGAAAATCCTTCTGAAGCTATCATGGTAAGGAATGTGTTACATAGTACTATAAAATATGCAAACAACTGAAATCTGTGGGAGACCAATAAATCCAAACTGACATACAAGAAAAAATGAAGTCAGTGGGAACTGGGATTATTGAAGATGATAAAACAATTCAGAGCTGTACTACAGAATAACTTTTGCCTTTTTATTTTCTGGCACAAAATAAAAGGCCATCTTCTTGTGGCCATCCTTAGAGCACTTTCTGTTTCTGTCTTCTGACTGAAATATCCCTGTGTTTTGGTATGGTCAGACAGTAAAGCTGGACAATTTCCTTCTCTGACACTTCTGTCAAAACTGTGTCCCCTCTGCAATGAGTAGCACTTTATAAACATTCTCTGACAGCACCTCTGCTGCATTAGCTGGAACTCACCTGAGGTGCATATTTGGGTTTTAACAGTAAATAAATGCTTCCTAATTAGTTATGGCTAATATGCAAGTGTAAACACTCGGTAAAGGGCAGTCAGTTTTGAAGGTTATATGTGGTTCCCAAAGACAATAGTGTTTCCAAATCTGTGTCTCTGTCCTTACTGTTAGCTGTTTAGGGGATGATTTATATTGCTTACTAGCTCTTACAGAAAACCCATGAAGCTTTACAAACAGGAGATGTTCATCTTGTGCTAGAAAGGAGCTGTTAGTGAACACTGAAAATTGCTATTGTGACTAATACTGCAACCATCCTCTTTGCAATTTATTTAATGGACTTCACTGTGTTACACACTTCCATTGCATAGTGCAAGTGAGAACACTCAGCAAGGATTACTGTGTGCCTAGCACTGGCACAGAGATAAATGCATCTCCATCTAGAGTAGCCAGTATCTTAAAAACACAATTATCCACATAGGGCAAAACTTTGCATCTGAATACATACCTGATCCAGTTGCTGGAATATCTCTAATTCAGATGCCTGTTCTCAGGACCATTCCATAGCAATTGCATCTGAGCAGTCTGTAGCCATCTGCTGTGTGCAATCTTGCATGAGCACAGTTTTTAGAAGCTGGCCTCACTGAAAGTTTGCCTCTTAGGTAGTTTCCAAACTCTGTTTTGTCATTTTAAAAGTGCATATATATTATCTCCTGTCCTGTTACTTAGATGCATAATTCTTTATTGCAGCAATAGACACCAAGCACAGGCCACTGAGTCCAGCTGGGGAGGTAATGCACAAATAAATGATCCTTTGACAGACTTCTTGCTGGCATTGTACTTAGCCCCAGAACTGTGCTGATAGCATGTGCTGCTTTCCCCTTTGCTTGGTGCATCCCCACTCTGCAGAAGGAGGACTTTGCTCTGTTTACTATATATTCACCATTTTGCTCTTACCTGGGAGGAGGGCACAGGTAAAGTGATCACATGTGACACTAGGAATAAAATAAAACTCTGAACTAAGTCTCTCTCACAAATAACATTATGACCTTTATGGGTCTCATCCAACTTGAGATATTCCATAATTCTACGTGACTGCCCATTTCAGAACTTCAAGGGGGCAGTGAAAATCAGAGCAGTAACTTTCTCTTCTTCTTGAACTGTAGAAAAAAGTGACAAAAGTCAGAAAATACATGTAAAAGATCAGAAGGAAGGTAGAAAACCATCTCCTCCACCTGTTTAGAGCCAAGTCAGAGTGAATCAATGGAATAGGAGAAGGCAGAAACTGCATTTTATTAATTGCCACAATGGTGAGGGTTCGTGGCTGGAAAGGTGATTGATGCCAGGGCTGGGCCTGTGAACAGTGTTTGAGGAGTGCCTGCATGCCAGGCTGCTGATTTTCACTGAAGTGCTGATTTTCAGGAACAGAGTCTGCCCCAGTCCACCTGGGCTTTCCTGGGATCTTTCTGCTGCCAGCCAGGATCCAGCTGGTTGTGCAGGGCTCAGACCATCCCTGCTGCTCAGCCTCAGTTAATGCCCACTGTAATGAGGTTGTCTCCCCACCACCCACCTTCTCCAGACACTGAAGTAACAGAAATAAAGCCTGTAAGTGTGTCTTGTCATGGGGAAGGCTCTGGAAGAACCAGTAATTCCTGAACTGTCATGTGCTAGACTTTGATAATTATTGTCACTATTTCTGGATGTGAAAAATGGGATATTTGCCCTGACCAGGGTGGGGGAGAAAGAACTTTGTTCTTATTACTGTTGCTTTTACCCATCAGGAAAAGATGAAAAATTCCAAAATAGTGATCAAACTTTTGAATTTTTGCCCAGGATTTCCAGGGAGAAAAAAAAAAAAATTGTTTCAGAGAGTGAGTTTTGCCTCCACAAAAGAGAGGAAAAATAAAATGAGAGGATGAATGAAGCTGTTTCTGATTGTCTTTAGTTGTCACTGATGTCTTGCTTGCAGATGTGTCTGTGTTGGTTCAGGTTGCTGTCCATCATTACTCAAGGAAATGATTTCATAGGGATTTTAATCACTTGTTTTGGTTTGATATTCTGGAAATTCTTTTTCTGTACAGCAAAGAGAAGCCTGGGGCTGACAATCCTCTTGCATAAAAAGCAGCTGTTTCTTGTATTACCTCCAGGCACTTTATTTTCTGGACTATTAATGGGTAAAACATTGGTGGCAATTTCCAGCTGCCACAAAGTGCTTAATTTTCCATCACCATAAGATATTTAACTGATCATCAGCCAACTGATACTCAACAAGCAATACATGTTTATCTGCTGAATTACAGCCCATTGGGCTCTTCAAGGACAAATCTGTGGTTAAACTCTGTACATAAGTGTTCACTGTGGGGTTATAAATAATTAATGTATTATTAGTACTGATCAGTAGCTCTGTTTGTTCTGTGACAAATTGGAAGGGAAATGGTTGTATGTAGCTCATCACTTCCTCTTCAGCCTCGCAGTCATTCAGGTGTCAGTGAATTCTGCTAGAAGTTAAACAGCTCCACTAAACAGGAAACTTGTCTTTGCTCTCTCACAATTTAAGGTCAGCAGCAATGCAGTAAGTTCAACTTAATTTTTCTATTGTGTACTCGTTGGTCAATAGGACAAAATCAACAAATATACCAATGCATACAGTTCTCACAATCCAGCAGTGAGCTGACCTTCACTTCTAGCCTTTTTCAAGGAATTCACTGGATTAAATATTGGAGTTACTAACTGAATGCCAGAGAAGGGGCCTAGTTTCTGCACTGATAACAGCAATGTTCTCCTGGTGCACCAGCGTGGCTTCCTGCTAACCCTCAGCTCTCCTGGGGAATCTACTTGGTATTTATATTTTTCTGAAGAGTGCTAGGAAAGACCTGAAGGAAATTTTCACACTTCTTTATAGTCATGAAAGAGGTTTGATATTGTGTTCCCTGCTTACAAACACTTGCCAGATATGATACTGTAATTAAACTTCCTCCTTTTTCCAGTTTGTGATTTCCCCAGATTTGTATACTCAAATAAGTTTGTCTCCAATCAAAATGCATCTGAGGCACCTTTGTGTGATTTTCAGTCCTCAGACACTAAGAAATTCTGAATTCCACATAAGCGTGATGTTCCTAGATATGCTTTTATTGCTTCCTACTTGAAGAATGATACTAGCTGGTTATGGATTGGCAATTAATTATTGTGGACTAAAATCACAGCTGCATTTGGGACAAAGCTGGAATGCATTTATTGGAAACAAAATAGCAGAAAATGATTCATCAAATACCAAAGCCAGCTCGAGACTGCTGCATTTTTGCTGCATTTTGGTTCAGGTTTGTTGGTTAAGGTTTTTTACTTAAGGTATGTTCTTATGTGGCCTATCTGCATGATGCTCTCCTGCCATACCTGTGAAGGAAATGTTAAACCACGGGGCACTATCTGTTAATTAAATCGGGAAAGATGTCTGAGTCAAAAGCACTTACTGTGAATCTGAAACTGCAATGAAATCCCTTTGTACTGCAGGCATTCAATGAGGTGATTTTTATGGCTATATACACTTGGAATTAACCAACAGGATGTTTCCCATCACAGTTTGTAGCTGGAGGCGTGGTTGCAGGACTTGTCAACATATACCAGCTATAGGCATATTTTGAGGTGGTAGCTGAATGTTCTGCCCCCAGCAAAGCTGAGATCAATACCTCTAAATCAGATCTAGGCAGTTCTGACAAAATGGCCTTGTTACCTTAAACACTTCTCAGAATAACCTTTTGTTTTGCATTTTAACTCCAGGACATTATGAGATTGCTGGGTTAGGGAGAGGTGCTGCTGCTTCAGGACAGACAGGCAGCAAAAGCTGAGTGAAGTACAAAGAGTTTATAATCTGACCAGCTGTGGCAGCAGCACGGATTGCTGGCCTAGTGCCAGTCCTGTGTGCCTCAGGCAGTTCATCAGCCAATATTTGGGCTGTCCTCTGCCTGGCATTCTAGGAAAATGATTTTTGAATGCCTGTTGTCCTTTCCTTCACTAATAAGCAAAGGAAATTCAACAGGGATCTGTCTGTCCATCCTGGGACTGTTCCACTGAATTACAAACCTTGCCAGAAGGCTCTCAGCAGGTCTACAGTAGATGGTGAAGACTGCCCTGAGGTAGTCCAAAACTGGAAATAATAGTGAGGATATCATGCCTTATCCAAGCTCATTATACCAGTTGCTCTGAAGGAAGAAAACACATTTAGAAAGGCTGCTGAACAGATGGGAGAGATGTGGCATCAGAACAGGAGCTGTACATCCGAAGCAAACTGGTTTTGGTGCTATTAATGGGTGTGAGGAGGAAACTTGTTTCCTCATCTGACAAATAAAATTGTGAAGTGGTTGAAAATCTCTCCTAGGTAAAAGTACTGAAAAAAATAGAGTTTATTCTGGTGAAGGACTGCTGATACAGTAACTTCAAAATATTTGCTTGGGTTTTTTTCCCCCTCTGCTTTTCTTTACATATTGGGAAATAGTCACTTGCAGGATTGAGGGTTCAGGTTTATTTGCATCATGCATCCCAAATCTTGGAAATGCAATATAATAGTTGTGCTCTTTTTGTTGCTAAAAGTATAAACCCCTGGTGATGCTTATAGGTGCATCCTCATCCCCAGTGGGATCAACAACACTGAAGAAATATCTGTTATGTCTGTGAAATTCCTGAGTGCTGTGATTCCTTTAGAAATAGGCCATGGACTCAGACAGAAGCTGAAACTGCATTGTTGCCCTTCACACAAGTGAGCAGCCCAGGTCTGGCTGGCTGTGAGGGGGTGAGGCTCCAGGTACAATGGGAGGGAAGGACTGACACCCACTGAGGCACAGTGGCACACCTGGCACAAGTGTGGGGAAAAAAATGTTGATGTAAGCTTCCTCCCAGGTTATTAACCTTTGAGTTTTATTTTATGTTAGCTGTGGATACTTGTGATTTGTTACTGTGTGTCACCAGGTACATAATAAATCGTGTATCAGAACCCTTGAATTTATTGTACTGATTTTCTGTATATATGGATTTTCTCTTTCCAATACAGATAAAATAAATGCAAAATTTGCAAGTTTTCTCGATTCACAACTCATTCTCAGAAGTATTAGATCAATCTACCTATTTTTCCTTGATTAAAATTCTATTGTTGCAGTAACAGTCCCCTCTACTGGAATGAGTGCCAGTTTGATACGACCCCCTGCTATGACTGCTCATGACATTCTTTACCTGTCCGTTTTTCACAGTTGGTAAAGGGAAGACTAAGTCTTCCAAATGAATAAGTTACTCATTTTAGAGTGCTTTGAAGTATTCACTGTAAGGTGCTAGCACAGAAGTGTTGGGCATGGAGACAGTGAGAAGTGCTCAGAATGTTCTTATCAGTGCTGAATAATCACCATATGAATTTATAGTGCTGGGCAAATATTGCACGGTGATAAGACATCTGTTTTAGCATTAGACCTTTGCTTTAGCATTAGACCTCAGCTTTAGTGCTCTGCAAGCTGTAGGATCTACAGGCCCCACTTCCTGTCATGCCTTACTGCATCATTTGCAATCTGCAGATGTGCTTATGGAAAAGCAGAATGAAATTCAAACCTGCCAGATCTTCTCAAAACACATTTCAGGGCCATGTTACTGACAAGTCTGTGCTACCTACTGTGGATTGTCTTTTTATGATAAAGTTAATTTAATATACATCCAGAATGTCTGTGTCTGAGGCGTGCTGATGTGCTTACTCCCAGAAGAAAATGCTGATGTTATTTTTCTGTTAGGAGCAGGTGAGTGTAAGCAGAAGTGCAACAGGGTGGGATCCCTTCCAGTGGATGCTTTGTGTCACAAGGTGTAAATTCTCCGCGAGAGCTGGTCTGTGGGAGGAGGGTGTTAATGTAGATGAGACCACCTGCAGAGAAAATTCAGCAGGGGAGCAGGCACAGGCTGCCAAACAGTGATCTGGGAATCCTGGGGACTGGTTACACCCCAGAGCAGCAGTTTGCAATGCAGGTGGCTTCATACTATGGAATCTCACCATGTTTCTCTTAGAACCTTGTACTCAATAGGTTCTAATATACCTGTAAGGTTCTAATACCTATCAGAACCAGAGCATGTCTAAGAAAATTGTTTTTAAAGAGGTATGTTCTAGTTTTTCCCTGTAACAACAAAGTTAAGAAAAATATATTGGAAAGAAGGGCTGGTCTCTGCTTCTCAGTGCAGTGTGGCTTCAGATGGAGCTCAGGGCACTTTCCTCAGCCTTGTGTGCCTGACTGCCAGGCTGCAAGACTTCCTATTTATTTCTTTGAAGCCACTGAACTTGACCTCTGTAGGGCTGCAGTGATATGCTACATGAAAGGGCCATGTGTCCAATCAATCAATAGCTACTTTTTCCTCTGCACCTGTGAGCTGGGAATAACTTGAAAAGACTGACAAAATGTCATGGATTTACAGAATAAAAACATGAAGTTGGTATTTAAATGAGGATTAAAACTGGGGAGTTTCTATACATGGCATCTGGATCTGGGACATTGCCTGTGTTTATGTTGTGTAATGTATTGCCAATTCTGGCAGCACATGCAATGTTTACCTCAGTGTGCTACAGAGCTGAGATCCCCCTCCAGAAAGGCTTTCAGCCCTGATGTGCTTCACTCCTAGCAGGGGTTGCACAAGGTGGGCGTGTCAGGTCAGACCCCGGCTGGCATCTCTGCAGCAGGATCATGTGCATGTCCCCCAGCAAACACCTACTGAGGCTTCATTCTAAAGTTTGCATTTGAAATTGTGAGATCCCAGCACAGGATATGAGAAATTAATTAATATTGACTTGACAGTCTCGGTACCTGCTCCTTCTTCTTCACTATTGGACATGGACAGGACAGGAATCACAGTGCCAACAGCAATGCTTTTTTAGGAATACTAAGAATTCATTGTCCACAATGTAAGGTATCAGCTTGCATTATGGCATACTTGCTCATTTTGTGTTAGATTTGACTCATTCTTTCACTGGCAGTTTTTGCTGGACCTCTTCTGAATTGTTTTTTGCGTCTGCAGTGACTGTCAAATAAAGGCCACCCACGTTAATGCTGTTTATCATTCACAAATGAGAAGTGAACCTATATTTAATGAACAAAATATTGTGTAAAGTGTGTCACTGTACTGGCAACATGTGCTGCAACCTGTGCTGTTATCATCCTCACGCCTGTGTGTGTTAATTTCTCTCCTAGTTCTTGTCATGACCTCTGTGAGCCCTGTGCCTCAGCACTGCAGTTCCAAATTCTGGGAAGGAAAGCATGCAAAAATTAATGTCTCATTAGAGCTCATCCAAATAAAAGGGAGAACTGGGACAAAACCCAACTAGAATCTTTGTGGAGTTAAATGTTGGGTTCCAAACAGATTATCTGCATCCTCTCTAAATAACCTCCCTGTCCCTATGTTTCCATGGCCAGACTTGTGTTTGGCTTTCAGATGCAGAGATCAAGGCAAGCATCTTCACGCCCTGACAGCTGGAAAAGATCCATCATTTTAGTCCCTCTGAAATGATTAAGTCAATCAAACTTCATCTTGTGCTAAAGTCTTTAGCAATCATTGCATTTTCTGATACAGGCAACACAAATAGTGTTTAATAGAATAAGTAGTGATGAGCCATATACAGGTTAGGGAAAAGGAAGGTGGATATTTTTATGCAAACTGTTTAGGATGGACAGCTTTTGCTTTCTTAAGGAGCAGTACTTCTGGAGCTGAAACCTGTTCACATGTTGCTGCCTTCTCCAGTAGACAGACCTTTCCACAGCCACCTCTGGCAGCTGTTTTTCACTTGTGTTTTTGGCACTAAACCATTTCAGGACTGCAGGGAGATGGTGATGCAGAGTGGAACAGGCAGGAGGGCTGCCCGAGCCGCACTCAGTACGGGAACACGGGCAGGAGATTTGTGTGCCACAGGCTCCATCCCACGGCCGGCAGCCTGGGAATTCTCAGCGCACTTCACAGCTGCTGAAATCCTACAAGGCTGGTTCCGAAGGCACGCTTCTTGCATAACCAGAAAGGAATTAATCAACCTGCCAAGGAAGCTGGGTTCAAGGCTTTCCGCACAAAATAGCCGCGACAGGAATGCAGTGAATGAAAAGTAAGGCAAAAGAAACACGCTTTGGAGAAGGACAAGAATTTGAAGAGGCAAAGCCGCTTGGCGGGTGCTGAAACGCGGGGTGTCAGTGGGAGGGGGCAGAGGGAACGGAGGGAACGGAGGGAACGCGGGCGAAGAGCCTGTAGGGCGATTTTCCGGGATCAGAATGTGCCGCGGGACACCGGAAAGACACAGGACAGAGAGCGCGGGACACTGGACAGACACCGCGGGATACCGGACAGACACCGGACAGAGAGCGCGGGACACTGGACAGACACAGGACAGACACCGCGGGGCACCGGACAGACACAGGACAGACACCGCGGGACACCAGACAGACACTGTGGGACACAGGACAGACACCGGACACAGCGCGGGACTCCGGACAGACACCGGACAGACACCGAGGAACACTGGACAGACACCGGACTGACACTGGACAGACACCGGACTGACACCGCGGGACTCCGGACAGACACCGAGGGACACCGGACAGACACTGGACAGACACCGGACTGACACCGCGGGACACCGGACAGACACGGGACAGACACCGCGGGACTCCGGACTGACACCGGACAGACACCGGACAGACACTGGACAGACACCGGACTGACACCGGACAGACAGCGCGGGACTCCGGACTGACACCGGACAGACACCGCGGGACACCGGACAGACACCGGACTGACATCGGACAGACACCGCGGGACTCCGGACTGACACTGGACTGACACCGGACAGACACTGGACAGACACCGGACAGACACGGGACAGACACCGAGGGACACCGGACAGACACCGAGGGACACTGGACAGACACCGGACAGACACCGGACAGACAGCGGACAGACACCGGACAGACACCGAGGGACACCAGACAGACACCGGACTGACACCGAACAGACACCGGACAGACACCGGACAGACACCGGACTGACACCGGACAGACACCGAGGGACACCAGACAGACACCGGACAGACACGGGACTGACACCGGACAGACACCGGACACAGCGCGGAGCCGGAGCCGGCCGTGCCCGCAGCGCCCTCTGCTGTGCGCGGCCGGGAACGGCGCCCACGGGCTGCGAGCGCGCCTGGCGGAGCGAAAGGAGCCCGTGGAAATGGACTGAAATGTGTCTGTTTTACCCCTGGATGCACGTTCTAACTCAGCATTATCTTCATTACAACGAGCTTTTACCAAGAACAGTGAGCTGGAAATCCTTCACAGAATTATTCAGGAGGCTCCCTCTACAAACAATAGCAACAATTCTGTAATGCACTTATGCTTCAGTATGTGCGAACACAGTGCTCATTAATTGGAAGTCTAACAATTATAGACATTCTTCCCTCTTTCACATTTAGGACCAGGAAGTTTAATGGAAAAGTTCTAAAAATGTTTCTGACACTTAGTGTTTTTTCAATATTAGTCTAGTAACTAATGGAAGTAAAGACCCTACTGTTATGCTTGCTGGAGAATTGTTTCATGTCCTGATATTTCCTGATACTTTTATAAATGATGATTTCCCTTTCCAGTGGTTTTGTCTTGCTGTTGTTACTCAGGTACAGTCCTAACACCTGGAGCCTGCTGTATCTGCCACTGGCTGTGTTCAAGGAAGTGTAAAGCTCATTAGCTTGTTTTCCAACCTTAGCTGTGCTCGATATGCACCCACACCATGAAACCATCCGGCACTGAGCCTGTCCAGTCAGCAAGACATCCTACTCCTACAGCGTGCTCTACTTAATCCAGCCAATCAATACTGACAACGCTGAGAATCAGGAAAGAAATGTCAGGTAATTAACTCTGAGCACCTTCTAATTACTGCTACATGAAAAGCACCCTTTCCTCCCACCCTTGATATGTTAGGTTGGGTTTTGCTTTGTTCGAAGACTTCACAGAACAAATGGGGACTTTGCAAGACCAGGCCTGGAGGGGAGTTTGGTACCACACTGAGACTAACAGGGAAGGGGGACCCTGAAGGTAAATGTGGCATTGAAAAATGCTGAGTTTGCACATCTCTATATTCTCTTTAGAAACGAGTCCTATTGCCATCACAGCTTTTTGAAAGAATACATAACCCAAGGGTTTTTGCTAGTTTAAAATGCCAGCAGAGACTTGGGAGAAGCAAATCTGCTTTGGGATTTTCCAGTATTTGAGGCACAAAGCTCATGGAATGTTTTATTTATCTGGTAAAATGGTGCACGAGGATTTTTTTTGTTGTTTTCCTTTTTCCTCTGTAAAATAAACATCTTTAGTAAAGAAGTCCAGGTCCAAACAGCATTGGGGAAAGTTACGAAGTACAGCTGGGCTGCATTTTATAATAAAACAGCAGAAAATCCAATCACAAAGAGTAGGTGGAAGATGATATCTGCAAGAGAAACACAGGCTGTGTGTGAGTACTTCCCTGTCAGCTCCCTTTCACCTTCTCTTCCCACCCTGTTCAATAAAACTGCACACCCTAAAGTGGCTCTGTCAACATATCAAATAGACTTTCAAAGGTGTGTTTCAAAACCTTTCCAATCAAAAATGCTTTCAGACACCCCTATTAACCAAGCAAAACATGATTGCTCCTTTTTGGGAACAGGGTGTGCCAATTAGAGAAAGGACTGTTCAGTATTGGAAGTTATTGCTATGATTTTATTGTCCAGTGTGAAGGATGTACCAAATGAAGAAAAACAAAGTATATAACACTGGGAAATAAAATCTCATTTTGAAATGTATACTCTTCTGTCAAATTTACTGATATTTCAGGTTTTTTCTTTGAGCTATGAATTTTATGTTGACAAAAGACACTCAAAATCCACATCTGGGATTGATGCTTTCATTGTCATACATTGCTGTTTACCTGAGAGAGTGTAAAATCTGGATAAACCTTTGCCTGTATAAAAGAGGAGGAAAAAGATTACATCAGGATGATGTTTAAAATAGAGCAAAGTGCACCAGCATGCTTTGTAAAAGCAGAACAGAAAACATTTGTCACATTTTGAAGTTCTGAATATTACTTCCTCTTAGATTTACTTGGATTTGGTTTGAAGTTATAAAAGGATCTTCAGTTTACCTTCTAGTATCAATGAGGGTTTACTGGTGCAACGTAGTGGATTGTAATAATTTTACTCTATGTGTATTTGTAATTTTAAATTGGCTTTCAGATTGATGTGGATACAGTTGATAAGCTAGTATAAAGGGCTCTAGTGAAAACATGATTTGTTCCAAGGACTTGTTTCAAAAGATGAACCAGCTCAGAGAGGAATCCTTGGTGCCTGCAGGAGGCAGCAGCTGGAGGAAACAGTAGTTCTGCAGTGGGGAAGGCTGACGGCAGTGCTGTCAGTGAGTCAGGAGGGACAGGCACAAAGCATCCCCTCAGCACATGAGGGTGGTGCGGGTATGCTGAAGGACAGACCCACAGTGTAAAGGAAAACTTCCCTGCTGCTCCTGACCTCTGTCCCACTCCCGTGCAAGCTGTCAGAGCGTGTCTGAGCTGCTGCTGAGGTCACAGGCAGGTGAGCAGAGCTTTCACTGCCAGCTCGGTGTGCCAGTGGTTTGGCCATTTATCATCAATGCCACAGGGCTGCCTTGACTCACTTGGCAAGTGAAGAGAATTTATTTCACTGAGCTCTTCTGCCAGAGTTGGAGGGGATCAACTCCTGTTCTAGACTGCTGCTGCCCTGAGGGAAAGGGGTCTGGCAGAGGGCTTTGGCTCCCTGTGCTTGCTCCTATGCTGGCAGCTTCACTGCTTCCCAGAGGCAGGAGCACCCCCCGAGCCCAGGCACTCACTGCGCACGGTGATCTCCGCCACCAAAACGCCGCCGCTTTGCTCCGCGCGCTGCTTGCGCTTGTCACACGTCTCAAGAGAGCAGAGAGAAAGCCGTGTATACCAGAGTAATTAAAAATTACCAAAAAAAAATTCCACAATTGGGCACAATTCTTATGTTTCCAACCAAGGAAATTGCTGCATATTTTCTAGGGACTTTTTTTTTCTGTCTGTAATTATTGGGGGTTTTAGTGCAGGAGAGATTTAAGGAGAGTCTTTACAGTTTGTTTTCTGAAGATTTTGGTGGGCTGCCTTTCCCACCCTGCCTTAAACAAAACTCCTGTCAAGAAGAGGGAAACTGAGCTCCATCTGTTTAACCCTTGACCTCTGTGAAGGCTTGTGTGGTTGTTTATTGCTAATGATAATTGTTGCCCATTGGGTAGAAACAAGAAGAACAAATCCTTTCCATACAGATCAGCTCATGTCCATCACTAATGATGCCTGTCACAGCTGACAAAGTCTGTATTGGAGGCAGTGCTCTGCAGATTAAAGGTCCTTGTGCATCTCCTGACCTTTGGAGATCCCCAGCTGTGGGCATTTTTATTACACATCAGCATGTGGTAATTCTGGTTATGAGTTGCTTGTAAGCACAGACCACCAGCTTGATTCAGCCTTAATTGCAGGAGACCACCAGCTGCAGTTTTCAGTGGGAAGTGGACTCAAGGGGTGTCGCCTCATGGAACAATTATCCTGCAGTGGAGGGTGAGGTGGGAATGCCACAGTTCCTCAAAGGATGATGTAGGGATTTGACAGTACTGCCAGAGAGGTACATATGAAGTAATGGGTTTGTGTTTTCTTTTAACACTGGTCTGTGTATGAAGTAATGGGTTTGTGTTTTCTTTTAACTCTGGTCTGTGGCTGGATAAAAAGTTGAAGAAATCTTGAAAAACAAGCAACAAAATCTGAGAGCTTTTTCTGTTGCCTTTGAAACTTAGAATTTCTAACAACGCATTTTTGTCAAACATGCAAATTTTGTATAAAAGTCAGTTCCCCCTGCTTAGCACTGAGGCTGTATAATATAAAATGCTGCCTTAATTTGGCTCCTGACATAGAAAGGGATTAGCCACTCCTTGGCTCACCAGGAGTGATGCTTTCTCTTCTCCAGCAAGAAACATTTGCTATTGAAATGGTAGCATGTTAGCCTAGGAGTATTTTGGGCATTTCATTTTAGGTTAAATAAAATTTGGTTTCATTGCATGAGAGAAAGAATGGCAGAGCTCTGACTTGGTAGAGGGTGGAGAGAGAAGTCTTTAAAGCAAGACATTTTATAGGCACCTGCCCTTGTTAAATTATGTGCTTTTACATCACCCTCACCATATTCCCATCTAAGGATACAGGAATCCACTCTTCTACCTCAGTTTCTGCTCCAGAGACAATTTATGTATTTTATGCAGAGTAGGATGTTTGCAAGAACAATAACTTATTGCAGATGGCAGGGAGGACTTTCCTTGGGAAGGGGAACTTGAGACAGGTTCTCTCACTGCCCCCAGGGTGCTCTTAGCACCAAGATACTTGGTAAAACAGAAAAAGCTCAACTTTCTCCTTTTTTCCAGGCTTGTGTTTAACTGCAGCTGTTTGTCAGGCAGGACTCTAGTCTGGGATATTGGCAGGAGCTGAGTTTTTCAATGGCTACCTTATTTCTCAGTATGTTTAAACAAGTTTCCCAATGGCTGTGGCACGACCGGGGTGTGGGAGCACAGCTGGCCACTCACAGTGCCGTGCCTCCACCGCTGAGAGCCCTGCCCTGGCTCTACAGCTGGCATGCCCTGGGGAAGGGCTGGCCATCCTCTGTCTGAGCTGTGTGTTTGCCCCCAGGAGGCCTTACCACGGGGCAGGAGAACTTCTCGCTGTCGCAGACGTGCGTCTCGCAGTGCAGCCACACCTTGGACAGCTTGGGGATGTTGCGGAAGCGGAAGGCGTTGAACTGGAACGTGGCCCGGTTCGTCTTCCCGTTCTCGTGCACGAGGATGGAGTAGTCCGTGGCACAGCTGTGTGGTGTGTGGAGAAGCAGTGTCAGAGCCCCCGTGGCTTCAGTGAAACATCTCCTCAGGTGACAGTCTGGTGAAAGCATTTGCCCTGCTGTGGGCCAGCTTTTCCTTTGCTCCCTGATAGCCCAAAACCAACTTTCCAATCATCCTCAGGGCTGGGCTGAGTACAGGGGCTGCCCTGGGTCCCACCAGCACCTACCCCTTGGTGATCAAAGGCCAGTGGATCTGGTAGAAATACTCTGAGGAGGGAGTTGCCCAGCAGTTGTTGAGAACAACCTTAAACCTGCGGAGATACAAACCCCAGATTAGCGAGGAATGTCCCAGTTTCCAATTTATTACTCATTCCTCCTTCCCTTGCCTACCTGTCACTTAAGCCCTTGGCTTCCACTCCAGCAAATATGTCAGAACCAATTTCTGATGTTTCAACGACAAAGGGGGCTTCCTTTATACTTGAAAACTTGGCATTCTTTGAAAGACAAAGACAAAAGCACCATGCATTACTCATACACACAAAGCAAGGCATGATTTAACTTCAGACACCATTGGAGAGATTGACCCCAGAAATCTGAGTTCTTATAACCTGCAACTTCCAAACTCTACACCAGTAGTAGGACTATAGCAAACCCAAGATGATGTTTAAAAATATTTATGTTAATATTTGGCGTATAATGATGATCAGTGACAGAACTTGATGCTGTTTGGGTAGTAGCATGTATTATATCATAAGCATTAGTGGGAAGAAAGCTTGCTGCTGCTGCTTCTGGTGGTGGGGAAAGCTGGTGGGAGTGAGAGAGTGGAAATGAGTGTATAGAATGGGAATGGAGTTGGGCTAGGGCCATGTGTTGGAGAAATGGAACGAAGACAAGCAGAAATCACAAAAAAAAAAAAAAAGCCAATCTGCTAACATGAGCAGTGTGGTGCTCAGGTGAAAAGCTTTTGTTACAAATACACTGACATGCCTACCTTAAATCCTGGTGCTTCTTGTTGGGTAAGATGGTAACAAAGCTAGCACCAGAATTATAGAAAGAATATCAGGTTTAGTCCTAGCAATGGTTTACCATTAGTGGTAATTACTCCTTTTACCTGGCCTATAATTTTAACACAGTAAGTTCCTAGTTGTGATTTTTCTAGCTATGCTAGAATAGAGAGGCTGGTTTGGTGCTTTTGACTGTGCTTTTGTGGAGAAAAGTTTCCAGGATTAGGAGTTGGCTGCTCCAGCAGTGCAGTGGAGCTGTGAAGAGGAGAGGGATGCTTCAAAAGATCTGCCTGATATCAAGGGACAATGTTTTGTTGCCAAAAAAATTCCAGCATGACCGAATGATCTGTAGGGTACATGAGATATGTGTCAGGTGAGAGGACCAGGGAGAAAGCTGCAAGAGAAATGCAGGGAGCTTTGCTGTATCTGTAGAGGCCATGCAAGGCCAGGAGTACGTGCAGATTCATGCTGCTCTTGCAGTGGGACTACAAACAAGTTTTGATTTTTCTTATAAAACCTGTCAGCAGGTTAGAAATGTACCTCTCAGCAGAAAAATGCTTTAATTGAGGGATTAAAAGAACAGTTGGCATGTGTTTGCTCTATTCACTTTAAGTATATCCCTGTTAATCAGCAGAAAGAAGAACCCCTGCCAATCCCACTGCAATCATCTGTTCCAGGCTAGTAATGTGCTCCATGACACACAAAAGTCAGGAGCAGCAGCTCTGTTTTCTCCAGCTCTTTGGCTGAAGCCCTTGTAAGGTAAAGGTGAAGGTGTGAGTGACAAAGAGCACTTACAGAGTAGAAGTTGAGGGACAGCTGGCTTTCAAATGAGCCGGAGCTCCCGTTCTTCACATGGACAGTGGCCACCCTGGGGACAGGACAAAATTCTGCATGAGTGAGGCATGGTGATGAGGACAGGGTGAGACACACTCCCAGAAGAGGATGTACCTTTGATCAAAGGCAGCCTGGTTCACCAGGTAGTTGGCATTGTACGTGCAGGTGAATGAGTAATTCACAGGCTGGCTCTTCACAATCACTGAGGAGTCATTGGAAACGATGGAGTTATAGAAGTGATACATGGGATTCTTGAACTGTGGATGGTGAGACAGAGAAATATGGGCAGTAGTGAGTCGTTGAGGCATCAGGAAGGTGCTTTGAAACATGAACACTAGGTGTCAAAACAGCCTCCCCAAGGAAACACGGTTTGGTAGCTCTTTATATGCTGTGCTGCCTTACTAAACATAAGTTCTGTGTAACACAGGTGCCAGTGAACAGCACAATAATATCACTAAACCTGTCAGTATTTTGCCTGGAACTGTAAAGCACAGCTGTGTGATTCTTCCTTCTCCTTGATACTGCAGTTTACTTCCTTCTTCCATTGGTACCTAAAGCTTACTTCAAGCTGAAGAGGACAGGACTCTCCCAAGTGAGTTCAGCCACTTCCTGAGTGAAATACTGACTTTCAAAGTCTTACCTCTGACTGTGTCCCACAGTATGATTTGTTTTTAGGTGACAGGTCTGGGATGGTGAATTGGTAATATCCTGAATCGTGGATCCCATTGTAGCAAATGCCTCCAAGTGCCAGCTGATTAACCTCCCATCCATAAGGACACTCTGGAATTCTGGTTATGATGGTTTTAGGATAGCAGTATACTAGAATTACATCTGAAAGGAAAGTGATACACCTAGAGTTATTCAGTGGTAACTTCCTTTCAAAGAGGTGGGTCTGCCCACTTACTTTCCATTGGGCTTAACTTTCTGTGAACAGGGGTGTGCTGGGAGATCCCCTAATGGGAGCAGCTTTTGCTACACTAAACTGACCTTCAGATTGTTAACTTCTGTCCTCTTTGGAAGAGTTTGGCCTTTGCCTTCTAATCAATGCAGAACTTTGTGTAAATTTTTTATCTTTCTGGAATAGCTGATTGAAAAGCAGAGACACTGCCGAGAAACCTTAAGTAAAAAAGGACTGCACTGAAATATCTCATTAACTTATGCTGCAAAGCTGTCTTCTATAACACCACTGACTGTAAAAATAATATTGGTGAGGTTGTTTGGTAGACTATTTTGTACTGGTGTATAGATCTTGGCCACAATAGATATTCTGCCTTTCTCTTCTTGGACTGGCGCTGTAGTGCCAGCACAAACTGATTTCTCAAGTCAAAAGCCAAGTCAAAAAGCCAAGATTTAAAAATGAACTGAAGAACCTAGGCCTGCTAATAACAATAGGAAATGACCCAAACTCCCAGCCCTGTTAACAGCAGTGCTGTGTGTTTCCAGACATGGTGATTTGCTCATACAGACATGAATACTGAACATCATAACAGACAGACTGATTGCTTCATGACAGCAGAGTTGGATATTTTTCACAGGCAGAACCAATTTGAACATCTGATGGAAATTGTAAGGGCAAATATTGACTAACCATTAGTGACCTGAAAATTGAGAAAGATTTCCAATTACTACAGTGAGAAAAAAAGGCACCCTCCCTGGCATTATTCAGTTATTTCTTTTAAAGCCCTTGCCACTCTCAGTTTTTATGCTAAAAGCCTCATTTTGCAGCCTTTCCATGTCTGCTAGGGAATAATCTGGGAAAGTCAACTAGAGACCTTAACAACTCTCTTTTTTCTGATTAACAAACATTCAGCACATGCAAGCTGATTCTGCTTGGGTTAATGCTCAGATTTATAACTGGCAACTTTACAGCTATGAAAATTCCTGCAGTTAAGAGAAGCTGCTTGTGCAAATAAAGGAACTGAAATAAATGTCTAGAAGGCCAAATACTTTAGATATACCGTGAAATGACTGACAGTAATCTGACAGCAGTCATGCACTGAAAAGCAAACACTAAATTGAGGCATATCTCAACAGGTTTCTAGAGCACATTTTGTAATTGTAGTGAAATCTACATTGCAGGTCTGTCTGGTACCAGATCACTTCAGTTTCTAGGCAGTAATCAGTGTGCAATTAGAGCCTTACTTTCAATGATTTTTGCATTTTTCTTGCTTTAATATAATGGTGGTTTCAGGAGTTCAACGTTCAATCACCACTGGCCATCTGATTGTAGTCCGTGGGACTAAAGCCCAGTTTGGGCAACAAAGATCTGCTGCGTCTAGCCTGTACTATTACAGAACATTGCTAATTGTTTTTGTTTTCTTTGCTATTGTATGCATTTTTTATTAAATTTCTTGCACAATGGTTATTGCACAGTTACTTATATGCCTAATTCTTTGTGGGGTTAGGACTTGAATGGTACATTCTTAACTGTGCTAGCTCAAGGCAGATCAATAAAAGAAATGTAAGGATTAGTTCTACAGAATCCACTGTTTAACTGTCTGAAGGAAAACCTTTTGATTTTGAATGAAAAAGCCCGTTGGCAGCTTAATTACAGGAGAAGGTCTTAGGAGACTTAAGTTATTTTACCTGCTTTATTTGGGGTGCAAGGCCCCGCAAGAGCACGAGCCAAGATGACCAGCAGATAAATAGCAAGAGTCACCATTTCTTGCAATGATCTGAGGACACAGGAAATAAAATCTGAATTTTTTTTTTTTGGAAATAAAAGTGGAAAATAAAAAAAGTAGAAATAAAAACAATGCATTCTCGGTAGTCCTGAACTCGTAGCTACTGTTAAAAAGTGCTTTTTTTAGAGAGAAAAAAATAACATTACTTTTATTCTGTCACCCAGTGTAATTGCAACTACAAGGTAAATCTTTCAAAGACCATTGGTATAACTGGGTCACTGCTGGCAATTTTACTATTTTAGTTTAGTGGTTTTTAATTATTCTAGCTTGATTTCTTGCAAAGAGTCTAAACCTAAAGTGATAATATAACCAAATGAAAACGAAACAGTGGGATTTGAAAGAAAAGAGGAAATAGAAATTACTAGAAGAAATATGACACAAGAACATATATAATGTGCTTAAAATTTAGTACTGAAACTATTCTCTGTGGTGATGGCTATTCTGATGTATATAATCTTAACTTCATGTAGGTCAATTTTGGTGAATTATGCATTTTTTCCTTTGCTGCTAAATGTTGAGTTTCTAGGAAAACATCCATAGAAGTTATTTACATTTACATTTCAGGCCTCAAACCTGAAAGCTATTTCCCACAGGGGAAAAACATACAGCCTGTGGGATTAGGACTGCAGTTGTCATATTTTCCCTTTGTAGACACTCTTCAGTATCAGCCCTCATACACACATCACTATGCAGACTAAGTCAGAAGTAAGAAATATAATTTATGGAAAAAAAAAAAAATCATTCGAATTTAGTAGCTCTAACAAAACCAATCAATTTCAACATTTTCATTCAGCCTGTATTTAAAAATATATTTATAAGAGTGTGTTAAAGTACATATCAGTGACAATTCCTTCTAATTATAATCCTATGCATTCTACAAGAAATTAAAAGTTATACCTACGAGACAGGAAGGAGCTAATTATTTCAGATTTTCATTCCAGTCTTATTCCAAAAGCAGCGCTGTCAGCTCTTTCCAAGATGTCCTCTTTCAAATGAACCCAGCTGGTGTTATCTTCGCTTTATATAAGCAATCTTGTAAAAGGAGCCCATCTCTGGTTAAATCTCAACCCGTCAGTATTGTCCACTGTGAGAGGAAAAAAAAAAGAGTTCTAGAAAAGCAGTTCTCTTCTCCTAGATGGGTCTTTATTGCTGCTATTTGACTTTTAAAAATCTTTCTACAGTGTTTTTTTACAGATCTTGCAAACAAGTGGACAGAAACCTGCCGAAGGTACAAAATTTTTTGGTTTGTGAGTTTATTAGGAAAATGTAGAATTTCTTGAGAGGTGAAGCTATAATTGCCTGCTAGAATTTAGTGAAAATGTATTTATAGGAATTAGCTGCTTGTCTTAAATGGCTTATTGAGAATGTCAAGCTTTTGTGCCATACAAGTGGACAAAAGTAATGGCAACAGATCATATACTACCTTTGGAGTTGGTTCTTTTGCTTATTTTTTTCTAAAAGCTCACAGGCAGGTAATCTGTATTTAGATAGGCTCTTCCAAAAGCCTAAGCATTCTACTACATAATAGTAGTATATAATACTAAATGCATGTAACATACATTGAATATTAAACTATAAATTTACCATTGCACAGAAAACTGAAACAAATTTACTCTTTGTGTGGCCATCAATCATGAAGTTGGCTATGAAAGTCTTGGCTAGCTGGTGGGATTTTCTGGTGACCCATTACATGCTGTTTGTGTCAGCTTTTAGTGAAAGGCTCAGAAGTAGTGGGTACACTACTGCTATTTTATACATCTGCATAAAGAACATGGGCTTTAAACGGTCTTGCAGTGTGAACTGGCCCAGCCTCAGTTTGGGCACTGTGTGCCTGCCCAGTTCTGTGTGCTGTTGAACCTTTCATGCTCTGATACCTGTCCTGAGTCCCTAAACACAGAGGCTCTCACTGACCCTGCCAGAGGGCTCCTCACAGATGGTCTGGTATCTCCTCTTGTGCTGAGCCTCCTTCTGCCCCATCCACAGCAGCACTTTGGTGTGGATCTGCCTTCTCAAGCAATTTTTAGTATACAAGGTGGCAATAAATAAAACAGTAATAAAGCTGTACTAGTTGTCAATAGTCTGGAGTTTTGGAAGGAGAGAGTGGAATGGAAGAGCACAGTGACCCTGACCTAAACCTGAAAAGCTCAACAAGAAGTTTTAGCTGTCCTGTGAGTGAGATTTATTAGGAGCACCTTGAGGGCAGGATTCACTACAGGAATTGTCTCAAGCCAGAAGACCTGAGCAAAGCAGGGCCATGAGTGCACCTGCATTGTGTGCACCTGCTCTGTGTGCAGGTGAATCTGCAATGACATGAAGAATTTAGTAATCAGGGTGAGTCCTTCTGGTAAACTGATCCAAAGCCCTAAACAGAGGTCGAAAAACCTATACATGTCAGTGCTTAATTTAAAATATCAGTCCGAACCAAGATTGAAGCTTTGTAAGGAGTTGCTCTCACTGTTCTTGTGAGCCTATAAGCCATCACATTCTGATTTCAATGAGATTACTTAAAGATGGACACATGGATAAAATCCTCTGGCCAGGGTATGTTGTTATTTTAATTGAATTAAAGAATAATCCACTGAACAAGAACCAAAGCTCATCAATCGCTTGGTGAGATCTCTCTAACTAGAGATTATCCTAATCAGAAATCCTAAAACAAGGAAGATTTAACTCCAGGTGTCTGTTTTATAGCCTCACCCCAAATCCTGTAGGGATTCAGGCCTAATTTTGATTTCCTAAGGCTAAATCTAAATATACACTGTGTCAACATGCACTCATCTTTTGTTTTTCTGTATGTGAGTCTGTATTTGGTCTGGAAGAAGAAACCAGGATTTCTGGTGAGACTTTATGATCAAGTAAATGTCCTGTCGTCAAGAATATATAGCCCAGAAACAAGGAGAGGCTTGCAGGAGAAAGCTTGTGACTTTGGGCATGAGAAAGGGCTCGTGGCTGTGTACAAGCCAATTGTTCAAACTCAAAGGATCAGATTCAGTCCTGAGGTTGGACCTGGCCTATCAGGCCTGCCTACCCAGGACTGATTTGGAGCCTAAGATATTTGGCTAATCTTGGTTAGGCATAGTGTAAATGCCTTGCTAGAAATTATGCAAGTGGTCCACCTGACCATAACATTAACAAAGCTCTTGGAACACAGATTATCTTTTTACTGATGATTTTTAGCAAATACCGTAATTAAATTATCGTTGGTATAATACTACAGGTTTCAGTGGAATTATTCCAAAATGGATCCAATCCCATAATTTGTAGAAGAAAATAAATCTCTCACTATCTTCTCACAGAAAACTTATCTCCATGTACATAATACTCCTTTTAGGCAAAAGGTCCAAAACAGAATGAAAACCACGAAACAAATTTGGCAGTGGTGCCAGCTGGTGTACAGTAGTTTGGATTTGCATGAGAAACAAGCACAGAATGTACCTAAGCCAACCAGCATTTGATACCTGCACTGATCAAAGGTGAAGGCTTGGGGAAGGGTTAGGTTTCTCTCAGTAAGTGCACACACAGAAAAAGGAAAGCCATTAACTTGCAAAGCAGACCATTGAGGATTGTTGTAGCTGCCTGAGTCTTTCCAAACCCATTGAATAATCTCAGCAACCTAAGTATTTGTTGTATTGCAACCTAAGAGCAAATGAAGGCCTTATTGTGGATCTCATCTACAAGGGCAGCTTGTGTCTCCAGCCTTGCTCCTCACATTGTCATGGAAAGCTGTGTGAGTATCGACTGTCTGCCTCCTACATGAAGCAAATGAGGTTCTGCTGTTTGAACATGCGAGGGATATTGCAACATCCAATTTTCATTTGCTTTGGACAAAACAATAAACCTGAAGAGTCCCTTAGGTATATGGAAGGACTTAGGGGATAATGAAGATCAATGGAGACAGGCAGCTAATTCCAGGGGAAGGCAGATCAGCTGACACTCATCTGGAGGCTGCAATGTATAAGTTTTGTCTGAGGTAAGGGGTGTATTTGTCCCACAGACATAGAGACATCCATGCTGGGTCTGGAAGCATAGCAACTGTATTTATATTTGGCTTCATCTGAGTGAGTGGATCCTCTTGGAAGTGCAGCACTGTATTGGTACAATAAAATTTTCCTGAAGCCTAATTGAGCTATGCTGTGTAGACTTATTCCCTCAAGTCATAAATACCTTACGGATTTAGGATTGTTTTGCCTTTTACAGTGTAAATACCTTTCCAGTAGTTTATTACTCATGGCACGTGCCTGGTCACTCACTTCAGCACATGACTGAGTCACCAACCCTGGAGCTATGTGCAGATGTGGCACTAAAGGACATGGTTAGTGGTGGACTTGGCAGTGAGGACAGTTGGACTTGAAGATCTTAAAAGGTTTTTCCAACCTAAATTATTCTACAGTTCTATTCTATGAATGTTTCAGCCTTGTGAGCACATTATAGAACAATGCATGTATATACAGAGAGCCTGGGACCCACAGATTTCCTGCACCTCAAGTCTCCAAGTGGCTGATATTCTTCAGTAACTGCACAAGACCTATCAGAAGAAGGGGAAATCAGAGGAAATTGTCATTGTGGAAGGGTCACATAAAAACCAGAGAGGGATGTTCAGGCCACCAGAAGAGACAGTCCTCTGCTCTTGACTTCCGTGTGCATTAGCACTCTGTCTAACTATGCAACACTGAATCATAATTTTTCAGCAATCACCTGCAGCCACGGGCTTGGTGCGACAGTGCTGCTGCTGGCACATTTACTGCTGGAGTGTGAGAGGACAGTCTCTGAGCTGAAGAAGCATTCCCTTGACAATTCTGCTGTTCAAGACAGATACTTAAAACAGCAAATCTTGCTGAACACAAAATTGTGGCTAAAGTAAATAATTTCATGTTCATTGGAATGCCTGATCCTATTGCTGTTTAGCTTTGCCAGCGTATTTAATGTTCTTCAGATACTTCTCCAGTGAAGTCCTGCCTGTTTTGCAGTTTGCTACTGCTGGAACAGAACATCAGTTTCCAGCTGAATTTCCTTTGTGTGGGTAAGTGCTTTATTTGGTGTAATTTTTCAGGGGATGTCTTGGAGCTAGCTAGTTATGAAGAATAAGGATTTGGAGGTTTATTTAATAAAGACATGGTGCTTGATTTAGTGAATGTATGAGACATGTAAAACAGGTCATGCAAGACCAGAACTGATGACTTACATGGGTCATGTGAGATCTCACTCATCCTTGGACTGCCTCTAGTTGGAGATGCCTAAACTTGCCATGTACTTAATTAATTTGTCTAAACGAGGTGTGTATTGCATTAACAGGTGCTGTATCTTGGCCGAGATACCTGCACAGATATCTGTAATGTGCCCAAGATATTCTGTGACACAGGACCTCTCGGACACTCAGGCACTTTTGGAGTGGGAACTGGAAGCCAGACAGGATAGTCAAGGACATGTTAAATGACACTGGATGTCTGTGTGAGGGCATCTGCGTGGAGACCAGCCAGACACACTGCTCTGCTTGGCTTGACATTCATTTTTGCTTGCCTTGGGAGCCTGAGCAGCCCTGCACACTCAGCAGCACACATGTCTGAGCCTGCTGCAGCACCCTCCAATTATTCACTGAGTGCCCAAGGACAGCTTCCAGGCAGAAGCTGGAGCACTGCTGGGGAAAGATAGCTTTGATCTCAACAAGCAAGGATTGCATCTAGGTCTCCTGGAATCCTGACCACCAGTCTGCTTCAGCTGTTCTTTGAAGAGGGTGGGGCTGTGGCTGCTGAGTCCAGAGCTGCTGTCCCATCTGGTATGTGGCAGAGCAGAACTGCAGGGATTTTTTGTTGAGAACACAGGGATTCACAAGTATTTTGTAATGGCCAGTTTTTGCTGTGGAATAGCATTCTGTAATCACCTGAATATGACCTAAATGGCTTCTGAGGTACATAAGTGCTTTTTCGGATCTCAATCATGCCATCCTGTATAACACCTTGTAAACCTTTTAGTTCTTGTTATCTCAACAACAGGTCTTGATCTTTTGGCAGTGTGGGTGAGGATCTCACCTCAGTGTGGGGAAGGATTTTAAGAGGAAGGTGAGAAAAAAGGAAGAATGGACTCTTTGTGTCATTCACTAGTTTAATCTTCTCAGTTTGGCAGCCGGCTCTGACACAGTGACCATTCTCTTCTTCCTCCACTAATGCTCTCTTTTCTGGGTATTATCCCACTGGTGCTGGGAAGGTTGCTGAAATACGATGTTTCTCAGTTTGGGTTGGGGTATGTCACCACAACTTTAAAAGAGTCTGCAGCAGATGTCTGATCTTCTGCCTGATTCCTGGCCATGTGTGTTGGCCATAAATAATGCTGCTTACCCAGCCTGCGTGCTTTGCTACCGAAAACCTGACAGAAACAGGACTGCAGTGCAGTGAAACATAGAAAGTATACTAAAGACAAATTTATCCTTTGGGGTCCCTCAGTGGCAATTCCATTGACTGCTGAGAAACTGATCCTAAATGTATGCTGCTCATTTTAAAAATATGGTTAAGAAAGAAAAAACCAAAGCAAAGACAATTGAAGGGGCAAACTGATTTCAGAAATTTCAGAAGCAGGAGGAATGCTGGATTGCAATAAAGGACTTGATTGCTACGTAGCTTGGAACTGCCTCATATTCCCAAGCCCAGAAACCTTTCCTCAGACTTGCAATCTGTATTGCCCTGGGAGCCTGCTCCTGCTCCCTCCTTAACACTTCTGCCCTTACCTGAGCTACAGAGCCCTTATCCAGCTTCCTTATTGAAGCATGGTCATGGTCTGATCCAGCTGAATTACAAACCTGCTTTGTGGGATCCAGATTGGAATGCACACATGAAAGACTGGTAAAAATCATGTTCTTGAAATGCTCACCATAGTTCCTATACTTTGAAGAGTTAAGATCCATTTGTTTTCCCTATGAAATAAACTTCCAGTATCCGTAGTGCTGCTGTCTCAAATCAAACACAAACCCTTGAACTTCTATCAGTGGCAGCTGCTGATTAAAATCACAGTTTTGGTTTCCCAAGCTACACAATCCTGCTAGTTCATTCTTAGACCTACTTTTCTTAGCACACTGTATCCATTATACCAGTGTTGTCCTCATTTTTGAAAGTTTGTGATTTTTTGGCAGTCTGATAGCATCATCCTTGGAGACAGTCTCTTTTGCTGTGAAAGGGATCTGTTTGTTGTAGAGAGTTATGTGGCTCCGAGAGCTACATGTATCAAACTTAGCTGCATTAATTAGCTGGTTCTGTGCTTGTAAACTGATCATAATAGTGCTTATCACAATCTTAGTACCATTATCTCTGTTTTGCAGATAATGGAACTGAGCCAAAGAATGGCAAATCACAGTGTAGGGCTCTTGAGCTGCCCATCCTGCTCTTACTTCTCCTGTGCCACTGAAAGAGTAAGCAGCTTGTGTCCAAGCAAACTCTGGATGGGTTAGTCTGTGAATGAGAAAAGCTTTCTGGGAAGCTGTGGAATGATTGCTTGGGGTTCCAGGCCATGTCTTCTGGAGCACAGGACTCATCTCAGATGCTCCTTTGCCACCTAAGGTAGTAAGCTCCCCCTTGCTTGTCAGTATGCCATTCCCACTGGCCTTTGTGGCCTTTTGACAATGATTTGGTGACTCACAATTGATTACCAGTTGAATGTCTCAGTGGATTTGCCCCGTCTGATGCCATAAACAAAGCTTCTCTTCTCACTTTGTCCCGACACATTCTTTAGCATTCAGCCTCCAAAAATGTCACTTTCTGACACTTCCTATAGATCACAGACCAATTTTCAGATCAGTTAAAGGGTATTGTTTTCTTCAAGTTGCACCAACACACCATTGATGACATTCACTGAGTTGGTTCTTTCCATTCACCATGTTTCATAGTACCAGAGAAACGTAGCAGCTTCATGGGTGGAATGGAGCAGAGTAATTGATGTGAAGGTTTTAGGCACTCATTTGGGTTTTCATTTTGTTATTGCATTATGACTCAACCAATACCAAATAAAATCCAGATACTACTTTTTCAATTGGCTGGAGATAGGATTTATTGTAGAATTCACTCAAACACCAAATGCAAGAGGTGGCTGTGGTACTGCCCATGTACAGCTCTTCAGAGATTTTCACAGGCTCCCCCTGATAGTCAGGCTTGAGAAAGCTGACACCTTTGTGTTTCCTTCTGCTGAGCTGTAGCTGGTGTTGCATTGATCACTCAAAATCAATTTAACCACTGTGGGCAAAAGTACTATTTGCTAGCTTTTAAAATGACAGTTTCTCTCTCCTGATGTAGCTTACAGAATGTAATTGGAGGAAATACGCAGTCTGCAGCAAACCATCATTTCAATCTAAATTGGCTGAACAGAGCATTGTGGTCATCTGGAAAATCTTTGCAATGATATACCAATGGCATTTGTGTAGCATTTCCTACAAGCTATGCCAGAAAGTATGACACTGTAGTTCCCTTTTATGAAAATCCCTCAGGAATACAATAATCTGATTACTTTCCAAGGGATCCATAGAGTTGTTCTCCTCAGTAATCCACTACAGCTCCAAGTACTCCATCCTCCAGGACAGACTGTGCTCAAGACTCCAGATTGATTGTGCTGTTAATGACGCAGGAAGCTCTGCTGTTGTTTGTTTCTTCTGAGATTAGCTAAAATTGGAAGTTGACCTTTTGTTCCTGAATTAATTTGAAGGCAAAAATTCAAGTTACTGATTCAGATGATTTCTTTTCTGGAAATATGATATTGAAAACCAAAGCTCCTTGAGCTGTGAGTCAGTTCTTAAGTGATTTTGAAATTAAAGGTGTCTGGCCCAATTGATATATAGGAGCAATTAACACTGAGCAATCTCCAAGGTAATGCCTTTAAATGCTAATCTGGGCATCTGCAGATATGTAAGATTCTGAAATATCAAGAAGATGTCAAATCTTTGTTTTAAATGCTTGAAAACAGCTGGATAAATTAAGTAAATAGACAGACCATGATCTGTTGACTGCTTGGATATACCAAAAGCACATGAAGTTACATGAAGTAGAAGAGTTACTCTGCAGTTCTGGATGGTCTTGATATCTTAAAAAAATATTAAAAAGAACAGAGAATACTGAATCTTTTACAGCAATAGGTTGGGAAGATACATTATTGATGTTTCAGAAAGTGTGTAAGGCTTAAAGTGCTGAACTTGAAACACTGGGAAAGGGTCTGTTTTCATAGGCTTTTTCTTAATATCAGTTTTGGTTTTTCTCAGTGAGCTCCAAATCAAAGTGTACCCAAATCAATAGTCAGTTCTGAAAATGTAAGCTGATTTGAGAGTATTCTGATACATCTTCCTGGAAACCCTTTGGAAAAAAAACAAATGTAGCTGGAATGCCCACACTCTACATCTAATTCTGGGGATGGGGATGGTATTTTGGCATAGGTGAAATCAGTGGATATGAACGTAGAGAAGATATGGCAACAATGGTATTTTATATGTTTGCAAAACCATTAATTTCAGGCTCTCTGAGACCTTTATAAAGATTTTAGCCCAGACACCAGCTGGCCAGGAGATGGTGTTAGTGGTGTACTATAAACAGACACACGTGGCACAGGAAGACAAAGTGACTAATGAAATCTGGTGAAGAAATTTCACCCTCCTCTGAATGGTGCCCCATATTTTGGACCCTTACTTGGCCTGTTCTGATTATTTTAATTATCTATAGTAATAATTTAGTGTTTGCATTCCAATATGGCATGCAAGCAATGATATGAGGGCAAACATAGTTTTCTTGTATCTTTGTCAATACATTCATACTATTAATGAAGATAATTTATTAACAGATAAGTAAAAATAGAACAGATCAAAGCCTACATCATTTAGAAATAGCAGATGTGAGTGAAGTAAGTTCATTCACCAGACCTTTTTTAATTCTCTTCCAAGCTTTACTCTTGTGGCTAGTAACAAGTAGTTTGGAAAGATGTTCCTCTCTAGGACAACAAATGCCATGTGTTCCTTTCCTTCTGCACCTCCTGTCAGGAGCCAGCTCAGCTGAGATCTCCAGCTGCAGGGTGACCTCAAGCCTTTCAGTCAGCTTTGTGAATTCCTATAGCAGCTCGTTTCTCCACTTCCCAGTCTTCATTTCCCTTGTGTAGTTGCAACCCTTATGGTCTGTCCAATATGCCACTAAACCCACAATGTCTGAAGGTGTCACTACATAATGTCACCTTCTGGTGTTCTCACCTTCACACCTCCTTCCATGTTTCCTGTCCCACCACCTCTCTGTGCAGTTACCCTTTCCACTGAGCTCAGCAAACGCTGCTGCTCCATCAATCTCCTTCATTTCCTGACTTTGCCCATGCTACATAAATATGCTTGTGTGTGAAATTTCAGTTGTAAATCTTTCCTTCCAGCAGTCCTTCGTTTTGTGCAGGGTTTCCATGTTGGTTTCCTGCTGGCTTTTTCACCTCTGCTCCTCTCACCAGCAGTATGACATCGGCCAGAAAGGCTCTTCAGGCAGGAGCTGGTGTTGGGCAGACAGTGGTGGTCAGCTAACGTGATTCCTTGGCAGCAGGCTGTTGCTGTGATGCACGGGTTTGCACTTTTTAAAGCTATTTTAATCATGACTATCCAAAGAGAAGGAAATAAAGGCTCTTGTGCTTCCTGTGTTACTGCGCCGTCCAGCCAGCCTGGACCCTTTAGTCTCAGTTTAACCACACTCTCTTGAAGTGAAGTGAGGGGGCCAGGTACAGCCTGGCCCCAGGAGCTCAAAGCACGAAGAGGGATACTTATATTTAATTTCCTGATATTTCGTTTCTCTGCCTTCCTCAAGGAGGTTTCTGAAGCTCACTGTGCAAAGGGAATCTGCCCCTGCCTTCCCCGAGGTGTGGACTGCCCTTGCCTCTCATTTTGCACACAGGAGGGGCAGTTCCTCTGGTTCTCTTATCTCTTATTTGCCTGTCCATGCCAAAGTTGGGGGCATCCTGACTAGTGGGCAAGGTAGCTCAGGTGCAGGGACAAGCCCTGATATTTGTATCTAAATGCAGAATATAGGCATCTTATCTACAATGGTTATTAGCTTTTAGATGTAACATACTGGACAGAGTGTCCTGGATGGCTTGGGAGAAGAGCCATGGGGATTAAAGGTCACTGAGATCAATCATGCTGCTGATTTATTTAAGTGCTAGACAATTGTGAATTTTCTGCTTGGCCAGTAGGCTGGCTTTTTTTTTTTTTTTTTGCCTTTTTTTTTTTTTTTTAATTATGTGATATTCTCTGCAAAACTTCCTGTTTATGCGCAAATTTCAAAAGTCT
>JAOTQP010000304.1:26427927-26449681 GCA_026413545.1 Cichladusa arquata | reverse complement strand
GTCTAGGGGGCTTGGCACCTAAATACCTTTTAAAAATTGATCTAAGGGATTTAGATGTCTAACTCATATTTTTTAAAAGAAGTTAGTTAGGAACCTAAATCTAGTTATTTTCAGGGTCATAAAACTGATGGACTTTCCCCCACTATTATTAGCACTTGAAAAGCTTTTTCCTCTATATTTGCCAAATATATCTATTGAATTTTGAGTTTCACTCACCAAAGCCTTTTAAAAATTAACTCCTATCTTTCACCAAGTGCCTTTTCCAATGAAGCTACTCTGTCTGCAGTGACACTACTTTACAATGGGGCTGTTGAGCCCACCATGTATTCTTTGGATTGGTTTTTATCCTGCAAGCACAGGAGCCTCCAGCACTACTGAGGGCAGTTTAGACTTATTGCCCTGAGAATATTGGCTGAGAGGGAAAATTGGAAAAGCAGTTTCCACCCTGAAAAAGGTCTGTTGCCCTGAAGTTATTTAAAAATGACAACTGGTAAGGAGATAATGCTCCATCCCATGAGCAAAGTATATCTTTAGGATATATCCATATTTCCATAGAATTAATTATTTCAATTTTTCAACCAAATTTTACAGAGAATGAATGTGGAAATACTGCAGTGCTCTTCAGGATTGAAAGTCTGGTATTTGATCAGCTGTGCTTACAAGTCTGAAAGCAGTTCTTGTTTGGGAAAGTTTTCTCTGTCACAGAATTCTCTGAAGCAGAAGCCTTTTCTCCCAAGAGTAATATAGACTGAATTTTTTACTTGAGAAAAACACACTTATTTAGTGTGTTTCTTTTTAAAGATTTTAGGAAATCTTTAAGAAATTGAAAATGTCTGAGTGTGTGCATAAAATTGTGTTTGAATACAAAGGACTGGTTAATAAAAAGTGAATACAAAACTGGAAGTTTGTGTATGAGAATGTAAAGAAGCAGAATACAAGTAAATGTGGTCAGGGTAAACACATATATGGAATCCTAAGGAAAACAGCAGTAGAATTCAGGAAATATTTAATCAGTGGTTTGACCATACCTTTGGCTCAAGCTTGGTAAATATGTGACTACTCAAGGTAAGGATGCCAGAACAAGAAAATTTTTAACAGGTCACTGGCTGTTATTTTAAATGGACTCCTAGCTTCATGACTCTCTTAGATATAATGTTAATAAATTCCTTGTGTGGAATGGCATTCTGTTCTGTTGAAATACTTGATTTTTTTTTACCAGGCTGAGAAATCTTTTGATTGCAATTTAATTTAATATAATTTAATTGCTACTAGTAGGATACCCTTCAGGAGCTTACTATCCTCTTGCTGGAATTTCTGTTGCTGTAGTGATAATGTTTTCCAAACATTGTTTTGGAAAAAGAAATCTAGGGTTATCATTAATATATAATTATGATAATGAATTATGATAGCTTCAGTTTGCCTTCCTGTAACACTATGTGCATAGCTACAATAAGATAAGAGTCTTTAAGTAGCATTTACATTAATTATATTAATTAGAGAGTTGTTAGGGTAGTATTACTACTTTATAGCCCTTGTACTGACTATTTTGATAGTCCATATGCAAGGACACTGCTTCCTCTAATTTTGGTGGATAAGGACTATCACAGTTACCTGGGAAGAGGACTGTGAGTGCACCTGTGTCTGTGCAGCAGAGGATCCCATGCCCAGTCATGAAAAACGACCAGTTTCAGGGCATGACAGCCTTTATTTTCTTCTGCAAACATGATGAATGTGAAATATATTTCTGAGAAACTGGAAGAAATACAAGAAAGAAAAAATAATTTGCATGTACTGGCCAGAGACATTAAACTGCATAAGACCCCAAGTAAGACTGTGCTTGTGCTTTGCAATTTTAATTTTTCTTGTTTTGCTTTTTTACAGTTTATCTTTTAGTGCTCATACTTATTGAACTTGAGAGTGTTAACTGCATTCATTTAGACAGAAATTAGAGTGAGGAGTCCTCTTGTTTTTCTATTATATTGGTAAGTTCTTTTTGTCACTGTGATGGAGGGTATATATATAGATGCAGAATACATTATAATTTTGGAAGATAGAATTAGTCCATTTTTTATTCATTTCCCTCTTATTGATAGTGTTAAAAAGACTGCAGGATTAGCACCAATATTACAGTTGATTGAATGGCCTTGGTGACACTTCAATCACAGTTAGATTCTGTTGCATGAGAGGCTAAGGAAAGGAAATTACAGAGCTTGGTTTAGTGAAGGATTTAAGAGTGATACACATATGCCTGAAGAACTAGGGTGCCAAAGCAAGCAGGAGAATTCTGGAGTGGTCTGGTAAGCTCTAAGACAGAACTGAATTCAACAGCAGATCCTGATAGCTCAAAAAATACCATTTTTAAAATTATACACAAGAAGTATGGTTTCCTTTAATAATTGTAGACAGCTCTGAGAGGCAGAGGTAAAGGAAAAAGGGGCAGGCTGATCAGTCCAGGCACTAATTAGGGCCAAGGTCTCTTTTGGAAGTTAATGAGTTTCTAAATAGCTAACGAGCAGCTGATAGGGATCAGAAGAACACTCAGCCTCTGCATCCTGCTTTTATTTCTGCCCTAAAATGAGAGATACCTTTAGGAGATACAGACAGTGTTTTGTGGTCAAAAGTCTTCTACACAAATATCTGCTTCTCAGGTGAAAATCCTTTTCTTACACAATGCAAGGAAAAATTTAATTATATTTTTAGTCTCCTGATATTTGGAATTATATACATGAGTATTTCTTGAGTATTTCTTGAGCCTCTTGAGTGCAGTGCTCAGGATAGGACTTGAGTGATTTTAACTGTTCTGGTCTCTCTGACCCTGCCTTTGGCTATGCTTCTGAAAGTGTCTGACAGAACTACTCTTGTTTGCACTTCTTCCTCATCCTTGTATGCCAGAGAGCTGTTGCCATCTTCCTGACCTTGCCAGGTAGACATTGCACTAACACAGCTTTTGCATAGCATTGGTCTGATTTTGAAAAACATCGACAGGCAAAAGTAATGCAACCAGATAAGTGAATGAGACAAAAGAAATAAGGTGGGAGGCCAAGTGAGCAGGGAGAGTTTGCTCTTGGGGCAGACCAGAGAGGGGGGTACAGGCACTTCTTCAGTGTGTGCATGGCTGTGTGGACACATTATCCTGAGCTGAACCAGGTGCAGCCTGGCTTGTGTGTGTTGGGCTGTGGGTGTGATACACCCTGAGCTAAGCACCCACCTGCAGATTCAGGAATCAGCCATCCAGAAATAGTGGGGATTTACTCACTCCAGTTCTCAGCTTAGAAGGGCCTGGTCCTCCTGAACCACTTGCACGGCAGATCTGACTTCATCAATTTTTCCCCCCACAAGACTCTCTGCTACTCATGTATTAATAGGTATTTAATAACATGCATGAGTTAAGTAGAATGTTCTTTTATCTGCTCTAAGATTCCCTTTTATTTTCACCATCTTACCACTTGGTGGTTCTGCATCAGGAAAGACCAGTGCATTTCTCTGCAATTTGAAATACTTGTCATTCTTGTGGTGGCTCTTTTCTGAGTCACAGCTTTTCTATTCAATATAGAAGTAACATTAATATAGCAACAAGTAATTTTAAAACCTGGAATCTATTTGGCTCACACTACAATTGAGTATGATTCCACAGCTGTAATTAACTAGGCAGTGGCTGGAAGTATGTTGCATCTACCACATGCCTCCCCTGTGCTAAATTTCTACTCCCTGTGTAGTTCTTACAAAAAATAATGAAAAGCAAGGCTCAGAACTGAGACATTTCTTGATTGAATGTCATGGAGACCAAGAATCCTCCTGTGATGTGTTGGAATGTCTTATGCTGTTCTTGAAACAGCCCATGGTGTTAGCTTAAGACTTAGGCTCTTAACACTGATGACATTCAGCCGTTCCAAAACAAATTGCCTGCCACCTTCTTTTATCAAAAGTTAATTCTCTCCCACCTGTAAAACAGGTAGTTGTTAATTCACCTAAAGGTTATAGTCTGCTTTTATGTGATGAGTGTTTTTCCTAGATGTAATGGCCTAAAGATATGGTTTTACTTATGCCATGCTTATTCTTCTCTGGTAACTGCTTTTGGTTAATAATCTTTGGCTCAGGACTCTCAAAGCCAACACCTATATAAACTGGTTATCTGAACAGGATGTAGATGTCTGTATGGGCAGAATGTGATGAACTTCTATATCATTCCCTTTAAATTGGATTATGAAAGGGAATTGCCAATGAGTCATGTGCTATTTGCAGATTAATACTATCTAGAACATGGTGCCAAGGAAACTGATTTATTCTTTGTTATTACTTTGCTATTCATTATGTTGTGCAATACATCAATTGCAAACATAAATACATTGTGTAGTCCATGGATAGGAATAGATCTTGTTATGTTCAAGTACATACATGCTAGGTGCTAGCCCTGGCACAGGGAATCACATATATTATGCAGTTTCCTTGGATTTTTCATATTCTGTTACTAGTACCTTGATGTTTTTTTCTTTTTTCATTTGTCTGCTTCATTTTTGATCATAACTTTGAAGAAATGACTCGAACAAAATATTTTGGACTTTTTTCCTGAAACTCACAGTGCTCACTGAGGGTCTCTCAGGTATTTTCAAACTCTGGGTATCTTTGACAGTTGCAGAAATTTTTGGGAGGACGTAATTTCCCCTTGACTTTCCCATCAAGGTTCTTCAGCTAAGGTATGTTTGTTTGTATTGTTTTTGTATTGGTTAAGCTTTGTTAGGTGTGGAAGACAGAAAGACTCTGTTATATTACATAGAACGTATTTCTTGTTTTTACATCTCCTTATGTTCTGACTGGAAGCACTTGGGGAACTTTGGGGTAGCTCAAAGCCCCTTTCCAGATCTGTGTGTTCAGTTCAGGTAGGACTGTTGTTTTTCCTTGGATCTCTCCTAAGGCTCACTCCTGATTTGTGCAATGGTTTCTGTAAAACAGTTTTCTGATCCAATTGGAGACTGCTCCTAATCCACCCCCACTGCTGGTTCCATCAGTGCTCAGTCAGTGCTGGTGGGATCACTCATTTAGCAGCAGATTCTGCCAGCTGTGCCCTTGCACTGATGGTGAACTTTGGCTTCCTGTTAACTTAGGACAGTGAAAGACATAATTCCATGCAACCATTTTTCCCCCTACAGCCTCTAGAGGCTTTTTTCATTTGTACTGTCGTGCTCTGGGATGTATTGAAGCAGTGCTGTGGGGACAGAGAACAGGCCCTGGGCACAGGCCAGCTGTGGGATCACAGACATGGAACATCACCCTGTGCTTTTGGCTGCCCTTCAGCTTCTGCCTTATATTTTTAGCTTTCAGTCTCCTTACCAGGAGAATTGTCTCTTCTTACGATATTTGTAGCACAGTGGGGGAATTAGCAGTTCTGCCCACTCCTCCTCTGGTCTCTAGTAAAAAAGCAAATATTCAAAAATGCTTCCTTAATTTTGATTAAGGAACAATTGTATTTCCTAACACCACATGACAAAGCATCCTTGGTTAAAGGATTTTGTTTGAACTGGCATCTAAGCTTGGATGCCTCTGTCACACAGCAGGTGCTTCAGATCATTAATCTCCTGCAGTCCAAGCTGGGATTTATTCCTGTCCACTCTCAGATCCTTTTGCTTGGCACAGCAAAGCATACCATGCACCCCACAAATTGTAGTGGTGAGCATATTAATTGTACATCAGCAGATTACCTATAATTAGCTGCATCTCAGTGAGATCCTTGGAGATCCTCAGTGGGAGGATTAATGTCTTCTCCAAGGACAGAAGCCACCCTGCAGGGAAGATGGAGCTGCAAAGTTCTGCTGGAGGAGATTTGAGCTGGTTAAAGCCTTTGATGATCAATCCAAAGTTGTTTATATTTCAAAGGGTTTGACTTCCTTGAGCTGTAGCACTGGATAACTACAAATATCTCAGGGTTTTCTATCAGTCCTGTGCATCTAGATAAACTCTTCATTGATTTGCTTTAATACCAGACTCTCAAGGTTGTCAGCTGGGATGGGGTTTGGCATGACTAGAAGTCAATGGTTTGTCTATATTTGGAATAGTCAAATTTTGGATTCAGTGCAGAGAAACTGGGTCCTCCAAAGCTATTATGAGTGATGCATCTGGATACTTGAGGCAGCTGCTCTGGGATCAGGAGGACTGTGCCCTAGAAATGAATGTTTCTTCCTAGGGTGAAAGACAGATATAAATAGGCTTAGGTGGGTGAAGCTCGCCCCATGCATTGGTCCTTCAGTCCAGTTCATCTTTTCCTTAGCCTCTCAGTAATCTCTCAGTATTAGCAGGACTCAGCAGGACTTAGGACAATTTTTCTAGACTGTAGGAGGCACAGACGAAGCAGATGGAAGAGCAAGGCAAATAATTTATATAACTTGTTCGGACCTGTAAGTCCACTCTTTTTGTGGTTTTGTACTAATAATGCTTTCTTTAAAAAAACTCCCAATTATCACCCCTTCTGACTGTACTAGAGCACCACCTGCTACCCTATAGACCTTGTAGGTCTCTCAGATGCCCAGGGAGGCAGAATCACAGCTCCTCTCAGTGAGAGCTGGGAATGCAGTTGTAGTCACAATGTATGTAATACTGCCCTGGGTGATTAACTCCTCTAGATTAAGAGCACCACCCACAATGGTTTTCTGTGTTGCTATTTCAGACTTTCCCACCTGATTAGCACCACATCTATTTTCACTCCTCTGAGTATCTAAGAGATATATCAGCAACTGGATTTTCCTAGGTAATAGTATATAATAATCTAATTTCTTATAAGAATACATTTAAGAAGACTAAATAATGAACCTTCTGGAGTTGAGCAGTATCTATCACTTCTACCTTGTCTTTTATTGCCATTGCCTCTTCAATCTTATTCTTTCCAAAAATGAATATCCAGGGGTTAAAATGGAAATTTTGAAGGCGTGTTATGAACACTGGGGCATGCTGATGTAAAAATGTGAGAACTCCTCATAGCTTTCATTCTGCCTGTTTCCTCTCCACGGGAAGTGCTGGTTTGAAGTATGGCACAGCAGCAGCCACCAGCTCATCCCAGTTGCTGTGGAGAGGTGTCTGCTGCAGTATATTGCTGTTACACTGGTGCTGAAGGGCTGTAGGTTTTTGTTACCCCCACTGCTGTATAGCTAAATGTGTGTATCTGTGTGAGCCTGCCATTAGGAGCTGAAACCACACATGCATAATGAGCTGGAAGTGGATTTCCAGTCTTGCACCATGGCTCCTGTGAGTAATACATATGGCCTCTTCAGCATCACTGAAACTCCCCTCCTGAGAGGGAACCATTCAGCTCAACAAGTGTTTGAGGCTCAGGACTTTAATTTGTATTAATATTATCTATTAGTGCTTTTCTGCCTCAAACTGCCCTGCATGTCCAAACTTACCAGAAATATTGTCATGTGTGTGTGCAATGCTGTCCATGTAAACAGAACAGAGAAAAGTTAGTCTGTGATCACAGATTTGTCCACAGATTTCAAAGAGAGAAAGCTGAAAAGCCTTTCTATTCAGAAATACTACTGCAGAGACCTGGGGAGATGCATTTAGGTGCATGGACTCCTATCTCAGACAAAATCTCTCAATGTGCATTTTACCAGGGCAGATGTTGCAGAACATATAGCCTTGACAAGGATCCTGGCATGGAGAGGAGAATGAAGGCAGGAAGCTGCCTTTGGACTGCACCTCTCCTGAAACAGAATGATATTGTTGATATTAAGCTATGACTATTAAACTGAACTCATCCTCTTTCTCCATAAGTGTTGCAGTATTTCTGAGCTGACATCTTCATTTCTCAGCAGGCGATTGGGACAAAATTGCTCTTATTTTTAGATTAAATGAGAGATGATTAACAACAAAAATTCACCATAAAAATTAACATTATGTAATAATTCCATCCGTTCTTTCATGCAAAAATATCCAACCAGCTCTAGTGCAAGACACTACTAAAACATTAAAAATATTTTTGATTTGGTTGGCTCCTAAATCTGACTGCACCATATTAAGCTTAATGCATTAAATTAGTCTTAAAGCTCATATTGGTTACAGCTGAAACAGCAAAGATATTTCAGCATGAAGATATGAAAGGTGGAACCCATAGCTTTCCAAAGTCACCTGAACAGGTGCATTGTGTGAAACTCTCTAGCACTGTTGAAATCAGTTCCAGTCCAACCCCTCTAATTTTTAACCACCTTGAATTGTCACCAGTAAAAGTTAAAATGTATTAAATACATGCTGAAAACATCCTTCACTACATTGCTGCAATGGTGCTGCTGCAGAATTTGTCTTTGGCACATTTGGTGCTCTGGAACTTCATGACATTTGTTTTTGTAGGCTTTTTCCTCGGTACCTTTATTGGTTGCAAATTTTCTGTCATGAGAGTTTGTCTGGGTAGCTACAACATATCCTTGTGGCTTTAGAATCAAGAATAAAAATATAAGTTGTCTTAGTGAAATTATTTGAAAAAAATTATCATGAAGTCTGAGGCAAATTACTGCTGCCTAAGCTTATTGAGCATGTACTTGAATTGGCATCAGTAGAATCATTGACTCAGTGTGTAGTTCAGGTTGGAAGAGACATTTAGAGGTCATCTAGTCCAGCTTCCAAAAGATGGGCAATACAGTAATTCATTGTGTTAGAAAGATGGTACTGGGTGAAAAATGTTTAGATTAAACTGTGACATGAGGTATTTTAATGGAAAATATGTCAACATACAGAACACATCACTTTTCATTGACAGTTGTTATCCAAACCTATTATTAATTGAGCAATCCAGCCTTGCTTGTTTCTTGCTGTAAATGCTGAAGAGATGATTACATAGGTGTGTGTTAATCAAGTGTCAGTGGATCACATTTTTCTCTCTTGCAGGACTTAACATTCATCGGTCTAAGAGCATCTCCAAATAACAGTTAATTATCCTAGCCAACATCCTACCAGGTTGGTAAGTATTCTGCCATTCTACAGATAAAGATAATTACAAAAATATTAAAAATTTTTGACTGGGAGTCATAAAGAATTGCATAAAGAACATTATTCCTCCACTTGTGGTAAAGCACATGCATAGAATTTATGGAATACTGTGTTACTCAGCCCAGCAGCAACAGGTACCTCTACAGGAGAAGCTACCAGGTAACATCCAGTCATCAAACTCAACTTAGATTACTCAGAGTAGATGGTAACATGCATGTGTCCCATGCAGAAATGTCACTGCTGGCTTCAGTAAATTAACAAGATCATATTCATATATTTATAGCTTGGGGATGACTTCCAAATCAATTTCAGGTATAATGTTGCCTTAATGCATGATCTGATAGTCAAACTGTGAAAACCTAGAGGCATGAGTAGCTTAACAACATCTACATCTAATAGAAATTAACTCAATTTTATGACCACAATGGGGGAAATACAGTCTTACTCAGCACTCTATGCACTCTATGATTAAAATGGTAGACTAAAATAGACATTTAGAAACCTTGTTATGGAACATATTTATCTTGACAACCATAGTGGAAGAGCAGTCATTGTGCACTGAAAGAAGTTGCTACAAGTCATTTCAGCCATTGGTTCATGTCCAGTAACACTTCCAAGATGGGACTTCCTGACTATTTTGGCATGAATGCTTGAGAAAGACTTGGATGCTTTGGGAATGAGGTTAGGTGATGATTTATATAGGAATGGTCAGTAAACACCTTCTACCCATCAAGAGCATGTGAAGCTTGTGTAACGATCTTCTTCAGACTCCTGACCCAGGATAACCCGTGTAATCTGTCCACCCCATTTGAGTGGTGTAAGAACAGCTGTATGGCCTTATATATTCTGGTGTCACAGTAATGGGAGCTGTAAAATGCCTCAGCAAGACAGATAAAATAGCAGGGGACAGAGATCATCACTGGCACCTCTCCTGGGCACCTCCTCTCTATGTATGAATCATTCTTTATCCAGGTAGATTTTATTTGTGTCCTTTCTCATGACCACATACGTGGCAGGACTGGCAGGCCATAGTAATGCACGGGTTGTTTTGCCATATTTTTTGCATAAAAGAAAATGCAATTAGACGTGTCCATACAGTGCTCAGGATACTTGCAGGCTGGATAATAAATGTTTCTCAGGTGTCTTAGAATGGGGCAATATGTGAAAAAGAGCAGCTTAATTTCTTTCAGAATCACTGTCTGTTTTACAGTTACCTTTTTATGTGTTCCCTTTTTGCTGTTTTTTAATTGAGCACAAGAAATCTCTGATTAAAAATAAGTCTGTGGAATGATGTTTGTATGTATATGTTAGTTAAAACAATATAATTAGGATGTTGTAGATGACAGACACTTCTGGAATAACCAGTACAAAGAAATATTTAAAAAATTAAGATATGAAGGTCAGAAGATGATACGTAAATGCTTCATCACATTTCCCAGATTCTTTTCTGTACCCATAGATCCTTTAGTTTGTAAGTAGAGGTTTAACTGAGCATACAGAGATAAAATGGCAGTTTGCCAATAGTAGGCAAGGAAAGAAGCCATCCTATATGGCAGCACACTGGTTTCCAAACTGTAGGTGGTAGAAACCACTTTGGAAGCCTATTTCATTAAAGAAAGAATGATGTTCCTGTCTAACTCAATTAGAGTGTTCTCAAGCATGGCTGGATTGGATGTACCTTGTAGCAATACTTCAGGAAAACACCTTGATCAAGAAAAGAATGATTTGGGGATTAATCCCATTGATATTACTGTGGCCTAAAGGGCTCTGACAAATGCAATGTAGTTTTAATTAGGGAATTAGTACAAATATATTCTGGTAAATTAAATTGTTAGCATGCAAACAAACTGTTGGTGTTTGTTTTTTTTTTTTTTTTTAACTGGAATTTAAATGAGAGAAAAGTTCAATATTTAAGCTATTTTCCTTTTTTTTTTTACTCCCAGAAAACAAAATTAAGCCCTAACCTGGAAAATCATGTAAAATATATACTTTTTAAAGCCACAATTTGACAACATTCTCCATGAAGTCTGTTTTCATTCTGGAGCTCTCCCTCCCCCATGTTTATGCTCTCCTTCAATGACAGGAAACAATGCTACTCCTCACAAGCAATGGGATGTGACTGAGCACAGCTCCACAGACACTTCTAATGGCTCTGCTGCTCTGCACAGCTCCTGCCCCTCCCTCAGTTATTCCTCACACCCTTCCTCTGCCGCTACAGTTGGACCAGTGTGATGGTTGATGAGGACTTCTTTTTCAGATGGATCATTTCTGCTCTCTAGATCACTGCACACCTCCCTGATGAGGGATATATTTTGCCACTAGCATGTTTTAAACAAAACATCCCAAAGGAATGGTGTGTTTTCTTTCTGTTGAGAGGTGGGAATAAAATGGAAAAGGTGAACAAGGAAGGCTCAGGTCTTCAGGTGACTCTTAAACCTAGTCTTTAGGCTTTGTTGGGGAGGGTTTTCAGGGACTGAATGTATTTCTTTTAACATTTCATTTAACATCACACAAGTGATTGTGTTTGGAGAGATGGAAGACTAAAACAGGATACAGAGCAAATAGACTGGTGCGTTAGTAGGAAAGTTGGATGGATGGATTCTTATCCGGCTGTGAAAAAGGTAAACCCCAAACTTCTTTCAGCACTCCTATCCCCCTTAATGCAGCCCAACCCTGTCTGCCTTAGTTATCCAGTATTACTATTTTATTGCTGTTTAAATATATTTGATTCAAAGACATCATCTCTATCCATTATGAATACATCAGTCAAGGAAGCAAGCAATGCCACAGACTAAAAAACACCACTTGTGTCTTATCTGAGGCCTGATGATGTTTTAAATACTTGAATGTTTTCTAAAGATGTCACCTAGGTAAACTGTGATAAACTATTCATCTTCCAAATAGAATTTCTGATCACATATTTGTTTTGTCATCCTTGTTCTTCTTGGCTGAGGGAAAAAATCTACTTTTTTATACCAGTGGAATTCTGGAGTCATCCCAATCTCTATTGATGTAAAAGGGACCAGAGCCTGTTCTATATAATACTTTGTATAGCACTTCAACTTCTGCACTATGAAGTATCTAAAGTGGGGCTTGGAATGCTCCTTTCATTAAAAATGAAACATATTTACCAAGAAATCACATCAACTTTAGAAAATATTCTGAAGGTACTGCAAAGATAGATGCTATTTTTTCAGTTTAGAATAGAGGTGTGGATAGCCGTAACTGCCTGACTTTAGGCATACCCTGTAACCTAAGTTAACCTCTGAGTTGAAAGTACTGCCTGAACTAACAGTTTAAATTAAAGGACACTAATAAACTTTGTGCACGAAAAAATGGAGTATGTTCTACCCCTGCACTAAATATGAGAAAGTTGCAGTACCCTGGCATCATGAAGATATAGGCAGACATCAAACTCTTAGTGTCTGAACAGTGAGTGAAAAATGGGACAGGAGGAAGAGGCCCAAGTAACCTCAGTGCACAAAAGTACCTGTTTGCTAATGACATGTTTGTTTTAGACCAAAAGTTTATTATTGCAGTCAGTAAAGATATGAGTTGAATTGCACACACATTTTCTGGCAGCGTTGATCAAAGTTTGTATTAACAGGTTTTGAAGGATAGAAACTTCACAATGAAAATCCACTTTGTGGCAGACTATTAAGGCTACCAGCAACAGAACTACAAAGCATCTCAGGAAATGGATTTAACACCAAAAAAAAAAGGTTTCTGCAGGTAGAATTTGCTTTCTGGCACTGCTTTGATGATTACTCAAGATCCTGTCTGTGCCATGGATTTTCATCTGCTGGTGGTGTTTGCATTAAGTTGTGTAACTGCTTCTTAATGCCTGTTACGTAAGGATGCATAGATTGCAGCTCCTGAGGTGTCCTGCACAAATCACAGCTGATAGTGTGAGCGTGGTTTCAGAGGTTACTCTCGGCTGAATAAATTTTACATTCATTAAGTCCTCCCTGCATAAGTTAAGTGCTTGGTTAATACACAAGTGTGGAGTATAAACTCAGTAGGGCTCAGAAAGTGCCTGTGGTTGTCCTCTAACAGAATATATAAGTTTTGGGATATTTGTACCATACACCACTGTGATGCAGCTTTCCTGGTTGATTTTACCCCAAGGATCTCAGGCTATATGAGCTGAAATACAAATAACATGTAGATAGAGAAGAGATCAGAAGACATAGTCAACATTCAAAAGAGGGGTTTTTAATTTATTTTATATTAAGTTTACTGTTTTAGCCCTTTTATTTAATTTTAATTAGGCTAAGTCAGGATCTGTACTGAGGAAAAAGTCTAAAGATATCTTGTACATTGCACTAAATACAGAATGTAGCATAAAATGGAAGAAGTTTAAGAGAATGGATATGAGAAAAGGAATCACAGTTTAGCAAAAATGAAAGTTTAAGTCTAAATCAGAACGATTGTAGACACAGTTGGAATTTAAAATGTTTTAGCATTTAACACCATTCTTAATTATTCATTTGAATTCTCATAGCAAACACAACTTACATTTAAGGCACTTCTTCACTGGAGGGCTCCATCAGGATATATTTTCTAGTGTGGTCCTCTGAAAATGCACACCTTACTTTGTATGGAGCCTCTTAAAATTCTGAATATTAACTGACCACAGGGATATCACATATATCTATGGTCAGGAAACATCTTACATAGAGTACCCAGAGGAACAGAAAAAGCAGAGAAGCAAAGACAGAGTGTATCATGCTACTGACCACAAATTTGCAAAATGGCACACAGACTCTTTAATTGTTCTGCTTCCAAATATTCTAAGTACAGACATGGATTACTTTTTCTCCACATCTGTCTTTTTATGAGATTTAAAAATGCCCAGATTAGAAAATAAATAATATTTCAAAATACATTGGCACTTATTTTGAGGGCTGATCAGAAGCAGATAAGATATCTATGCCAGTCCTTGAAGTATTAGTTAAAATATAGTAACCAAGTTATTTTTAGTAGCAGGTATTGCTTGGGTAAACAAGCTATGAAATTTTACTTCATGTTTCATCACACTGGGTGGGATTACTGATGGTACCTCCTGGCCATACATACTAATGATCTACCAGAGGAGCTGAAACTGAATGAGGAATGGTCAAAAATGTCAGATGATGCCATGATGTAGGTTGGACTTGAGGCTGATATTTGCAACATAATTCTCTTGGAAGATTGTTCCAGAAATTACTTGTTAAGTGCACAGGAGCTTTCTCCAGTTTCCGACCTGGCCTCCCAAGTATTAACTTAATTAGCACCTTCTAAACATGTGTCATGTAAGAAATACTAAACACTAACTATCCATAAAAATGTATCTGAGAAATGTTACAGGAGCAAATGAACAGAAAGTTCTTTTGTGAAAAAAGCTGGTGGGGAAAGACAACTGAGCTTGATTGAGGAAGTTCAGTTTGATCTCAAGAGATACCACAGTAGCTCAGGACGAGAAGAAAACTTCTTGCAAGGCAGAGCCAGAGGCAGATGCATGCCCAGTATATTCTGACCACTAAAACAGTTTTCTGAATGCACATTCAAAGCACACTGGTCTGCTCATTAATTTTTGCATTTCATAATGTAAATATAATATTTATCATTTATTATTATAATCATAATCATATTTACAAACTGGAAGAGGAAACTTTGGCGAGATATTAGGGAAAAGTTCTTCATGTGAGGGTGGTGAGATACTGGAACAGGATGCCAAGGGAAGTTGTGGATGCCCCAATCCTGGAAGTGTTCAAGGCCAGGTTGGATAAGGCCTTGAGGAATTTGGTCTATAGAGATGTGTCCCTGCCCATGGCAGGGGGGCTTGGGACTAGACAACCTTTAAGGTTCCTTCCCAACCCTTAAGATTCTATGATAAAATTACACCAGTATAGTCAATCCATTAATTAAAAAGTTCAGCCACAAAATGCAGAAGTGGTTATCAGCAGCTTGCTAATGTTTTTCCTCAGGAGAAATAAGACACTGTGACTTCAGGAGGCTCCTCTTCTTGTCTTTCTACCTGAGTTCTATTGCCTATTAACACCAATTCTAGTTTACCTGAACTACTGTTGCTTTCAGTAAATCATGCTGATAAACAGGTGCTCAAATTTGCTCAATTTTTTTATGCTGGAAGAAATGTTTTTCTTTGTAACTTTGTGCCTCTGAAAGACAGGGTTTTTAAAGCCGAAATCTAATATAGTCTTTGCTTGTACCTCAGGTTAAGTTGATAGCATTAAGTTGATGACAAAGGTGCCAGTCACTTCTCTCCCTCTAAAGACCTGGCTCAAAACATCCCTGTCCTACAGCCTGGGGTACTTTGCTTCAGGAAATATCTAGTCTCTTTTTGTAGGTAAGGGTAAAATAAACAATAATCCTCCAGAAACCACTCTTGCTTTATTCATCCTGTGGAAATAATGAAAGGGGAAAGTGTAGTAAGAATAAGGTAGGCATGTATGACCCTTAATTATCCTAAATCTGAAAGAGCTGTAGGGTGACTTAGCCCACAAGCAGCTTTATGCATCCAGCTTGTCATGCTATGACCCATGTAATTTTCCTGGAGCAATGGCTGGTCATGTGTGAAATACCAAGTTAGTAATATGTTCTGTTGTTTTATAAAGGGGAAAGACAGGACCTGCAAAAACATCATATTCTAGAAAGAGATTATACCCTTTCCAAGGCCTCTGCCACTTCAGGTGAATATCCTGCAATAACTAGGCAATTTAAGAGTTTAGGGTATTCAAATAAAAAGATTTCTGTTCTCATGAAGATATAAGGTGAGCAGAAAGTATTAGGTTATGCTTCAAATAGTGAAAAAAAAATGGTGTAAGATTTTATCATGATATGAATTGAATATCTGTAATTTAGTAACTGAAAAAGTATGCTTTTGCTGGGTCAATTGGTATCATTTTGGTCAAATGATCACCCACATTTTTTGAAATCTAGCATTGCAATACAAGTTCAATGGTTGGCTGGATTTTAGGACTTCAGGACATTTTTCTGCAGTTCCCAGATGCAAGAGACACATAAGTGGGAGTGAGAAAAATGCCTTTGTTTGGGAAATACACTGTGGGAAAATTGCTCAACATGATTCGAGTGTCAGAATTGGAATGTAACAACTAGTGTAGCCAGATTAGTGCAGAGAAGGCCAAAAGCAAAAAACTGCTTTTTGTCAGGGTTCTCAGTTAATTTTGTCATGCTGAGACAACATTTATAGTTTAGTTTTTGTTGATTGTGTTCATAGATAAAATTTCAGTTACATAAAACAAATTACATATATCTATGGTAAACTAAAGCCTAGAGACCTATTTTTTAGTGAGACTGACTTACAAAAAAGAAATATATCTAGATATCTATGGGGATTTTTAGTTTCTTTGTGCTTTTTGCAAAGCCAAAAATCAGTAAATCCATTTTGTTTGCTTGGATAAATTGGGGAACAGGGAGTGTTGCTCTTTGGAGGTATCTCTCTGCTCATCTGTATAAGAGATAATCACATAAGGGGTTGGAAAATATTGGGAGTGTGAATCCTCCATTGGAATATATGGCAGACTGCACCAGGACCATTGCATCAGAGCAGAACTGATGCCCAAACAACTTTCATAACTCTCCCAAGTTGTTTCAGAAGATGTCTCCAAAATTCTGTGCAAATTTCCCAACCATCAGGTCTTTGTCTTTCATGGCAAAGGCATTAAGACTCTTGCAGTGTCTCACCCAGCAGTGCCTTGATTATGGTCCCAAATACCTGAAAATGAGGGGAGGGGTGGGATATCATGTGATTAAACACCTGGTTGGGTCACACTAGCTGTTGCAAAGCCTCTTGTGCACTGTTGTTGAAAGAGCTGTGATCCCAGCTTCCAATATATACAGTACTTTACAAGATGTGACAAGTTCTTCTAAAGCCAACAGCTGCACAATAGAGCAAACCTGAGCAGTGAAAAGTGCCTCCTTTTGAGATACTGATGAAACACTTACCTAGAACCTCATAATAACTAGGGGGTTTGTTATTCTAGAACAATTCACAGTTCTGTGACTCAAGGATGAGTCACAGCAAATTCGGTAAGATCACTATTTTGTGATTTTTCTGTGAGAGGCCATCTTTTTCCAAATGGCCCATACTGCCCTTAGCTCTTAGATTTCTCCATTTTCTATTATATTCCTTGGTTTATTTTTTGGAAGGGCAGAAAGTTCTGGATTCCTGGAGAAGGAACTAGATTAGAAGGAATTCTTCACTTTTTGCAGAGAAGTTAAAACAAGTATAAGTTTATTTGGCTTGACAATAAAGTTAACAGTGAAACTTGAAATACCTGCAAATGCAATGTATCCTTTAAACACCAGAGTCCCCTGCACATACCAATTTTTAATGATTTACAAATAGATAATAATTTGGAATACCCAGCAATATTTAGGGCCTATATGCAGTAAATTAGTTGCTTCATCTGTTGTTGTTCACATAAAATCAGCTCTTGGAGAGAATGTCAGTTTTGCAAATATGCCCAAGAAACAAAAGTGGAAAAGTGTAACCACCCTCCTAATACATCCCCCTTGCTCACAGCAGCAGGAGGAAGCCTGCATTGTTATAGCAGATAATTGCTCAAGGCATGAATGTGGGAAAATCTTGTTCCAAATTCTGCCATTCTGCATTGCTAAATTTAAAATGGTGGCAAATCCCTTTGGACAGTTAGGATTTTCTGATTTGTACAAAACACAACTATGTGTGTAATTTCTTGACAGAAAAATGGTGGTAAGTTCGGAAGCGTAAAAGTTAGTTATACTGGTTTTAACCCAGTTAGTTATACTGGATCTTTCTGTTAGAACAAAAAAGCCTTTTTTTTTTTGTACTAATGTAACAAGTTCAAGGGAAAAGCTAGGAGCAGCTTGGGAAAAAATGCCCTTATCTTTTCAAAATTACAGAAACATAATATATTACATAGGAGAGAGCCACTGCACTCTGAATGAATTTTGTATTTGTTCTCAAGATAAGGGGGATGAAATAGAAAAGAAAAAATCATTTGTCTTGAAAGAGATATAAAGTATACCCAAACCATTTTTACATACAATCTTATCAGCCCATTTCGTGGCCACTTGCCACTCTCAGATGCTCTCAATATATTGTATACCAAAGGCAATACTGCTGACACTGAGTTCTGCCACTGCCAAACTGCATATTCATTATTGTTCATAGTCATGTGAGGTCAAGTTCGGTCACTGCAAACACAGAACCTTTGTCTGGATCTTTACTCCCTCCTCACAGTTTTTGGTCTCCTAACTTTTGTAATGCTCCCCAAGTTGAAAGTTTCTTTTTAAAGAGGATGCTGTGTACTCTTTTGTAAACGTCTCCATTACTAAAAGTGACATCATGGGAATCGCTGGAAATGAGCTCAGAGAACAGACCCAGGGTAGAGCCGATGTAAAAAGAAGTCCCCTTGTCCCTGCTCCCTCCTCCTCTGCACAGAATTGTCCAGCAAACAGGTACTTTGTTGAACTCCACTGGAAGCTTCATGAGGAATTTAAACATAGGAAGGACTAATCATTATTTTAGAAAAAAAGAGTCCTGCCAGCTCTTTCTCCTCTTCAGGCTGCTATGCACGAATGTGGTCAGCAGCTTATTCACACAAAGCCAAGGTTCTGCTCATTTGCCATCATATGCAAATCGCCTCCCTGGACTCATTGGCACGGCAAACACTTCAGTTGAAGCACTTTAAAAAGACGGATTGCAAAACTCAGGCATGCTCCCGCTCCTACTGGGATCAGTGGCAAGCCTCCCATTGGCTTCAATGGAAGCAGGAGAGAATCTCCCTTTTCTGGAAGCAAAACCCAGCAGTATTTGGGCTTTTTGGAGCACATGCAGCTCTGAAAGTCTGTTCCTTCAGGGCATTCCAAAATTTTTCCCATTTGCTTGATTCCATGGCAACACAACAATGGCAACACAACATCACCATCAAGCTTTCAATACTGAAAAGAGATTTTACTACTAAGCCTGAGGATTTATACAAGTGTAAAAAGATCTTGCTCAGCTGCAATTCCCATTAGACTAATTCAGGATCTTTTCCAAAAGAGTGACAAAATTATCTCTGTATTTATTTTACAATAGGCCAAGAATTTTTTAAGGTTAGAGAAATGGGAAAACTGCTTCACATTCATACAAGAAACTTTCTTTCATTATTACACAGAATCACAGTTTAAGTAAAGCACTGTACCTGTTTACTTTTTCACTGTATGTTTCCTTTTCAAAACAGTCTAAAGAATAGCCTAAGCAGTTTTCTCATAAATTATACTAAAATCTGATTCTAGAGACTGCACAAAAATATGATAAAGCCATTGAGGCTTTTCTTCTGATTTTTGTGTTACTTATATCACAGAAATAACTCTTTTGCAACCAGTTAAAATATACCAGTGTAAAAGCATTCAATGAAAAGACATGCCAAAAGTTCCACGTTAGGTTTTGATTGTACTACAGTTCATCTTTTATAGAAGGAAGCAAAGCAGACAAGCTAGCTTTACACTCAGTGGCTGAGTTACACCATAGCACACTGAAAACAAGTGCTCTCTTTGATCCCCTATTTTCATGAGTGGAAGGGGGGGAAAAATCAATGTGATTCCACACCTAGAGAAGGTTAAGTTGTGTGTAAGCAGTATTGAGGGTCTTTTATAAGAACCTGCTAAGAAGTTCCCAAATAACAACACAAGTGCAGTGAAACAATTAAATTATTTGATATTTGTAAGGATTCTAATGGCATTATGTTTCCTGCATTTTCTTAGACTCGATATATAAGCGTTCATTGCCATCTCTGTTGTATTCAGTTTTCATGTAATCCAGCTCTTGAATCATCTCCTCCACTGTGATTTCTAAGATGATTCAAGCTCTGACTCCCCTCATTGCACATAGACTCACACTGGAAGCAATGATCAGGATGTGGGTTGCAGCATTTTATTGGGACTTTGCTTCTGTGATCTGCTCCTTATACAAAGAGAGTTACAAAAACACAGCATGTAATACTGGATTTCACTTTTCTGAGTGGAGTTCTGAGCTTTCAACACCCCTGGGTCAAACACCACTCAACCCTGAGTATGGGATTTGGCCCTGCTGCTGGTCACCAGATCAAAGACAGGCATTTCCTTCTCTGGCCTCCACTAAGGCAATGAGATGTGCACAGAGCAAGCAAAGGGAGCACAGATGTGACAGCAGCACTGTGACTGTTGGTGACACACACACTCCTGCCTCGGCTCTGATTAGAGAAGCCCCTACAAATCTGCTCTTAGCTGCAGCAGAGCCAGCTGAAAGCAGAATCTGCCCCCTTTCCCAACTGGCCTTCAATAAATCACTCCAAGACAAAGTTGATGTCAAGTCAAAAGCTTTGTTATAAAGCTGGACAGCTAAGGGCTTGTATTTTAGAAGTGGCCAGGGATTCTGGGTATGTTCCTTTGTGAGACCAGAACTAGAAAGTGGGTGTTTGGCACTACTTCACCAGCTCTCCTTCACCAGAACTGACACATTTGAAATTCCTAGCCTAGATTATGAGAAAACTGGATAAAAACTTCAGTATGTAAATGTGCTCTAAGAAATACAATTAGATTGTCCTCTCTTTATATAAAAAGTGATGTTTTAGAAAACTATTTGATATACACAAATACTGCACTGCCTATTGCACAGAAACACAAACTTTATATAAGTTGTACATTTTACTAGCTCCTATCTTATATTGAAATTTGAAAATTAGGTGTCTTTCATTCCAACATCCACATTGCAACAAAATATTTTTCCTTGCTAAAGGAGGAAAATTCGGACTCAGAATCCCTTCTAACCCACAAACAGCAGAATGCTCTTTGTAAACTATCAGCACTAATACTCCAGTGGTATTCCCTGGAGGCACTCAGTTGTGGGAACTAGGGCAGTTCCCCTATGCACGCAGCAGTTAGGTTTCTGTCTATCACATCTCACGCCTTTTTGTTTTATGTGTGAAAGGCAATTGTAATTCTAACTTTACAATTCTCATTTATAGTAATTTCAAAACAACATCTAGAAGGAAGACCTTAAGGGGAAAACTCCTCGTGCTATTTAAATCTCTAAGCAGAGTATTTGCATTAGTATAAGCAGTATCTTTTATTTTGTCACTTTAATACTGTATTGCACTGCTGTGATTTGAACATTTAAAGAAGAAATGTAGGCACGAGCCTTCCTGCTGGGCTGTAACTCAAGCCGCAGAGAAACTGTCTTTAAATAGCCCAAGAATGCCAAAGCCAAAAAACACTCTCGCCCTTGTTTGGTTACATGCAGCAATCTCAATCAACATTTACTTTTGCGCTCAGTAAAAGGCAAACTGGTACCGCTGCAAGGCCGGGCAGGCAGATCGATACCTGTCCCGAAATTTCTGCAATTGTTCTCAGCGGCAACTCTGAGTCGCTGCAAACCCATTTGAACACCATTTCACATCACTTTTCCAGCCTTTCCCGCTGGGCAGCTCCGATTTGAGAGTTACCAGCCGTGAGTCGCTGCTCTCTCTCTGGGCTGGGGCCGTGGGAGCGGTGTTGAACCATGCGGTGGCTGCGGCAGCGCTGGGCACGGGCCCGCGGCGGTGTGAGGGCAATGGAGGGGCCCGGGGCCGGGCAGGGCTGGGCTGGGCTGGGCTGGGCTGGGCTGGGGCCCCGCGGCGGTGTGAGGGCAGCGGAGGGGCCCGGGGCCGGGCAGGGCTGGGCTGGGCACGGGCCCGCGGCAGTGTGAGGGCAGCGGAGGGGCCCGGGGCCGGGCAGGGCTGGGCTGGGCACGGGCCCGCGGCAGTGTGAGGGCAGC
>JAOTQP010000304.1:26388734-26426616 GCA_026413545.1 Cichladusa arquata | reverse complement strand
AGCGCGGGCCGGGCGGCGGGCGCGGGGCCAGGTGAGCGAGGGGAGGCTCGGCCGTCCCCGCGGGGCTCCGGGGGCCGGGGCCGGTGCCTGCCCGCGGCCGGGGAGGCGCGGGGCGGCCCCTTGGCAGCGGCGGAGCCCGGGGCGCTGCGCAGCCCCCACCGCTCTCAGCGGCGCGGTTTTATTTATAGTAGGTGTGGTGAGCGGCGGGGCAGGAGCCCGGAGCGCTGCCGAGGGAGCCCCGGTGAGCCGTGTGAGCCCGGAGCGCTGCTGGGGATGGCGGTGGCCGGCAGGTGAACAGCGCCAGCGCCGCAGCGGAGAGGGCGCTCGGGGGGCGGGTTGGCTCGCAGGTAGGTATGCGGCTGCCGCTGCTCAAACGGGCTCTTAATTGCGTATTTTTTAAAGTTCATCTTTTGTGTATACCGGTGCAGCCAAGGTCACCTTGAGCACAAGGGGGACGCATTTCGGTTCCAGCGTTTGATGTTTCAAGGCTTTTTTTTTTTTTTTTTTTTACTTATTGGGAGGGTTAGATAGTAATTTGTCTGAGGACTAATTTAAATAAAAGGCGGATTGAATGTAAGAGGCAGCAAAGATAAAGGGATGGCTCAGGTACTTACGCTGTGCGAGGACGTGCATGGTTATTCTGGCTCAGACTCCAGTTTGTAGTGGGAGCTCTCTCCGTGCAGGTATCACGGGATGGGCTTGTGGCAACTTGGGGAAGGCACTGAGAACGGCAAAAACATTGGACTAAAGTTTTAGGTTTTGCTGTTGCAGATGTTATCTTAGCATTGCTAGATGGGAACGATCTCATTCTTGATGGCCCCGGCTGGGCCATAATAGAAGTTTCCTTACAGTGACACATGGAAGAGGAGATACTGCCTCTTTACAGTTTCTCTTGGTGAAAATGCTGGCATTCCTATTTCAGTGGCTCTCAACAACAAAGCAGTTTAATTTGCAGTCTTTTGCAAATACACTGTACAACACTAAGTTGTTTTGGTATGTTCGCCTTTCCTTTTTTCTTTGGCCAAGGGAGAATTATTTACTGTGTTCATTGTATGATCTACAAAACTTTAATTTCAAAATAATAATTGAAGTTTAGATTTCTTTGCTGCTCTTTAATCCCACAAGACTGAAATGTCACTTGTCAGCACCGTGTTCACATTTAGAGGTGTGCTTTTTTTACAGAGCACTTCTTCCCGAGGAATTTGCAAACTAGTTTGACTACAGCTAGACCAGACACATAAAATATACTGTGAGATAGGATTAGGTGAGAACATTAATGACAGTTTTTGTGGGTCATAGGTGTCCTTGAGAAGCAAATTATGAAAGAGCAAGGTCACAGTGCAAGAGAATAGTAAACTTATGAAAGTGTCTGACATGCGTATCCTTATGGCTGCAGGCTTTAAACCATGCAGTAAAGAACAGTGGAAAATTACACAGGCGCTGTAGTGACCTGTTACGGGAAGAAGAGCAGGGAGAGAAGAAGCATGCAGGAAGCTGTGTTTATGGAAGTCAAATGTGCTGGGGGTTTTAGCATATTAAAATCATGCTGATTTCTAGCTGCAAGGAAGCATCTTTGGAGCTGAATTTTTACTGAAGGGTGAAAAAATACCAGTTTGCTAATTTATTGCTAGATGCCCATCTCTGAAATTAGGTGTGTGTTTCTGTGCATGCGTATGAATATACAGATTAAAAGAATATATATATATATATGCATATGTTATTATTTTGCAGTGTGTGATCTTCAGTTCAACTCCTGTGTCATGGATGAAACTGCTTTGTCCCTTGGAACAATAGATGTTTCCTATTTGTCCACCTCAGCAGACTGCAGCATCAGTAGATGTAAGCATTCCAGTGAAGAGTGGGTAAGTAAAAATTTGGAATGTTACTGGCTGTATTTATCTTATTATTTCTTCAAGTTGAAGGTGGACTTTTTATTGTTATGAAGATAAGGAATATTGTCTCTCATGCATGGTACAGTTTGGTTTTAATTTAACTTGTAAGGAGGAACCAACAGTTCAATTCTGTGCCAAATAATAATGTTGCTAGAAAAGAAAAGTCCTGTCAAACTCTACTGATAGTTTTACAGTCTTCTAGTGTGTTGTTGCTAATCATTTTATATAGCAGTAAATGTACAGAATCCCATTCTGGAGTAGCCAAAGTCAAACAGAAAGTCGTATAGGAAGCTTGTTGCTCTTGTGGGTAATGTAATTTAAAGTGTGCGGGTGGAAAGGAGCTTGATGCTGAAGTTGCACAGTCATATAGGCATTGAACTTTCCATGGAGCTTTCCATGCAGTCCAGGAGGCAGAAAAAAAATTGGTGCATCTAAATAAGGAGCCTATTAAAAGTCTATGTCCTCCATTGAGTGAGTCTTGGGATTTGGAGGGGACAAAGAAGGCAGTGAGCAGAGTGGTCTGGGTGGAGCCAAAAGAGCCACATGGGGACTGGGGTGATGGTAGCTGGTTTAGCAGCATAGGTCAGGAGGAATTAAACATGCATCTAGAGAGGAGGAGTTTGAACTTGATACAGAGGAAGAATTGGAAACATGGTCAGAGTTGAGGGAAAGGGCAGATGTCTTGACGGCTGGGATTGCTATCTAGCTAGATCTAAGTTCCATGGAACAGCAAGCTCACCGACCAAGGGGTCTGTGAGAAAGTGGAATAAGGGCAGGCAAGTCAGAAGAGATAAAAAGGAGGTTTTGTAAGAAAATGCTGGAGATGTAAATCAAGGGTTGGAGGCAAGCAGAAGGAAGATGGCATTGTTACAAAGTTGGTTTGTTTTGGAGTTAGCATTAGCTGATACAGAAGGGATTATGGCAGGCTTAGCATCTTGATACGTATTTCAGATAGAAGAGTTAGCCTTGGAATATTTGCCAGTTCATGCTGCTTGCCAAATGTGATACATGCACAGTTTAGTTTTTAAGCATATTCAGCATTGCTTTTGATTTTCTGGGAGTTTCTCACTGGGCTGAGTATGTGATGGTCTGTATTTGTGTCTTCCAATCTTGGTTTTACCTTGCTGCTCTGCCACTTAAATGTTCTATTTTAAGCAACATTTTGGGTTTGGTTTGATTCCGTAACTTCTTTTTTAATAGTGGAAGTAACTTTCCTCTCAATAAAATACGTGGTTTAAAAATGGCAACCCAGTTCTCATTCTCAGGCAAGCAATAATTCAGTAGACTTTAATGGAAAAAATCAAGGTCTTTGAAAATATGCTTAACTACCATTTTTACATTATGTCCTAACACGAAGAATGAGTTCTGTGAATGCAGTCACTCTGGATTTTTTTGTTCTGTAATCTTTAGATAGACAGTGTAACTTTGGAGAAGGCACAGGGGTTCCTTTTTCGTATCACTCTGCATGAAACCGCTGCAAGTGCCTACAGAGTCCATGGAGTTAATATTTTGGATACCCTGAGTCTTCTTGCAGTTTTACAGGGTGATATTCAGTTGAACCTTAAAATACATTGCTTATATTGCAAGCACCTTTACATTATTGAGAATGCAGTGTACTGTTAATTTCTTTCAGTTTTCTCAGCTGGCAGTTTCTTTGGTGTTTCTTAATTACAGTTATCATTCCTTTTAAAATTTTGTGTATCAGCCCATGCAGCAGTGCATACATAAGTACAGCACTGAGATTTTGCTTTTATTTTTTTAAATTTTAGCAAAGTGTTGGAAAAAATTATGCTTTATAAAATTCAGGGGTAATTTTTTATGTGTGTCTGGCAGCTCCTCTTCCTCAAAGCTTTCTCATACAGAGTAGAGCACATATTTCTACATATTTACACAGTGGTCTTTTGTTCTGCAGGGAGAGTGCAACTCTCGTCCCACTCTGTTCCGATCTGCCACTTTAAGATGGAAGGAGGCTCTGCTGAGCAGGAAAAGGCCGTTTGTGGGACGATGTTGCTATGTATGCACTCCCCAGAGCCGGGTAAGAAGATTACTGAATGGATTATGTTTGACAATAATGCATAGTTGCAGCGTAGTGAAGTTGCAGTAGTTTCCTTACTTTCAGAATTAAGGTCACAATGTTTTTACTCCATAAAAACTATGCTGTAGTTTTTCACTGTTGTTTGTGCTTATGTTTAGTTTGTCATGGAATTCCACAATGGCACACACCTGTTTTGATGCTTAGTCTTCCACCTCTCAATGCAGACTTACTCCTTGCACAAAACTCTCCAGCTCCTCAGAATTATTACTAGGAAATGGGATAGCAAAGTTTTCTTGTGTGTTAGATTAATAATAGGAATTTGGAGCATATAAAAGTGTGAAAGTTTGCTTTTAGGACACTTTAATTCTCTATCCACAGAATAAATACAGTTTGGAAGTTAAGCAGCAAGCTTCCTTTCCAACTTGCTCAGTCCTGTACTTGAGAGAACAAGTTAATTTTCTACACCTGGCTGATTCCTTGCCTCTCTGCCCAGCCTGGAAACCAGGACTGCCAGTTGTGATGGTGGGGATATTTGTCTGCTGGGAACAGTGTCAAGATGGTGGCTCTAGAGAGGTTGCACAAGCTGATTTAAAATGTAAACTTTATTGAACAGCGTTGGGCAGGCTTTCTGTAAGCTCAGGATGCAAAATGCTGGTAAATGGCACAGTACAGTTTGCAACCAGTTCATCATGTAATTTGGCTATGTGTACACCCTGGGCTTTAGATTGCACTCAGTTACGCCTTCATGGGCAGGGCTAGAGGGAAAATTTGCTTCTCTCTTTGACCAAAGAGAAGTTGTTATTCCACTCTGTTCCTCTGCCAGAACAGAAAATTGCAGCAGTGACATACAAATGTGGCATAGAAATCCAAATGTACAATGAAGGCTGTGTGTGATATGGGCAACATGAGACTACTTCAAACAGACAAGTCAAGTGTTTTGACTTAAGAAAAGGTGTGTGTGAATCCTCGGCTTAGGGCTTTATACATTTAGTAATTAGCCTGCTAGTAATTTAGCTGCTACTCTCAAAATGGGAATTATGCTTTAGAAATAAAAATCTTGTTCTGTATTTTGTCCTTTTAATAAGAGACTAATTAACTATTTTGAGATCCCACTTAGGAAAGAGGCATGACTTATTAAGCCGTTTGTTGACTTCTGTAAGGAAAAAATACCATCCTTGCACAGATAGTAACAAAGAAAATCCTCTCATTAGATTCCAAATGCTTTTCTTGGAGCTGCCTTTTTCATTTTTTTTCTTAAAGAAAAGGAATTAATGAAACAAATTTCTTTAAGTGTGCTGAGCAAACTAACAACTTGCCAATGCTGAGAGTGGGAAGTCTTGCTTCTTCCTCTTGTTTTCCTTGTGCTGTCCTGCTTCTCTTTGCCAGAATACGTCATCAGCTTAGAAGATCCACAAAAATTAAGCAGTATATAGTCAAAGAAATTAGCATAACATTGAAGTTTCCTCTTAAGACCTTACAGCAACAATTGGTTGATTGTACAGGACAGTTGTGCTTTAGCAGGGAGCAGAAGAGTCTTTGCTCTCACTGTAGCACATAATTTCTACCTGATTTGCAAATAACATAGGACAGTCATATATTTTAATTTTGTGGCAAATGGTGTGTCCTAAACAAAATACAAACAAATGACTCCTACCTGACCCCCATTGCAGAATTGATGTTTTGCAGCTCTGCTGTTGCTGGTGACCATCTTTCTCCTTTGCTGTCCTTTTTTTGGTCTTCTTTGACATGTACAGTTCCAGTAGTTTTAGCTGCAGTTCACTGCTGGCAAGGTACCAGTTTTATAATTATGTATCATTTGGGTAGAAAGAAATCAGCCTCTTGGTCAAGGTATTCACTTGGACTGTGGAAGAGTAGAATTTGGATCTTCCTGCTAAGGAATATTTGTTGTGGAAGTGCTCCTAAACTCATCCTACTTAATAGCTTGGCATGTGGAGTCTGTAACAAGGCTCTACAAGGCTGGACTGAGTTTATTGCTCAGGCAGAGCAGGAATGTGGAGATTTGCCACCTAACCATGGATGGATATCCTGACCCTTGGGCTGTTGTTACATGATGCTTGTTCTGCTGGCAAACTGGATGCTACAGACTGAGTGTCAAATACTCGTGGTTGCACTAATGCCCAGCGTGGCTTAATGAATTTCTGTCTCAAAGATGAGTTCTGTATTATATACAGACAAGTCCTGGTTTATATTGCAACAGGATCTGATGAAATGTTGTGGCTTGAAGAGTGTAACCAGTACAACCACACAGTAAAGCCTAGAGAATGCTTTGAAAGTATTGGACTTGGGAATAGTGATTTGAATTCCATTTTCACTTTAGAAGTTTGTGTACTGTATAGGCAGGTTCAACATTTCTCTGGTTTTGGCTTTGCTTATAACACAAATGAAAAACATTGCATTGTCTTAAATGTTATGATGAATGTAACAGACAAAGCTATTTTTATGTAATAAAACAGTCCATCAATCTTTTTTTTTCATGGTTTTACAGGATAACTTCTTCAATTCTAGTATTCCTTCTTTGGGTCTACGTAATGTCATATACATCAATGAAACACATACAAGGTAATGTAGCAAAGGTTTCTTTTGCTTTTAAAGTTCAGCATGCTCTGATTTTATGACAGAGCAATCTATTGTGGTCTGGACTGAGTTGATATATATTGTGGTCCTAAAATGCAGAAATTTGATGCTGACTTCAGTTATGTGCTTGTTAAATCTGCTGTGTGTATTTGGGAACTGGGCAAAGTCCTGGGGTTATAGACAAGGAGTGTAGGGGTCAAACCTGTTTCACAAAAAGCCAAGAATTTTTTTACAAAATAAATTATTTCTCCTTTTGTCCAAATGGCAGCATCTGTAGCATAATATTGAGGGGCCCGATTTATTCCCTTATAAAGAATGACTTCAGGTTGCACTTTAATTTACTGAGCAGAGCTGGCTCACAATTTAGGTGTTGTCTATTACCACTTATGGCAATTAAACCTGAATATGTCTTATGAATCTGTCTCTCCTCTGCCTTAGTTGCAGAGTGCAGCTTCTGAAAAGTGTGGTATAAATGAAAAAAATCTAAAAAATGAAGATGTCTTTGTGCTATTGTGTTATATCTTGTGTTCTGGGATGAAGATACTGAAATGTTACAAAAATATTTTGTTCTTTGGAAAGATAATAATGCTTGCTAAGTTTTTTTTTTTTTTACAGTAATCATTAGCATAAGCAGGTCCTGCAGTGTTTGTTGTAGAGTCAGAGCAAACAGAGAGGCCAGCAGCCTGAAAGAAATGAGCCAAAGTGTCTGAGTGAAAGAAAGGCAGCATTGTGTGTGCTCAAGAGGGAGAAAGCTAATGTTAGAGGCTGTTCTTTATTAAATTTGAATTAATTACAGATTTTTTAAGAGTTGAACTTGTAGTTTGAAATACAGAAAAATAGCAGAAATACTGTTTAACTTTTTAAAATTAGTTTTGAAAGTCTAATGCTTGAACAGTTTTGAATGGTCAAAGTTACTTGAATTGGAAATATAAGGATAAAAAAATATGGATTAATGAATTATTCTGAAATAAACACATCTAGCTCAGAATAGTGAGAAATACAGTGTCATTATAGTGTGAAAATGGACAATGTTAGTGAAGTTCTGAGGTCTCATGGGGCTACACAGTCACAGTTTCCTGGCCTTAGGAAGCAAGAGTGGTTCTCTGACTGCCAGCATGCTGTAACTGTATTGACAGCCTTTATCTGAGTACAACTGCCAGCTTTAAATGTCTCTTGACTGCTCCGTTCTGTGTCGTTTTTGTCTTCTCTCATTGCTACATGATCAGAAAATAGATGTTTCTAATTAAACTGCTTTATGTCTAAGCTGTAAAATGAGTGTAGAAGCCTTCCTACCTTGCTAGATCCCTGCAGTAGTGTATGCTGTTCTGATACGTTCATAGTTACCAAAAAACACAGAAAGAAGCATATCCTTAATCTTCACTTTCTAGAAAAACTAGCAAGGCTCTCAAACTCCAAAGAAAAGGGGGATAAAGGAAAAAAGTAATTAAAACAGAGTCACCAGTCATCTTCTCTGACAGCACGAATAGCTGGTCTGAATATTTGTGTAATCATTCCGTGCCACTCTGTGCCCATGGCTCGTGCATGTGCACCCATCTTAATTACAGTGCACTCAAGGGCTTTGGCCTTTTGCAGTGTAAAAGTTCTGTCTCATCTTTCCTCGCTGTTTTTAACACATGTATAAGTTTACTGAAATATGGTAGGGAGGTGTAACAGCCAGGATCAGTAGCTCGGGTGATGACAACGGGTGAGATGTTGGCAGCGTTCCAGCCTGGAAACCACCATGAGCTTTGTCACCCACATGTCAGTTTGGGACACTCACTGGAGCAGCAGCCAGGCGTTGCACCAGCAGACCTCAGGACAGGGGTTTTGCATAGTACTTACTGCTCTGGGCTTAGGAATTGCCAGAATTTAATTTTTCATCCAGCTGTTAATTCTGCCCCATCACATCAGCTCTGCTGTTTGGGGGTCCAGGTGTTTGGCTTATGTACGTGATGGCTTGTCCACTGCTGGCCTGGTAAATGAGGGAGGTGAGGAGAGGAATAGTGATGAATATGCACTGTGGAGAATGGGATGTAAGCTATTTCTGTGTCACATGCATTTTTCTGTGATGTTTAATATTCCAAATAACATTTTCTCAGATGATTTCTGCTTGTATGATTGAGAGCGTAGAGGACAGGGTTAATTTAAAAAGAAGAGACTGTCTTCATAAGTTACCTTAAACACTTGAGTTGTGACATTTACTGATTACTTAGCATTATACTCTTGCTAAAACTTTGCTAGGAGAAGGTGTGGAAAAGACACATAGGATTGGGTGTTTGAAAACACTGTAAAGGAAGAAAAGCTAAGAAAGTGGGTTTAGTTTTGATGGCTAATGCAAACATATTTTCAAAAGTGTTTATGAGAGTTTACCCTGCACTTACGTGAGCAGCTTTCCCAAGAGGGCTTGGTGTTCTTGCAGAAGTGGACAAACCTCTTAGCTGGGCATTTACTTTCCTCAGTGGAAAGGGACACCCAATTGTAAATCACCACTTTTGGCCTCTCTGAGCTGGCGACTTGATTCCAGGGGACAGACGAAATGTATATGCTGGTTTGTTCGCTACGTTCCGGGGATTCTGGGGGTGTTTTAAGGCCAGTGTCACCCTGTGGCTCAGGTGTTCTGTGCTATGCCTCAGTTGTTTCATCCATAACATGAAGATATTGGCAATTTACTAGAAGATGCAGAAGCTTTTAGACAGCCGTTTATAAAATTTTCCTTACTTTTGCTTCTTAATTGTATTTTTAGTTGTTTTTAATGCTATTTTTTGGCAGCAAAATACTTTGAGGATCACACTGAAATACCCTTTGTATTTTGTAGGTACAGAGGGTGGCTTGCGAGACGCTTTTGTTATGTCCTTTTTGTGCAAGAGAGGGATGTTCATAAGGGTATGTTTGCCAAGAATCTGACAGAAAATGTGCTGAATAGCAGCAGGTAAGATGACACAAAATTAACTATTTTTTAAATTGCTAGCACATTACAATATGCCTTTATTTAGAAACTGCAAGTTTTGAAAGTCAGACTGTTTAAAATACTAGAAGATGCAGTATCTTTAGCACAGCCTTTCAGGAATGTAGCTTGCAATTTCTGTTGGAATAGTAAAAGAGGGGAGTTTAAGGATTACAAGTCTCTAAATAAATAGTGTGTAGTAGGGGAATAGCAGACAGTACACGGAAAAATAAATTGCTACATGAGAGCTCCTCAAACTCCTGTTTATCTAATTCATGTAAATCATTACCACTGAAGTCATAGTGCAGTCACCAGAAATTGTCAGTGTTTCAGAAACAATAGGAAAGAAGCATTTTGGAGTACCCTGAGTATACACCTGGAGAGTGCAGCAAAAAATGCAAAAAGGCTGTAGAATGGAGTACCCAGCCTTAACTTTGTGGAGTTTGTTTTGTGTTTCATATGCCTTATTTTAAATGGCATCTTGAGCCCCTGATCAGCTGTTCAGGTATCAGTTTTCCTTGGGCACAAAGAAATTCAGCTCCTTGAGGCTACTTTTGTCAGAGGGCACACACTGCCTACATTAACATTCCTAATTCTCCTGAATTTTTAAAGCTCAAGTTCCATGTGAAGCTGATAGTGTTGCTTTTGAAAAGTAAAGCAGACTGTGTTGTGCTACAGTCATGGTGTTTTAAAGCCACTTAGTGTCTCTTGGGTATGTTTTAAAGGGGGAAAATAGCCCTTATAAAATTTTTTTGGACTTGTAAAACTGAAAATTCGAGAGCAGCAATAATCTAGAAGTTCAAAATAGCAACTGCATGAATGTGTCTAAAGAGGTAAGTGAAATTGCTGTGGCAGAAAAAAGAAAACATTAACAAAAAAGAGATTGCACTCATTCCCCTGAATTGTTAACTTTATTAAGCATTTCAGAAAATTGGCAGTCACTTAAGTACCTGTGAACTGTGTACATACTGTTTGAAGTAGTCACCTTTGAGCCCATTCAATCATCACCTGCCTCTGAAATTAGAGCTTACAAAACTGAATTAAATTTAGTGCATTTGGAGTACAGAATAGTTCAGTGTGGGTGCTTTTTATGTTTGCAAGTTACTCCTGTAGTAATGCATAGTTCATTCTGAGCTGTTGTTGTCTGTGTCTTGGACTCTTCTGTTGTGGGGCTGTTTTATAAACTTTACTTTTTAATGTTAGAGTCCAGAAGGCCATTGTAGATGAAGCTTCTGAAGCAAGTACTCCAGGTAGTTTTGTTCAGACGGATCCTAAAGCTATCAACAAAGTGAAGAAAAAAGCTAGGAAAATTCTCCAGGAAATGGTAGCAAATGTGTCACCTGCTTTAATCAGGTAAGAAAAATGTGTCATCAATATTGTCAGTGAGTGGAAGGATGGACAAGGTCTTTCTGCATAGTGCCAACAGAGCTTGTGACACATGATGCAGAAATAATAATTGTTGTAAAAATACATTATTCATAAAAATCCCCTTTTTAATGTCAGCTAATAAAATAGTAGTTATTCTTTGTTTCCAGATGCAGCAGAAATCCTCTGCCTTTCCAAGGAATACGTTTTAAGATAATATTAAATACAAACTTTTCCTTTTCTCCCAAAACTAGTTTTGATGCTAATGCTTAGACCAGTATTGGCATCATTTTTTACTTCAGGCTCATATGGGCAAGAGCAGCTATCTGCAGCATCATAGACTGAAAGACAGTTTTTCCATTAGGCTATTCAATATTATTATTTGTAAATATAAATATCTTAGGGAAAGTCTTATTTTAGATAAAATCTTCTGTGTTGTCTACGTTTACTACTAAGGAGGATTTTGTCTCTGTCATATTCCTAGTTCACAGCCTTCACTAAGGTTGATACAAGATTAGTGTCATAACTACAGGAGGCTGGAATGTGGCTACTGACTTGTTTAGCAATTGCATTTTATAGTAATTTTTGTTTGAATATAGGTTATCAGATGAACTGACTTTGCCTTTAGGCATACAGAAGCAGTATAAAACAGAGGCAGAAATAAATGAAGCTTTTTGAGTTGTGTTTGTTTTCCTTTAGGTTGACTGGCTGGGTGTTACTGAAGTTGTTTAACAGCTTCTTCTGGAATATCCAGATCCACAGAGGTCAAATAGAAATGGTTAAAGCAGCAACAGAGGTAAGGGAGGGTGGGAAAATCCAGTAAGGTAGATTTCTGAAGTGGTTTCTAATGTTTGCAGTACTTCTTTTTCTGTGAGAGTTCTGCTAAGTCTGTATGAAATGCAATTGTAGGTAGAACTGTTTCATATCTGAAATACAGTAAGAACACTATGAAACAGTGTTCTTAATTAAATATCTGCTCCTTGAGTTGTGCAACCTAAAATACTATGTGAACTCTGGGCTTACCTTTGATTCAGGATCAAATTTTAACTATCAAGCTGAATGTTTATCTCAGATAACCTTGCATCCAACACAATTTCCAGTTTTCTGAGGTGAGGCAGCCAGCAAATAAATTAGTAGATCTAGTCATGACTTTTCACTTTTACTGTGATTTGGCATAAAACTTTTACGAAAAACTTTCCCTATTTCTTACTAGCAATCTGTTTCCTGTTTTTCAATATTTATTGAAATTGGTCAAACTCCAAAATGCTACCGTTTTTCTTTACACTCAAATGAATTAACTCTTCTTGCAGGATTTATTTTAGAAATATTGATTAGATAAATGAAACAAATAGAAAAGTTCCTGTTCATTTCTGGGGTTTCTTTTGAATACTGTGTTTTGGAAACCTACTGTTCATAAATCCTTGCTGCTATCTAATAGAAATACAAGTACTTTGATGTAGTGAGGATTTTTCCACATCTCTTTAATTGTTTTGAGTAATATCTCAACACTGTGAGTCTGAAGAAACTGGAAGATTAATCATTGTTAATGTAATGGATACAACTGAAAACCACAGTCCATGAAAACTAAGACTGAGGACCAGTTGATTAAAGTGTTCTCATTGTCCTACCTGAAGGAAAACCAGGAGTAAACAAACTCAGTTATGGTAACTGGAAAATACCATCAGTTCAGATAAGATGATGCTAGCAATCTCAACAGTGGATTTAAGAAAAGGAGTAATATTCCATGTTTCTTACCAACTGACTTGTTTCTTTTTTCATTCTCTCCCCACCATAGATGAATTTGCCTCTTATCTTTTTGCCTGTTCACAAGTCCCACATTGACTACCTGCTTCTTACATTCATTCTTTTCTGCCATAACATCAAAGCACCCTACATAGCTGCAGGGAACAATCTCAACATCCCCATCTTCAGGTAATAACTTCTCCTTGCTTGAAAAAAGACTGAGGTGATGGGATCTGACCTATAGCACAAAATGTCCAAGTGTAAAATTATCTGACTCTTATTGGGCCATCATGTGGAATTTCTTCAGTTCCTATGACATGTTCAGAGAGAGGGAGCATCACAGCATCCTTCTGAGAAGCTCTGTTACAACTTTAGTAGGGTAAGGAGAAAGGATATTCGTTTTTTAGAGTCTCAGAGTGGTTAGGTGACTAAGGAAAGGAAACAGGAGAAAGAGTTGTGGATGGACAGCTCTTCATGCAGTTCAGTGAGCTGGCTAATGAGCAGCAGCAGTACTAGGTGAATAATACTTTGTGGAAAAGTATTCCACTTGAGTCTGTGTTAAATGATATTTCTGGTGGCTGAAGAACCTGAGGTATTTTAGATAATATTTTGCCATTGAGACAGAATTTGGGCACGTTTGATACCTAAAAATCCACTGGATATTATAGGGAATTACGAGAAAAGAAGGGGAATACCTTGAGTTTGTGGGTGTTTTACACCAGTAGGTGCTGGTCTGTCATAATTCCAGTGAAAAAGGCATTGATATAAATTATCAATTAGTTGGCTAGTTCTTAGGGCCTGCAGAATTAAGAAAGTTTAGCATAGATAATGCTAACATTACTTTAGGCACTGGGCACTCTGAGTTCTGCAGCATTCAGCAGGCCCAAGATCCACACATAGCACCCTGTCTGCAGAAAGGACTACTCCTGTTTGCCAGAAAAAATTTTCTTGCAAGAAAACAGCCCTGTCAAGCAGAAGGGATGTCCTCGTGAGAACTTCTTGCTACACAATGAGATAAATGCAGGACCATGCAGGTGGTGTAATTGCTGGTGCCAAGTGGGAGCTGCCTGCAGATTGCTCTGTTAAAATCAGCTGGCTGAGCTGATTCTGCAGCTGAGGGAAGTGTGCAGGACACCATGAGCATGCAGCACAGCACAGACTGGGGCCAGCTCAGGTTAACTCTTACATGGGTCACCAGCATCTCAGTGTGCAAGGATCTCCTGGTCAGTGGCCTGTCAGAGCAGTGAAATGGAGCAAGACAGTGTAAAGACGCCTGTTCATAAGTGAAATAGAGACATATTTCTGTAGTCCCATCATATGCAAGTAGTGTAATACAGTTTAGTTTTAAAAATTTCAAGTTATTTGAATACCTGTTTTGTGCAAGGAATTACTAGTTGGAGGTGTAGTAGTTTCCTGCAAACTGAAATCAATGAGTGTGATCCTTCTTTGGTGTGTAGCACATTGATCCGCAAGCTGGGAGGATTTTTCATCCGTCGGAAGTTGGATCAGAGCCCTGACGGTCGTAAGGATTTCCTGTACAGAGCTTTGCTCTACGTGGTGTGTATTTCTTGTCTGTCTTTCTGTAGGTAGCTTTTCACTTGGGTGGCAAGTGGGAAAGTGAGTTCCATCACTCTGGAGATGTATTTATTGCTTTGAATTTATCTTTAGTTTCATGCTGCAAAAAGGGGATTCATTTTTGTATGAAGGTTTGAATTTATTGTATAAAGAAAATTGCATGCTCAGCCCCTTTGAGGATGAGCAGATATCCACCTTGCATAATCCTTATGAAAGAATGTGGGATTAATGCTCTCTGAGTTAACTTGTGCTTGTTTCACTGATGTCGTTTGTTGTGAGGCGTCTCTACCCTGATTCACTTAACACAATGGAAGTCTCTGTTCATGATGGGTTGGTGTAATGCTTTGTGCCATTCAGTGTAGTAGCTGTATTTGCATCTTGGAAGATGGGATGTGCTGGGGAACCAGAAGGAAAGATGAATGCGAATCAACTGCACCAACCATTGCTAGGCTGGGCTTGTGTCAGGCATTAATTAATTACTGTGGGTTTTTTCCACAAGTACTCATGCCAAGTCATGATCTTCCAATGCCTTTAAAAGGAAATGGTTGCCAACAATATATTTGAAATATAATTGTATGTTACTATACATATATATGCCAATATGATTAGATACTTACTTTTTCTCTTTTCCAATCTTGTATTCAGCACATAGAAGAATTGTTGAGACAGCAGCAGTTTCTAGAAATATTCTTGGAAGGCACACGGTCTCGAAGTGGAAAGACATCTGGAGCTCGAGCGGGTCTTCTGTCTGTGGTGGTGGATGCCCTCTTCTCAAATGCTACTCCCGATGTCCTGATTATACCTGTGGGAATCTCCTATGATCGCATCATTGAAGGTCACTATAACAGTGAGCAGCTGGTAAGAGCAATCAAACAACTTGTTTTGCCTAGGGGATTTTCTGCTTATGGGCAGAAAAACGTGCTGCATAGTTAAAGGTTGTGCTGGTCCTCTGTTCCGTGGTCTCAGAGTTCGTGCTGAGCCATGAATCACGAAATGGGGTGTGCTGAGATACAAGTGACACACTTCTAAATGCAAATTCATGACATGGCAAGTAGTATGTTCAAGGGGATATCTATAGAGAAAAATGATTCTCTAGATTTACTTGAAGTTACAAGGTGTGTCAAAAGCTTTGGCCTTGCTTTGTCTGCTGTCGCATGCATTTTAATTTTAAACGTAACCTTTGAATTGCAAAGTGGAAGACAGCAAAATAACCACCTATGTTTTCTAGGGCAAGCCTAAGAAGAATGAAAGTCTTTGGAGTATAGCTAGAGGAGTCTTCAGAATGCTGCGGAAGAATTATGGATGTGTCAGAGTAGATTTTGCACAACCATTTTCCTTAAAAGTAAGTTTGGTATCTTGAAGGTCTTTTTGAAGGTTTGGCATTTTTGGTGTTTCAATAGCACATTTATTTTGATTTTCTCTTTGTGGGTTATCATCACTAGCATTATCTGCGTCAGTCCATTCTGGCAGGACAAAAGTATCCCTGTTTTTGATGAATGTGTGAGTCTTTGGACACATTTGTTTTAAGCTGAAATAGTCTCAGAGTTGATACATTGGTTTTGAAACAGTATTCTTACTGGTGGGGTTCTTTGTTTAACAAGCAGTCTTTAAAATGATCCTTATACTATTTAGTAATTCTTTACATTGTAGAGACATTTGGAGTTGAAGGAAGCTGAATACTGTTTTCCAGTTTAATTTAATGACATCTGCAATGGTTGAGGAAGGGCATTTATCTCATTGGATTTTTAAAATTGCTAAGCAAATTAGTAGCTATTGAAGTGTCATGGGTAATATATCATAAAAGTCTGTATATTCTTTGAAAGTCATCTTTCATTATTAGTTCCCAGCTGTTACCTTCAGTACTTCACCATATACTGTTCTGTAGTTTCTCAGAGAATGGGATAGTGTGGCAGTATCTGCCTTTACTCTGAATTTTCTCTCATCTCTGCAGAATCTGCTGGTACTAATCTACATTTCACTAATCTGTATTCTGTCACAGTATACCTTATTTTAGTGTGACTTTAATAAGATTAAGCACTGCAACAGTAACTTACTAGAACATTATTCAAATTAATTAGGTGTTCTTCTTTCTGCCCTACTTCCCTCAGAAAAAGCAGTAGGGTTGGAGAGGTTCAGTTACCACAGCATGAAATTATTGTGACCGGCTGCACTGCATTATAATTAGTGTAGTAGGAAAGATACTAATTCACTTCCATAGGGGAAGGCTTGGGCTATTCTTGGTAGGGAGTTAACAACTCTTCTTGGATCAGTGTAAGGAAAAGAGGGTTATCTGCCCTCTTAATCTAGTGAAATGCTAATCACTCTGTACCTTCCCAGCAGCTTTCTGTCAAGTCTTATTTATACCTGTGTTCCTTATTGTGCTCTAGAACGGTGATAAATGACATAAATAATTAACTTGTGCCTTAGCTCAGATCTGCAGAAGTGTAACTGTAGTTGTGTCACTGCAGGTTTTTCTAAAGCAGATGAGCTTTTGGGGTTAATTTTGGGCATCTGCAGTTCTATGAGCACAGGCTTGGAAACAGAAGAGAGTGTGAAAGAGGCTGTGGAAGTCTTTTAAGCAGCTTTCCTGGGAGGGAACTGTTTTCCTGACCAGCAGGTTAAGTGGCTCTTTAGTTTCCCATTCTGTACTGAAACTGAGGGAACACAGTGTCCTGAAAAAAGAGTAGTGTAAATTTTAACCTATAAGGAGAGGAGTTTGGCTTTTGAGAAATTTGGATTCAGGAATTCCAAGCATGCAGTACCCTGCCTGCGTCCTGGGGGCTTTAGTTTGTGTCTTGCAACTGGAGTTTTGTGCACTAGTGTTTTCCCTTGGAGAAGTTCTCTCTCCTGGCATTTGAGGAAGGCAGGAGTAAGCAATAATTACAGTCTCCATGCTGGTTCTGAATGGGTGCTAGGCTTTGCTCTCACTCATGTTAATGAGGCAGTTCTCATTAATTTAATCGTGGAACTCATCTCAAAGGAGTTGTTCACTGCAGGGCGCTGACAGAGGTTATGGGTTGTTTTCATTGCAGGTTTTTTTATGAAGTACAGATTCCTTGCTGTGGGAAGTCTTTTTGCATAAAATAAAGCCAAAAGTGAATAAACTGTTGAAAACTTTTAATATCTCTGACCTTATTATGCTTTTTTAGTGTGAGCTATTTTTAATCAGTTTCATTTTTGAATAATTGCCTTTTTTCTGTAATAGCATTATCAGTTGAATGCAAGAATAAGGTGGAAAAATTACAAAAAATAACAAGTCTTTTTTTAACAGGAATATGTAAACAGCCAAAGCCAAAAACCTGTGCCTGCTCCTCTTTCTTTGGAACAAGCTTTGTTACCAGCTATACTTCCATCAAGGTAGAGATTTTTTGGGGTATCGTTGAAAGGCAGGACAGATTGGGAGTTGTTTGTTTATGTTTTTAGTGTTCTGCATTGCATTCCAAGCAGTGTTTGAACTCCCCATGGATAGTCTAATTGCTTATAGGAAAGTGGAAAACTTAGGCAATTATAACTGCAATTTATTATAAGAGTTACATTCTTCCTGATGAGTTCTCTTCAAGTAAATTCAAGTAGACTTTTTTCCTTTTTTTTTTTTTGTTTTAGTAACCTCTGTTGGTTTGATAATAAATTTTATGGATTAATTTGGGGGGGGAAATTACTTGCATAGTGAAAAGTAAAGGATTTGGTTTTAAACCTCACAAACATTTCACAAGGTTTATGGAATAATTCCGAAGCAAATGGGACCTGTGAGTGAGTACTCCTTGTTTTCAAGGAGGTGGCTGTCACAACTGCTCAAGGGTTAGTTCTGCATTTGTTACTTAGATACCCATTTTAGTTGGTTTTTTCAGGAGTTATGCAAAGGTGTGTGGTCCTGGTGGGGACAAAGACAGTCCTGTACCTTTAGAAAGTTTTAAGTCCATACAAAAGACCATTTCTAGTTTGTAGAGAGACTAGGCTCTGTTTTATAGGCAAATTTGCTTTTTCTATTGTTCATATTCCTTGAAGGAAAAGGAGCAATTGATGTTACAGCAAAATCCTGAGTAGCCATAGAAAAAGCTTGCAATTTTTCTTTTGGTAGTCTTATCATGGATTGTTGTACAGTGCAAAGAAATAATCAGGAAAAGTTGGTAGAGCTTTTTGCTGGTAACATTTTCTGCCTTTACCAGACTGTAATGGTATTTTGTGCTGTGGTTCAGTTACTGTATATAAAAGAAAATATCAGTTGATATTACTTTACATTTTGATCAGAATGTAAATGTCACCATGTTAATTGTTATTTTGTATTCAGACCTAACGATACTGTGGATGAAAGTGCAGAGGCCTCGCTGCCCAACTCCAGGGATATCACCAGTGAACCCTTCAGAAGAGAGTTGATATCCAACTTGGCTGAGCACATTTTGTTCAGTAAGTGCTGAACAGTATCACTGCCACAGAATGATAGAGTGGTGTGGATAGGAAGGGACCTTAAAGTTCATCTCATTTCAACCCCCCTGCCATGGGCAGGGACACCTTCCACTGGGACAGGTTGCTGTCAGCTGCCTGTTTGGTTTTGCTGGCAGCAAGAATTTTCTGTGTGGTAATGCCACACTTCCTAGTTCTCCATTCTTGTCTCCCTCCTTCCTCTTCAAAGTTTATTAAACTCTTTTTCTGATCAAGCAGAAGGGGTTTTTTCTGTTTGTTGGACTAAACTTTCTATACTCTGAAGTGCTTGATTGTCATATTGGTACACTCATTGCTTCTCCCTTCATGTAATGAGCTCTTGGAGGGTCTTAATGGCATTATCACACATGAGTTCATCTAGCTGCAAGGACCAGTGTTGCCAGGTTCTATAGATTATGTGATGTATGCTTCACTCAGTAGATCTGTGGTTTGTGGAACCAGAGATGCACAGAAAACTGTACTTACCTTAGTAAATATATAAGTTTTATTTGACCTTCTTAGTCCAAGTTATTTTGGTTACTTGAATATTGTTTCCAGGCAGACATAATACACTTTGTATTTAATTTGGTGGCTACAGTTCTATGCCCACATCACTGTTATTATTTTTTAAATATTGGGTACTCTTTTATTTGTAATGGTGTTCTGAATGTCTCAGGTGCTTAACAAGTTTATCTTGTTCACCTCTAGCTGCTGACAAGTCCTGTGCTGTGATGTCTACTCACATTGTTGCCTGTTTGTTGCTGTACAGACACAGGCAGGTAAGGCTTCTGTGCTGCTCAAATAGCCAATCATTGCTTTGGCCTTGTTAACTTATCTTAAAAGAAAAAAAAAATTGATTTTACTATTGGGTGATACTGATAAAAAAAAGAAAGATGCATTTAAATTAAGATGGATTTCAGATGGTCTGAGTGCTGATATTTTTGTTAGCAGTGGGCACTTGAACACAAACCAGTATTGATGGGGTGATACTAAATGCTCATGTGGAAATAGATCTTTATGATTCAAAATGTTATTTTTTTCTAAAGATTACATGGGTTTCATTTATTGTATTAGGGTTGTTTTTTAGATCTCAAGTCATTATTGAATACTCTAGAAACTGTTGCAATAAATTCCAAATAGATTTTTCTGTTCCTCAGTACTAAAATGCTATATCACAATGGCAGAATTATACCAGTGATTACTTGAAGTCTTGTGCATGAGAGTTGGAAGAATTTTTCTGTCCTCCTACAACTTTGTTTTGCATTTTTTCTAAAATTCCTTTAAATCTAAAGCTTTTATTGCACGTAAATGAGAACAAATGGAAAAACATTGGTCAGTTGTATAATCCTGTTTGTGGAGGAAGTGTCACTATTCTCATCAGTCCAATCTTTCCAATTTCCCTAAAGCAGTGGAATCAAAGAAGCATTTTACAATGTAATCTAACTCTATCTTGACAGAAGACAAGAAAAGGAGGTGCCTGAGGAAAGGCTTTTCCTCATGTTCCAAATCAATTGTTCAGTTCTGTTAAGTGCAACATTCCCAGCTAATTGATCATTTACTTTATAGCATAGGTAATGGACATATGATACCTCTGACATGGTCTTGAGGTAATTCAGGTCTCTGCAGGCTGTGAAATAAAGCAAGAAGCAAAGAACAACCTTGCATTCCCAAATAGTTCCATGACTGTAAAATGTAATTGCAAGTAATTCAAAATATGGAACTATTTCATCAAAACCTCAGTGAAAATCAGTTTTTCTGATACAACTATTGTGCTTTGGATTATTGACAGTTAGTGCATTGTGTTTGATATATTATGTGATTATGTGGTTTACTGATAGACTCTTGTGCAGAAAAATTACTTAACTATGTGATTCTGTGTTTATTTCTAGGGAACTGATCTTTCCAGACTGGTAGAAGATTTCTTCTCCATGAAGGAGGAGGTCCTAGCCCGTGACTTTGACTTGGGATTTTCAGGGAACTCTGATGATGTTGTCATGCATGCCATCCACTTGTTGGGGAACTGTGTAAATATCACAAACACGAGCAGGAACAATGAGTTCTTTGTCACTCCCAGCATCACAATACCTGCTGTCTTTGAACTCAACTTCTACAGCAATGGACTACTTCATGTATTCATTAAAGAGGCTGTTATTGGTATGTTTTGGGGTTTATCAAAGAAAGACTTTCTTGTAACCCTTGAAGTCAAAGTATCTGCACAAAAATCCCCATTAGTTTCTCACGTTACCTAATTTAATATATTTTTTTGCTTCCTGTTTCAACCCACGTTTACCTTAACAAAGAGTTTTAAAGCAAACTTGTATTTTGTTTGAGGAATGTTTCCATTCTTATTTCCCCTCATCCTTTATCTTTCTTGGAAGTATTTGTGTATGGTCAGTGCCATAGGCAAGGCACTATCAGAGTTCTGAGCCAGCATGGCAAAACCTGGGCTTTGGTGAGCAGTAATTTAATGAGATTTTGTTTTGATCTGACATTACTGGACCACGAAATACTGGTTGAATCTGTCTGTATTCTTGAATTGCATGTGTAATATTTGACTGCTTTTAGCCCCAGAAGTGGACAAAACAGAAGTTTAATGTTTCCTTTGCCATGAAGCTCTCTGGAAAATTAAATTTTGCCTGTGTTTGTTTCTGCTCCAGCCTGCAGTCTTCACGCAATTCAGAGCAGGAGGTGCAGGAATGGTACCAGTGGTGCTGCTCCCAGTTTAATCAGTCAAGAGCACCTGGTCCGAAAAGCTGCCAGCTTGTGCTACTTGCTTTCCAATGAATTCAGTGTATCTTTGGTAAGTAATGGCATGAGCTGTCCAATTTTTGTTCTGCTTCTTACTTGAAAATTTCAGGATGCTTTCTGCAAGTGTCACAGCTCTGATCTGTTCACTGTCAGTGCGGTGTGATGGTGGTGGCTGTCAATGGCTGTCACACACTGAGTGCCACCTGCTGCTCCTGTCAGTGCTGAAGGGCGTGATGCTGGGCTGGGCCTGGGGCATTTCTGCTGTGCTTTAGGCCTTTCCTGAGAAAGGCAGCATTAGGAAGCCTACCTGGAGTTGTGGGAAGCTGAGAGAACAGCTTCTCTAACATATTTTGTGTCACTCCTGTCATTAGATCATCACAGCTGTATTTGCATTCTGTCCAAACTATTTATTTGCTTATTTTCACTTAAAGAAACAAAAGTCTTTGTGAGTACTCAGCTCTTAGGAGTTTGCACAGGTGATAGAATTCATGTTGGGAAGTAAGGTTCCATATTCTAAAGATATCCCTTATTTGCATAGGAGTGCAGTACTCATATTATGCCACACCTAGTATTTAGTGGCAATTTTAAACATGGCCTGACTTCAGTTTTAATGGTTGCAAAACACTGACGAGAGCTGATGTTATCTCACTTTTCAGACTCTGCATACTTTCAATTTTAAGTGTTCTTTTTTCTTATATGTAGAAGTTACTTAAAATTCTAGAGATTCTTGAATTAGTTCTTACATTTGTACTCATATTTGATTTGTGCTTATGCATGGAAGCATAAGTCAAATTTAGTATTTTTGTCTAGGTGATAATGTTAGCTCATATACTGGATTTCTTTAGTAACATTATCCTTCTGCTTTTTGATTATTATTTTTTAACTAAGAAAATATTTCCTAAATGATTATGAATAATGTAAAAGAGGTTGGGTTTTTTATTCAGTTTCAAAACATGTAAGAGAATTTCTTGAAAGTGTAGTTTCCTTTAAATTCCAAATAGATCACTGTTATGAGTTTCAATAATTCTAATTTTATGATGATTTTATCTAGAATTGTTAACAAACTAAAACTTGGTTAGAGGCTATTAAAAAGGGAGAATATTTAATGTGGCTTTCTACCAGTGGTAATGTATTTCGGAAAAATCTTGGACATGTTTTAAATATCCTATTTCACTATAATTTTTTAAAATGTCTGCCAGGATAAACACAAGAGTGGTGCTTTGGGATTATGCTGATAAAAGTTTAACAGCCTGCATAAAAGAAATAATACTGCTGTATCTAAAACACTCATACTGAGCAGGGAATGATGTTGCTGTAATGGGTGTAATGGACGTGACTTTTTCATTGCATTCCTTTTATGTTGTGCAGCCTTGCCAGGTGATCTATCAAGTTTGCCATGAGTCTGTGGAAAGGCTGATCCAGTATGGCATTCTGCTGGTGGCTGAGGTAAAGTGGCAGAGATACTGTAGGAGTAGTGTACACTGTACTATAGGTGGTTTATGCTTGGTTGTGAGACTTATTCTAAGTATATATTGTTACTGGAAGCTTGTAACAACGTGCCCAGGACTGAGATTGCTTCATTCCTGTTCATAAGCGTCAGACAGTTGGGTACAGTCAGCCTGTGATGCTTCATGACTCTGTGTGTAATTTCATTTTTCCAGTAAGGCTTCTAAGGAAGACATGTATTTTTTGTACTGTCTTGAAACTTGTGATTTATTTTATTACTGAAATCCTTTCAAATGTAGCATAGCTACATCCATAGCTATTGGATTTTTACTTTCTACTCTGTAGGAGTCAGGAGTCCAGACCTTTTGTCATTCTTTAATTTCCTATGCATTGATCCCAGAATTACTGTAAAACTCCTCAGCTTGCAGTTTCAGGGCTGTAGGGGAATTGCTGTGTGGTGTGGTTTGCCAGAGGTGCACAGTGCAAAGAAAACCTTAGGAGCAGAAGCAGCTGATTCAGCATGTCTTTGCTTCATAAACTTCTTTTTGTGCACAGTAAATAAACTTTGGCACCCAGGAGGAAGCAAGAACAAAACCCAGTCTTTTTCACCGAATGTCTCCTCTCTCCTTTTCTCAATGCTGTATTGAGTCTCACCTGCTTCCATCAAATACTAGTTAATAAATGCATTGATTAAGTCAGATAAGATTATATAATAAACCTATCGCCTGTCTGGATTTGGAGTTTTACCTATTTACCACCTTGTTTTTAAAATTTAAGCAGGATGATCAGGAGGATGTTAGCCCCAGTCTTACAGAACAGCAGTGGAATAAAAAACTCCCTGAGCCAATATCTTGGAGAAGTGATGAGGAAGATGAAGACAGTGATTTTGGAGAGGAGCAGAGAGATTGCTACCTGAAGGTAATATTTTCCTTAGGCTACTAATGTTGAGCCCTTTTGTGGGAGATATAAATTACTTTGCTTATTCAGGACAAATACTGATAATTTTTTGGGGGGGGTGGGGGAGAGTTGTTGGTTTACAATGTTAGTATTTTTGTACAGTCCATTTATCTCCTTCCCATGAGGAAGACAGCTGGAGAAACATAAACCATCTTTATAGGGAGGTGGAAGAGCATGGTTAGAGTTCTGAAAACTGATAAAGACTCAAGTATCTTGTTTTATTTTGTACATGCAGTCTAAAAGGGGCATATCCAGCTGGTATTTATGTTCAGCCTATATATCACTTCATAGATTCCTTACATTGATATATTAGATATATTGCTAGTTTTCTCAGAGCTGACACAAACACTCTCTAGGATATCTTGTTAACACATGAAAACTTCTGTCCATCTCTGTGAATGTAGGGCAGCCCTTCTGTTGGCTGCAGAACAGCGTGATGTCTTTGATTTTATCTTGGAAAAGTAGTAATACTCTGGAGGAGGAAAAAATAGCATTGGTCTGTGATGTTCAGTGCCTGTTTTGTCCTTTATAATAAACCTCATTTTTTGCTATGCTCCCATATTGTGCTGTGACCCCACACTTGTTTTTGTACAAGTTTTTGTGCTTTTGTTTTTATTTTGTTTGCCGTGTTACGCCTTGCGGGTCTCTGTCACTGAACCTTTTGTTGCCTTTGCTTAGGTGAGCCAGTCTCAAGAGCACCAGCAGTACATCACTTTCCTGCAGAGGTTACTGGGACCGTTACTGGAGGCATACAGCTCTGCTGTGATCTTTGTGCACAATTTTAGTGGTCCTGTTTTAGAGTCTGAATACATTCAGAAGCTACACAGGCACTTAATAAGCAGGACGGAGAAGAATGTTGCTGTGTATGGTATGTTAAACTGGTTTTGGAACTGGGTTTGATTCATTCTGTTCTTTCTGCCACAAGGAAGCCCAAATTGAACTTCAGTTTGTTTATCTCTGGGTTTTCTCTCTTGCAGCTGAGAGTGCTACCTACAGTCACGTGAAAAATGCAGTGAAAGTCTTCAAGGAAATTGGAGTAAGTGTTTGGTGCTCAGAGCTGGCGACTGTTTAGTGTCATTTCAATAATGAGCACGACTTGGACATTTCAAGGAATCTGTTCAGTGTCAGTTTGAAATCAGTGAATGTATCTGTGGAAATGTTTTGTGAGTTTGGAGCGTTTTGGTTTCCTTCAGGCTGAGGGCTGTAACAGCACAAGCTGCAGAACAGGGCACTTCTTGCCCCTGGGAAGGCCTGTCTGGATGGCTGGGTGACTAGACATTTTTATCCACAGCAAATGAAGTTCCTCTGTTATACTCTGTGTCCCTATTGAACAATATTGAAAGGCTGAGAGCATGTTCTGTGCTCAGTAACAGCTAAATTTAATTTTGAAGTCTACTTAAATCTTTGAAAAAGCATTAGGTATTGAATTTTGGCTTAGCGGTGATTGATGCTCCAGAAGAACCATCCTTTTACACCTTCAGTGTTCACCATGAGGATACAGCTGTTCTTTAAGATAAATACTCAATTTTATATTTTACCACTAGTATTTTAAATTATAAATCACTCATCTAGATTTTCCAAGTGAAGTGTTTTTCTTTCATCAGACTGGCATGGCTTCCTGAATGCCAGATAAGATACAGTGTTATAATTCTGAAAGTATTGACATTTAGGCAAAATGTTGCTGGCTATGGATTTTGAAGTGTTTGCATTTAAATTCTGATATATTGAATGATCCAACAACAGTTGGCCTAGTAAAGGTATCTTCCTGTGGACTCTAAACAGCTGTGAGGAAAGCACATATTGAATCCATCATTTTCCAACAGCAGGATAAACTAGAATGAAAAGTGGAGCTAGATAATGTTTGCTGGGCATCTGTTACAGCATAGCATCTGAATTCTTCTTTTTAAAGTGTTTACACTTTCAGTTGGATACCTTTGATTGCCTGTTTTGTCCTTCACTATTAAGATTTGGCTGTTTATCCTGCACTGTAGTTATTTCTCAATTTCATTTCTTCCATAACCTCTGAAGGGCTTCAACATTGAGTAAATTCTAATAATACCTTAAGGCATTGCCATCTAAGCCTTCAAGAAGTAAAAAGAAAAAAGTCTTGTAAATGAGGGAAAACTTAGTATAGATCATAACATTTTAATCTCAGAAGAAAGGAGATTCCTTTAAGATGGTGATGCTTACATGTGTTCATGCTGTGCTTCAGGTTTTCAAGCAGACTCAGCAGAAGAAAGATGTCATTTTGGAACTTGGCACTACGTTCCTACCTCAGCGCAACAGGCAGAAACTACTGGAATTTGTCATGAGCTTCATGGTGTTATAGACCACACACCTTTGTCCAGGGACACGAGGACAGGTTTTGAGACTGTGGCAAAGCCTGGGGACATTTGCTAATCCTTCAAAGTATAAGGTGCCACTGTCTGGGTAAGGCCTTCTCTGACTTGAACTACTGGAAGACAAGTGCCTTCTTACGTGTGCATTTATGGGTTTCTTACAGTCCCAGTCCTGTTGTAATACAGCCAAACTCAGATGACACTTTCGATACACGTAATTAAACATGTTGCAAAAAAGAAGATAAATTATTAGAATTAGATTTAAAAAAAAGTTTTATCAGTGTTACATTTTAAATGAACTTTTAAAGACTGTACCAGATGCACAAGTACAATATTGGTATTCTGTAGCTAACCCTGAGATCTTGAGTTTAGTGGCAACACAGCTTATGGCTTAACCAAGTTACTTTCATTCCAATTCAGTTTTATTGTTTTAAATAAATGGTTTAAAAATTTTGCTTAGGTAGGCTATATACTTCATGGATAAAGCCATAGTTTTTCGTAAGTGTTAACATAAATGCCAAAATTCTAATGAAAATTACAAGTACAGACATCTGAGAATAACGATCATGTAGCAGGTGATTATGAGAAATGTCAGCAGGCACACCTTGCACTATTAAAATTGTGTAGTGCAGTGGTAAATTGCACTAATCACTGCTGTCAGGAAGAATGTGAGAGTAGTGTTGTTTTTATTATGGCATCTGTCATTCAGCCAGATGAGTCAGGAGACAGTTGCCTGAATGTGAATATCTTGTAAAATCTTAGATTATTATTTAATTGAAAAAAAAACCTAATAAGTTCGGGGGAGTGTTTTTGGTTTTGTTTTGGATTTTTTTTTTTTAATTAATAGGATGTCAGATTTTTTTTAAGTGGAGTAAAGACTTGATTTGGTGAAATAAGTTTTAATTTTGGCCCTAAAAAATTTAGCAATAATTTTGTCAGTTCTTTGGAGACAAGTGTTCATATTGTATTCTGATGTTGAGCAGACCTAAATTGGCATGAAGTAGTACCTGTAGAAACACAGAAATATAAACAATGTATTTTTGACTGTGATCTGACTTACAAAAAAAATTAATTCATAGGCAAAACTGAATGATGAATAAATTCTGTCCTATGGAACAGGACTCTGGTGTTGCAATTTGATCCTTTTTCATGGAGGGCTTGCACTGTAGATTTCGTCTTCCCTTTATGTGAGGGCAGATTAGATTGCAGCCTGTAGTCCTGTATTTTAGTACAGCTGATTTAGCTGAAGCAATAACTTGGTGGTATGTGAAGCTGGTTTGCTTGTGAAATGTGTTTTCCCTCCTTTCTGCCTTCTAGCTGAGGGAAATTAAACATTTCCTTTGCTGCATTACTTTGCTTGATTCTCACATCCTCGCCTTGTGAGCAGAAAATCCCCCAAACTTCATCATGTAATCTCTGTTGCTTAACACAAACATGGAAAAGCATACTTGAATCCCAGCACTTGCACTGTTATGCCAGCACAAAACTGATGCACACAATCGGAGTTTGTGGCCAAGGAGCTTGCATTTTTACTGCACATTTGTCAACAAGAATATTTCTGTAAATTTTTTTATTAAATGCTATTAATATTGGAAAGCTGCAGTTTATAGTTTATTAGCATTATACTGTTAGCACTGTGAGATGCATGTGTTTTGTCACTAAACCAGGTGCTCTACAACACTTAAAAAATTTCTGAACCAAAGCTACATTAATATGGATAAACACTGACCCTTGAGTCGCTTGTGTTCTTATGTCCTTCTGCTGTCTCAGCAGGACTGACTACATCACACATAATTTGTTTTGTGAAGGCTACCAGCTGTTTAGAAAACAGTTTCATCTCATACTCACTGATGTGCACTGTTCATCCACCTGTTGAATTCTCCATACAATGTTTGTTGCTGATGGCTTCCATTTAATATATTAAAAAAAATCTAGGTGCTTCTGAATAACGAGCTGTCATAGTTTACGGCACTTCAGCAAATCTGAAGTGTACTAACAGCAAAGATTGTACATTAAAAAAATTGTAAAAATGAAGCAATATGAAGCAAACAAAACTTGAGTCATTTTATTAAGAATGTTTTGCCAATGGAGGTATTAGTTACCATAAAACCCAGGAGTACTGTGGTCACTGAAGTGTTCTGGCTAGGTGTTGCAACTAAAATAATTTATGGCTTACATTAAAAAGAAATTAAAAAAATAAATCTGGTTAACATAAATCAATGAGCGGGTAATAATGCATGTGAATACACATTAATGGATACTTATATATGCAGGGGGAGGGGCGCCTCTAAAATTGTTTTGGTTTTGTATGAAAAAAAAGACCTGCATGTGATAGATTGGTACTATGAATCATATGCCACTGGAAGCCCTTGCATTCTGCAGCAAGTGTCTATGTATACATGTATATATGCTAGTGTGTATGTTCTGACACACAACATCTATGCTTTTTCCTGAAATTAAAGCACAGAATGTAAAATTATCAGGCTGTAACAGTCAAAAAGACTAAAACCAACACTTGCACTGTATTTACACCTTCAGTGTCTTCTGATTTTATTAACTTCTCATGTTTGCTTTGCTGTTAGAATTCCAGGTCGAGTTGATTTCAGTAAAGTTAACCAGTAAATTAAAAGGACTGGCCCTGAATTACCACAACTGTATTTTAAGACTTTCTAAAGACTTACACGAGTCTCGTAATTCTTATGAGCATCATACTCAGGTGTGCAAATCTTTTTGGGCCAGTGTCTTTCACGCTGTGAGAAAACCTCTCCCCACACATGCTGGAGATGTCCCGTTTTTAGAGTGATGGAAGGGGAGCTTGCACTCCCCGTGCAGCTGCAGCTCCGTGTGTTCACTGCCCGCAGTCCGGGCAGACAGGGCTGCACTCACACCTCTGATCAGGAAGCATTGGCACACACTTGCATTCAGCTGCCTGCCTGCTCCTCAGAGAAGTGCCCCAAGCACCACGTGGAAGAAGGTTGAGCTGGGAGGTGATGTAAGATACTGTTGTTTTTGTGTTTCTGTGCTGATGAGCCAGGAACTGCTGACTGGAGAATGTTACTGTGTTTTACCTGTTATGTGTAATGTGTGTCTGTTGTAGAAGCACAGAGTTGTACTGGAGTCATTTTAATAAATTAAACTGTTTGCTAATATGACATTTAACAAGCTCTTCTAGTGTTCTTTTTATTTTTTTTTTTTTTTAATTTTTCATAACTTGCTGAGCTAATTAATTCAATAGATTTGTCCCACTGCAGGTAGTTTCTGAAAGGAAACCATTAAAATATCTCTTTGTAGATGTATCTCTACCACTGTGTGGGCTGGAGCAGAGACACTTTAAAAGCAGGTTGAGGTGACATCCCAACTCCTGAGCCACTGTTTTGTTGCAAAGTGGAGGTGCCATTTTGCCTCTCTGTTCCCCAATCCCCATAAGGTTCTTGTACATGGAGTTCTTTTGCAGTTCCTCTCTGCTCTTGGGGATGTTTGTGTGTCATTCAGGAGCCTGGGATGGCTCTGATGCTGCAGACTTCCCTTCTTATGGTGATTTCAAGCTGACCTGGAGTGTAATAAACACCTGCCAGCAATTGTGACAGCATCTGGCAAATGTGAATTAATTGGAATGGGACTTTAATATAATAAAACCTGCATAGATGATCATTACCTAAATTGAGAAGGAGGGATGCTGCTTCACTTTTCAGGAAGAAAAAGTTCTAATCAGCTGATTCTGTAAGAGGCCTCTAGCAATGTTCACATGCAAGCAAGGCTCAATTAATTGACAACTCTAGGCTGAAGCAGGAAGCTTAGAATTCAATTATTGTCAGTAGCTTGAATTAAACCCAATTCTTGTTGGTGATGACCTTATATGTTATTTCTGTAAATGTCTTCCTATTTCTCTGTCTTTTGAAATCCCAAATGTCAGATAAACACTTATCTCTAGTTTTTTCTTAATTCACTTTTTCTACAATAAAAGCTTGTCATGCTTATTTAGAAAGATCATTGCTTTGAGCTCCCTGCTTTGTTCCCTTATGGTACATCGTGTTCCCAGTAGCCCTGTGTTTTCAAGGTAAGATCCACATTGATCTTGAGTTGCTGCTTGAAACATTTTCTTTTCAGTCTTTATTTATAGATGTTCCTGTGTTTTGCAGTGCTGGGTGAGAATTATTGGCCTTATTTATTCTCCTGTAAGTTGGCCAACCTGTTAATGTAATTATCCAAAAGGTATGATTATAGTTGGTGCTATCTTTAGAATAAAGGACTTCCTGAAGAAATGTGCAGGAAATGTTCATCACTGTGTGTTGTGCCAGAGTTCAGGCCTGAGAGACCATAAACCCCAAAAAGATTTTTGACTTTCATCTGTCATAAAGCATTGGCAGTTAGAGAAACAAAAGCTATTTAATTAATTGCTGAGTAACTATTAGTTATACAAATCTATGTGCATTTAATTATGCAGTGCAAAATTTCAGTAAAAGATGCATAGCATAATTGCTATTAGTAATTTGTGTGAAAAGGTTTGTCTCCAGCACAGTAGTAGTGTTGATTGTTAAACTGATAGTATTTGCAATGTCTTGGTCTTGAGTGTTTTCCAGAGCGACAGTCCCTGCGAGGAGGAAACCCAGACATGGAGATCAGATGATGTGAATTAGGCTTAAAGATTCACTGAGCCCATGCATGGCCTTAGACATGTCACTTCTGATGCTGTTCTCTGTTCTCATGAGGAAGTAATTTGAGGAACAGCATGTGCACAGGTATGAAGTGGATTTTTTCCTTGAAACACAAGTCACAGCCAGAATGAAAGAATTTTGGAGCTGAAGGATTACTATTAGGAGTGGACACGATTTTAGATCTGTTCTATGTCTTGTCTGTTCAGTATCTTCAATAGTGACCTTGGGAATGGAAGAGAATTTGCTCTTTACATTTATAGGTAACCAGATCTGGGAGAGCCAGGTAGTCCAGTGAAGGACATCATGATCCCAGGGGTAATGACATATTTTGGGAAGATCTGAAGGCAAAAAGGAGAAAGCCATTCCAACCAGGGCAGTACAGTGTATTACATCTGAGAGAAGACAACTGATGTACAGCCATAGGGGAGGAAATAAACCAGCTGTGTAGTAATGCTTTGGAGAAAACTCCAGTTTACTGGCAGATCACAAGCAGAATGTGATTTAGAAGGGTCCTGCTGCCATGGAAAGGGCAGGTGTCATGTCATGGTATTCTTAGTCCTGCACATGAATGACAAACACAGGGCAAAACTTTGCTGTCCATGAGGTCTCAGCTGGGATACTGTGTTGTGTTTGAGGAGTTCAGTTTGAAGGATGCTGCAGGCAAGATGGAAGGGGAAAAACAGTCTTCCCCTCAGCCCCCTGTATGGAGAAGAAAAGAATCTGGATTATCCCCTGTTTATGGGAGTACCCAGATTGGATAAAAGTAGTGAATTTAGTCTTCAGTTGCACTGAAAAGAACCAGGGTAGATTATGCAAAATTTTTACTGTGAGTAAAGAGAAGTGCTGAGTAGATGGCCTGGGAGGGCTGATGTTTCCTTTTCCTGGGAAACACTGGGTCTCTGTCCCTGTTGGTTGGACCTTGCTGTGTGGTGGTGAGCAGAACAGACAGGTGAAGCTCTGCCTTCCTGGTCTGGGCATCTTTCCTGGGTAAAGTAGAAATGGGTTTATACAGAAACAGATTGGTCTGGCTGCTTTGGCTGGTGGTTTGGCTGATTCTTCGTGTTTTAGATCAGGAGCAGCTCTAGTATGATTTATACCTCTTGTCCCTGTAATCATTGAGGAGTAAAATATATGAGGGTTTTATTAAGGTTGTTCTGTGAAAATGTTTTCTTAGTGTTTCTGCTGGTCAAAAAACAGATGGAGTGCCAGCAGGGAGCAGGAAAGGACTAGGGAAGAAATCAGATATCACATTGTCTTACTGTGTTGTGTGGGCCTTTTCATAGAGAGAGGTGTAGGAGTCTCCTACCTCTGCCAGTAAAATCCCTGGTGATTGGAAAAGGGGTGAGGAATCCTGCCCCTGGCATTTCATCTTCCAGAGTGTTCCTGGCAGATAGCAATAATAAATTACAAATTAACCCTGTAATCTGTTAACAGTTTACAGTTTAACTCTGGCACTGCTTTGGAAATACTGAAAGCCAAGTGATATTTCCTGAGCTTTAGGTTTACTGCTGGCTTGACTATTGCATTATCTCAGAAGTTTAAGCTCTAGTGATTGTATCTACACAAAGAAAATAACATTTATAAATGCCAGAGAATTGACAGTGGCACTCTTCTAATGCATTTTCACTGGAAGAGCTTCCAGGATCCCCCCCAAAGTACTTCAGCAGCCTCTTTCAGAGAGCTCTGTGCTGTGAGGGCTGCTGTGTAATTGGTACCTGGGGTGATTTGTTAATTGCTCACTGTGGTGTGTCTGTAAAACCAGTGTCACACCTTTGATTTGATGTCCCTCTTCAGATGAGGCTGAGGAAGGGCTGAGGTTTTGTTCCCAGTTAAACATTTTGCATATATGTGGAAAGTTTCATTTCACCTTATGGCCCTGTTAATGTACTTTTTTTCAAATTTAGCTGAGCCTAATTTTAACCATAGTGTTCAGCTCTTTTTAAATCAGGCTTCCTCTTGTCTCTGCAGGATGGAGAAGGCCAATTAAACTATTACCTGTCGGAAGGCAGTAAAAGCCTTTTTCTGTGTTTGTATTTCCCCTTCATTAAACTTAATTATCGTAGTTCAGCACCTTTGCCTGCAAATCTCTCCCTTTGTCTCACTGCCTGGCTGGCCATTTATAGCCTCCAGTTTCCTTAGTTAATCCTTAAAAAAATGTTTTTTAATTCCCCCAAAAAATCATTGCATGTAATAAAATGAATGTTCCCTTTTCTAGGAGATGAGGAAGTTTAAATACATTTTGTGTTTACAATTTTGTAGTAGTTAGATATAATGTGAGTTAATTCTGATACTGGGCTTTAAAACCTCCTGCATTCTTCCAGCAAACCTGCAGATTCTGTCCCTTTTACCAAAAAATATTTCTGCTTGTCCAAGAATCTAGGAAAACTGGTTTAGATATTTGGAGAATTCCATCCCTTTACCAGCTGTAATCATTAACCCAAGTTGTAGTTTACAGAAGTCTGAAGCAAAGAAGCATAGAAATATTAGAAGCTGGTATTTCTGGATATACTCCCAAGAACTGGGAGAGCAAACCAGGGCAGAACGTTGGGTGGGTGTGTTTTTGTCTTTTAATTGGTTTATATGAAATTATCCCTTTGTCAATGCAGAAGGCAGTAAAAATGAAAAATGTTGCAATCAGTGACACATGTAGTTAATTCTCTGAACTAAGTAAATTAAGTACAAATTGGTTATTAATAATTCAAAGGAAAATGCTAGATAAGAAATTGGAACAGCTTTTGTATCACTTTCAACCATTAAAAGATTAGTCTGAGCACAGCAATCCAAAGCTCCCTTATCTCTTATTAAAGCCTCAGATTAAAGAATCAGATCTAAATGATGCAGCAGGCCCGAGACATTGCTGCTGCAGTAGCCTGGTGTGTGGTGCCAGGCTGCAGATTCAGCTAAACTGGAAGGTGGGTTTGTGCAGGAAATTTTGGGTATGCAGGACCTCCTGGGGGTGACTGGCACACAGTGAGGCTCCTGGTCCAACTAGCTCAGGGTGATTTTCCTCAATACAGTCTCTGTTTCTTCAGTTCTCCCTGTTGCTGCTGTGTGACTACAGCAATGTCCTCTGTCCTCCCTGGGACACTGATTTTTTTTCTCTCAACTCATTCTCACACAAGGGGTTAACCCAGAGTCTGGTTGCTCACTGCTGTCAAAACATAAGGGGATTCTCTTTAAATTGATGAAGAAAACACTCCTTCCCCACTGTTTGACTGCTTTAACATTCAGGCTGTACTTTTGCAAATTGTGCCTCAGATCTATCACAGCTTCCATAAAATTAAATAAAGCCAGACTTTCCAAAGGCAATATATAGTTTCCACTTATGTCCATGGGTAGAAAAATTCCTGATGGCTGTTAAACCGGATTAAGGACTTTGCATTTTAAACTTTTTTTCCTTTAGAGAAATATTGTAATTTTTCTCCTAGCAAAACCCGGAGGAGCCCAGCTCCATCCCCGGAGTGTCCAGCAGATGGTGGTGGAGTTCCAGCCACAGCTGCAGTTCCCTCTCAGGACCGGCACCACCATTGCCAAACCTCACTCCCCGGACTGTCCCTTAGAAACAAACCTCGTTTCCTTGGCAGCCAGCTGCAGTATTTGCTAGACACAGGAAGCACTCATTTGGAGTTGGTTTGATCTGTTGCTGTGACTGATTTTTACAGTTTCAGGAGTCAGGCAGTATTCAGCACCTGACACAAACACCACCTTGAAAGACCATGTGGAGTTCACTCCTCTTCAAGCGAAAATATGCATTAGGACAGAAGCTCTTCACCCATCTTCCTGCACTCTCTGGTGCAGGCAGGCATTTTAAAGAAATGAAACCATCACTCCAAGGCCAGACCTGAGCATGGCTCAAGTTTGGAAGGATGCCAAATGGGTTAAAGATCTATATAAGACCCCTGCTACTATTACTGTGTAAACCAACAGCTGTGGGAGGCAGAGAACTGGATCTTCTGCAAGGTGGGTGGAAAGGAGAGGGACTGGAAGTGCTGCCAGCTCAGCTTATCCCCCTTTAGATATAAACCTTCCTCTGGTGCAGCAGGGCAACTCCAAGACTTTGTCTGAGTATGGGTATAAGGTGTTATCACGGTATCACATCATCTTAATAAATATTCTGCAAAACATTACAAGTGCTAATTTAAAGTATTCTGCAGGCTTTTCCTTGTGAAGATAACCTTCTTGATCTCAAGTGTCTCAGAAAGAAGTCATTAAAACACCAGTGAGCACGCTAATTCATCAGCACGCAGAGGTTTTTTAACTTAAAACTCTCCTGATGGTCTCTGTAGTGCAAAGCAGATTTGAACCTGCCCTCAATAGAAACTGAGGAGTCTGCTGAGTTTAAGAAATCTTTCAGCTAGGGGGGACAGTGCTGTTCACTGCTGCACAGCTCATGGGTGTGGGGCTGCACAGGGAGATGGCTGGGGCCCTGATGAGCATCTTTGTCCCAGTGTCCAGGTGGCTTTGTGCATCTCAGGAGATGTGACTCATGTGCATGTCTTGACAAGACTGTTCATCCCAACAAATCCTGCTGTTTCCACTACCCTCTCCCTCCTTAGCTCCTCCCCAATCCTGTGTCCCCTGTTCCTAGGCAGCTGGCTTGAGGCTTTGATGGGAGCACAGCTGAATGAAATTCTGCACCTTCACTCACTTCACCCTTTTTTCTTATGGATTATTTTTCAGGCACCTCAAAGTCCCAGCTCAGCTTCCTGCAAAGCACCATTGGTCACTGTCAGCATGTTTCTGGACCAGAAACATGCTGGAGCTGGCACCAGGGGAGGAAAGTGAAGGCAAGAAGGGCCCCCATGTGTCCCACACTTCAGAGTGTGCTGCCAAGGCACTGTGGTTTGGGAGCTTGGTCCAGTGATCCCTTGACTTGATACAGAGCAGGGACAAGATCATCCAAATCACCCCTCCTCTCCTCATGAGGGGTGGGAGCAGCACTTGGATCAAGCAAGCAGGTGGCTGTGGGGACAGGCAGCCACATCCCAAGGAGCCCTGAGGAGCCTTGGGAAGCCTTTGCTGAGGGGCTGGAGGATGTCAGCACAGCTGCCTATGGGGGCAGGTAGCCTCAGGTTACTTGCAGAATTATGCCACATGCCATTGAATCATCCCACATTAGACAAATCCATGGGCTTGATGATTTCCCTTTTCCAGCACAGCTGAGTGGAGATGCAGACACACACACAACACTCTAGTTTTCTCTATAATTTTCCTCTGCATGGTAGATGTGACCTGGAAAATAAACACGTTTCCCTGTGGGCTGTGATGTTCTCTGACTGGTGCTTGTGTTTGGCAGCTGTAACAAATCCCTTCCAGTCCAGTGCCTTTGCTGTTGTCACTGTGATCCCCACTGCATCTCTTTGGTAGTGCCCTGCAGCAGGGTGGGACTGTTTCCACTCTGCTCCAGCCTAGCTGAACAGTGCTTTGTTCCTCTGCTGGCACCAAGAGCTGTTTGCAAGTGAGGCAGAGGTAGAAGCTTGACATCATTGAGAGGCCTCAAGAGCCTCAGTCTGGTCTGATCTGGTAGTGACTGTGCTTGGCAATTTTAAAAAATTAGGTTCTTCAGACAGCTGGAATGTCTGTCTTCTTTTCCAGACAATTTCCATCCAGCTTGCAGAAGGCAGGGTGATTGCAGATGTTCTAAGGAGCTCTCCTGCCATCACGACACAGTTCAGCTCTGGATGCAGCATCAGGGGCAGAGCTGCCCACGCTGCCCAGCCCCAGTGCCCTTGGATCAGCTCCTGCCCCAACCCCCCTGTGACACTAGAGAGGTCAGAGGCTGTGGGAAGATGTCTGGTGAGGTGGTGGTTGGAGACAGAACACGGATTCACAGGAAACAACATTCCACTGGGTTTGCTGTTGGTGCCCTTCCATCCTTTACAAGTGTAAATAGGTTATCCACTCTTTTAAAATTCCCTGTGTTACAGGCTTCTGGGCATTGACTGTTTCCACACAACCCATAGGGGACACAATTGCTGCTGGAAAATGAAGGGGAAAAACGAGTCTTTAATTTGACCTGTAACATCAGAGAATTTGAAAAATTGTGAGTGTTTTTACAGAGCTTTTATATCATCACCCTTTTCAACTGAGCATCCTGAATGCTTTATAAATATTAATTAAGTCTCATGTGGCTCCTCTGAATTACGTAAAGACAGAATTGCCTCATCCATCAGAAGAGAGGATTCAGAAACTGCTTAACAACTTGAGACACCATTAAATGACACCAGTTCAGTGAATAAGAACCTAACATGCACTTGAAACTTCTGACTAGGAGAAAAAATGAGGCAACTGGTCTATATTTTTCCATTCTTGCAAAAAAGTAGTGTTGGGTCATGAAGGGCTACATAAAGACCTCTCTTTCTCCTCTTCTTCTGTCTCTCCTCTTGCTTTGTGGGGAAACCTTGTCTCCCTGGGTAAACTTCATCTGAGGGTTTCAGAAAGGAAGGAACCCAAAGGGAAAATGCTTGTAAAATCCTCATCCCTTCTCTCTCTCCTAGGATTTATTGATGGCTGACACCAGGAGCTGCTGGGAGAGAGGGCTGGTCCAGGAGGGTGGAGATGCTGGGGTAGTGCAGGAGTTCAGGGAGCTCCATGGGGCAGTGCAGAGCTGGGGGCAGGATGGTGAGGCCAGGCATGATGTGTGAACCTCCTTAGACAGCAGAGCAGAGGGGTTTAAAGCACTGCCAGTGCTGTGATATCAGTATGCAGGGGATGCTGCTTCTTTGGGGAGGAATTTCAAGATTATTCCTCAGAATCACAGAGGCTCACCCAAAGAGATGAGCTAAGAGCAAACTGCAGGCCAATTGCATTCCATGAGTTAGATAAATCACTTACCACAGCCAGCTGAAGAACTTGGGCTTGAACTCTGGGTAATTAAAACACTTAACTCATAGTACAGACTGGCTTTTAATGCATTCAGAGAGCCATCAGATATTTACTCACATTTCTGATATCCTACTGCAATTATTCTCACTTTCTTTCTCAAATGCTTGAGAAGGGTACTGGATTGTTTCCTCAGCTGGACTTTTCCAGCTTGGTCTTCTGAATCCACTCTGGATAAATAGTTTCTCAGAAGACAACATACCAGGAGAAAAATAAAGTACAGAGTAAAATATTGTACTGGAAAATCCAGGGATTTTTCTTTTTTTTTTTTTTTTTTTTTTTTTTTT
>JAOTQP010000304.1:26361669-26388634 GCA_026413545.1 Cichladusa arquata | reverse complement strand
TAAAATTTTGTACCGGAAAATCCCGGGTTTTTTTTTTTTTTTTTTTTTTTTTTTTTTTTTTTGGTAGTATACCAGATACAGCAAGGCAATTTTGAAATGTTCTAAAATTTCAGTGAGTACAGAGACATCAGACACAAGCTGCAACAAGGGAAATTCCTATCAGATACCAGGAAAAACATCCCCAGTGAGGGCAGAGAAATCCTGCAGCAAGGTCACAGGGAGGCTGATGGATCTCTGCCTGTGGAGGGGTCAAACAGCAGCCTGGACAAGGTCTGAGCAGCCTGTCCTAAGCTGGACCACCTGACTTCCAGTGGTCCCTCTCAGCCTAAATGAGTCCATTATTTTCCTCCTGTTGGGAACTGGAACAGACCTGTGGAATCTCTGTTTTAGATCCCCAGGCCATCCTTAGACAAATTAAGAGACACAGGCAGCCTTTGAGACTTAATTTTGTGTTGCTGTGAGAATTATGATCCCTGTAAGGTCGTGATTGCTCTGTGTTTTTAAAAATGTAAAAGTGGAACCAGTTTTCTTATTGCATTTCCTTTCTTCACCACACATGAATTCACCCCTGCTGAGTTTTAATCTATTGTGAATTTTCTGGCTTTGTTTCCTACAGAACTTCTTTAGAAGAGCCCTTGTAAAGAATTGCATGGACTGTGAATGGAAATTAGAAGTAATTCAAGGCATAGATCTGTTAATCCTGAGAGCCCCAGTGCTACTTCTTCATACACATCAGGAAAATATGCAAAGTTTCAGCAATCAGTTACAGCATGGCTGCAATGAATCTGTCATTAGCTCATGCAAGGCGCAATGCATGAAGACTGATGCAGGAGGGAGGAGGTGAAAGTGAATTTTTTTTTATTTAAATGGTCCCAATTCTCTGTCTTCTCTGCACAATAACCCAGTCATGATTGTCTCTGTGAAACAAAAGGATTGACACCACTTTAATGTATTTCATTTCATAGCAGTTGCTTTCCTACACATAATATCTTTAAAGGAAAACTAACAAAACTTGACTAAGTAAACGAAAATACAGTTAATTATTAAGTAGATTTCTATGTCTTCCTCTTCTACAGAATCTGTATTCCTTTTTTGGTTTTTGCATTTTTTTTTTTAACTTTTACATTTTAAAGAAGTGCTACATAAATAACATCTAATAAACAGCAATCTCTTGCCTTTCCAGTCAGGAAAAAAAGGAATGTGTCAGTACATTGCAAAGAAACAAATGGTAAAAACAGAGTGCTGGGAGCAGCTCAGTCAGGTTATAACTTTTCCTCATCCAAAGGAGATTGTGAAAAGCACTATAAATTTCCAGTGACATGAAAGAGGATTTCAGCAATGACTTACCATTTGTCTTTGTTTCAATTAATGGTTTGGCTCCCAAGTAAAATAACAGAAAGCACAGACATACTCAGAGTACCCCAGAAATTCTATAATTTCTCTCCTCTTTTTGTTTTTTCATATTTTGAGCATCATGTATAGTTAACAATGTGTCAACACTGCCATTAAAAACCTCTGGTTCTGTTTTCATATAGGTGAACTGTAAAAAAATTTGCTTCAGGCTCCAAATTTGCAGGGTCTTGCCCATGAGATCCTGTAAAACATTTTATGAATTCATAAAAATGTGTTAGATTTTGCTCCAGCTTTTGGATTCAGTCTCTTGAATCTCTACCACAAAACTTAAATAACATGTTTTCAATACAATTTTATTAGTGAATTTCTTATAGAACCTGTTATAAAATTGTGATCCGAGTTTTCTTATAGCTTTGTTTCTTCTTATCACAAATTAAAAAGCAAGCTTGCTGTTTCTGCTGTGTTAGAAATTGATTCTTGACTCAGGTAATCACCAGACTCTTTTTCTCTCAGAAAGGTTATCACATACTTGCATACTTGCACAACTCTCACATTTCCCTCACTTCAGCCTCTCCACTCCGTTTGTTTTAAATAGTTCCAGAAGGATTTTGGATGGCATGGGCAGCCTGGCAGTGATCTTTAAACAGTGGTACTGTACTTACAAAATCTCCCTGGGGAGGAATTTATTTCAGCTGAGTACCTCTCCAAAGTGGTTGAGGGAATTAGGTTTCCAGAAGGGAAGAACCAAGGATTTTCATTTGCTCTGCAGAGCTGAAATAAAGTGAATTATCCATGATATTGTAGAGTTAATAAACACAACCCCTAGCATGACTCTTTAGTTTCTGTGGGGTGTCGAAATGCAGGATTTGTCTTGCTGTGAGAAAACCATGTCTCTGTCATCCTGCCCCTGACAGCAGCTTGGGGCATGGGATAAGACATAAATCAAAATAACCCTCACAGTTAAATAACTTATCTTAAAAATTAATTTCCAGATTTCCAAGTTCATGCCTCAGAACCCAGGCTGAAATGCAGGATAGCTTTTATTGTGTGATCTCCTGTATCCCTCAGTGGTGCAGCATCAACGAGTTTCAAAGGCTCATTAGTGCTTGCATTAATTGCTCCTGCACAGGGAGAGGCATTTCCTCTGACCAGCTTGCAAAGGTTTCCAATTCACATTAACTAGATTCTCTCTTTCCTTTCATAAGGATATGTGCAGGAGAGCTCTATTTCTATACCCCACTTGATATTTTACAAGTGTATCTCCCCCTCTTCTCTTTTAACTGCTATTCCTGCTCTGCAGCTGATCATTTGGATTAGATGTTGAGGTGTCCATCAGTGTATGTGAAAGATATTTAGTATGGAATACACCTTTTGGTGATCTATATGGATGTGAAATTTATTGTTTATTGTTTCTGATACAAAACATTGCAAAGTTTATTTTTTCTGATGGTCAGTTCTCCTCATAGGCTGCCTTTTAGTTGAGGGGCACTGCATCACACTCTGTGTCAGGATAAGTTTTCCTGCTGTGGGATAATTTTTAAGCAAATGTCAGTATTATTCCTCACTTCTACAGCAGAGAAGGATATAAACAGTGGTAGGCAGTGAGACTCAGAAGACATAACAGGAATCAGCTCCTGCTCCATGGTGAGATTTGGGTAGTGTGGGTGCCCTGTATGTGGGATCTGTGTGTGTGCAGGAGCAGAGTCCCTCCTAATCCTTCCTTGGCAGGCTGTGCTCTGACCTCGTGAATGAACTTGGGCTGTGTTACACTTTTTCTTTTATAAGGCTGCTGCCAGATTTGGGGAAGAAATTAGGACTTTCAAAATTAGGATTTTCCTTCAAACATTAAAGTTAAAATTCAGAAACAGGTTGTTGCTTCATCCTTTTATTCCCCTCTGTCCTAACAGGCTGCAGAAATGCTTCTCCTCCTTCCCAAGGAGGATTGTCAGTGTTGCAGGGTCCCATCTCTGCCTGGTGCCAGGGCAGAGCTGTGAGTGCATCCCTCCTGCTGATCTTAATACTGTCCTAAAAGCCTAGAAGAGATTTTTCTCTCTACTCATTCAGGAATTAGGCTCTTGGGTTACTTCATGTCTTGACCACTGATCTGACATGTTCAATGACTGTAATTTTTCATGTAGAGAATCTGAAAAGCATCCAGGACACTGAAGGTACCTTGAACCCTTTTTCTTGAGAAAGAGCTTGTGTGGCAGAAAGATGGAGTTTCCTTGTTACTTTGTTCTGTAGTAAATCCCTGTTTGGATGTTTTAAGAAAGGAGTTTTACATTTTTTTCTTTCAACACTGCTTTTGTATGAAACTGTCTGAAAGCAGCAAGAGAAATGACCCTGAAAGATGTGAGAGCAGATTTCTTGTTACCTGAATAGGGAAGGTGACAGGAGGAGGTTGCTGCCCTTTCCATACCTGTTTGCTAAGGTTAACAAATGCTTCAAACCACATCCCAAGTTTGGTCTCTTGCAGAATATTAAAAATCACTTAACTGAATCCTGTGGAAGCTGTGTTCTTTAGCAAGCTCCTGTGATTGCTGGCACCAAAAATGTGCTCTCTCCCTGCAGGCAGAGGGAAGATTGCCCTGGAGAGGGACCACAGGGTTGGAGAGGAGGCACAGCACTGCTGAATAAGGCTTTGTACTTCAGACTTATTTGTGCAGAGCTCTAGTGCAGGAGCACTCCAGTGAGTCTCTGTAGTTTGCCAGGCTACACAGCAATTCAGAAAGATCTACTTTATGTAGGAGTCATCTCTCTGCATCTGCAGTGGGACTGACAAATGTTTCACAGTCTGAGTAAAGGCCTGTGAAATCTCCTATGACTGACCTGGCAAATGATGCTTACCTGGCTAATCCTCATCTTTAGAACAAGCTGAAATAAAATCTGAGGCTTGAATGCTTGTGTTGTTTGAATCATCAGGATAAACATCTGAAGGTTGTGGTAGTGCCTTGGGTCCATCACTAATAAAATATGTGTGTGAGCTTGTGCTGTCATTTGTTTAATTTCTAGTAGCACTTTACCTGGTAGAAGCAAGCAGAGGGACAGAATGGCTAGGGGTGATAAACTGCTGTGTCAGAGAGTCAGTAAACCTTAGCCACAGAGTCCTTCTGCTTGTCATAAGCAAGTGATTTAAAACTTCTATGGCTGGCTACTGCCAGCACATTTTGCACAGATTGTCTTTCTTCACCCCACCTTGCAGCTGTCACGTCCAACAGAGAGTTTAGAAGTGATAAAAAAATCACCTCTACAAACAGGACTAGACTAAGAAACCACAGAGAAAACTCGTTAACTCATTGCTCACTGCAATCAGTTCAGCAAGAGCTGCAAACCAGTGCTTTCCCCATGGCATCTCATATCAAAAGCTTTCCTTTAAAGGAAATCTTAGACATGAAAATGAGAGTAAAATTCTTGATGGTCCCTAAGGTTTTGGAGCATTCAGTTCCTTCTACAGTTAGTGGAATTTGGGCCTGTAAATGTGTTATGTGGCTTTGAACATCCTGCTTGACTAATATTGAAGCTGCCAGTGCTGATTGCAAGCTCCCAGGGGTGAGCCCTGCCAGAGCCTCCCGGGAGCAGAGAATTCCAGCAAGGAGGAGGATGAGCTCCTTCATGTGAGTATGAAAGGCCCTGCTTTCATAGCTGAGAAGCCACAGCAGTTACAGATCTTCAATGGCACCTTCAAGTCTTCAATTTCATGTCTTCATATGTTCCAGAAGTCTTCAATTAATTAACGAGGCAATTATCTTTTAATAGCTCTTTTCTGCTGCTCTGGGCTACACGCGTCCCTTTGGTTGGCTGCTATGTGATTTTATCCAAGGACCAAACATTCTATTCCTAACTTTAGCAGTGCTCAGAGACCTCCTTCAGCCCAAGGCCACCTTGCACTGCTGGCTGTGTCTACACAGAGCAAAAAGTGGTGTTGGTGGTAGTAACTGTGATATGCAAAGTCTGGCCCCAGCTGAGGGAATCAGTGGGCATGGCAAGCAGTGGGGCAATTATTAGAGTCACGTTTCATGTAAGCTCTGGAATGAGAACTCATATTGGGGGTATTTAGGTACCTATTGGCAACTCTCTCATAGCTTTTAAATGCCTGCAATAATGGTTAATATAAATGCTCCAGCTCATTCCACGTGCAGTGGGAATATTGAGTGTTTGTTGTGACTCCTGCTTTGAAGATGTGACTGAACAGATTGTGTCTTGTCTGGTTCCCACTGCTGGAGGCTGCTGCAATGAGAAATGTGATGCTCAGAATCACTCGTTGCACAATGCAAACTGCAGAATAAATCCTGGGAAAACTTGGCAAAAATCACGGACTTTAATCTCCAAGCTGAAATGAGTTTGTTTTAATAGCTGGTCCAGGAGGTGCACTTTGAACTCCTTCTTTAAAAAGGCTTGTTTTAAAATCGTGAAAGATTGTTCTTCTGCAGATTTCATATTGATCTTCTGTCATTTGAGGGTTTAAAAATAGAATTGTTTCTTTTTGCTAGTTCTAAAAAATAAAGATTTTGTACTTCCAGAAAATCCAGGAGCAGAAAAATTCAACAGCCCTAGGATGGATCATGCCACTAATGACTCAAAATAGGACATTTTAAAAAGTGTGTTGTTTGGATGCATTACATTTATTTGCTCATACCAGAGAGCATTTTCTTTGGTGCAGCTCTCTTTTAGGAAATCTTACAGTATTAATCTCACAGTGATAGACAGGAATTTTCTCCATCCAAACACTGATGAACAGTTTGAAAAAAGCAAACAGACCGTGATGAACTGTACAAAATTGTCCCTGTAGCTGACAACTTTGTGCTCTGCAGAAGAATAGGACAATTAGAACTCAATAATAATATTTTCCCTTTCATTTCTATATCTCAGGTTTGAAAAATGTTCTATAGAATTGTCAAGTCCTTGCAAAATGTTAAATATCTTTTTCCCATGTGATGGGAAATGAATGTGAATGGCAAATGGCACCCTGTGTGACTGGTAAATGAAATCAGTGATCGAGAGATGGTAGAGGGGCCTGAGGATGCCTGGAAAGTCAGAGGGAAAGAATGAAACCCAGCTTCTAACCCCTGGCTCATACAAGTCTGCCAGCTCTCAGGAAATATTTGTAAATCTTAAAGAAGTTTTTGACTAAGAACCCTGATGTAAAAGAGGGAAAAAGAAAGTCAGCACAGTTTGGATTGACCTTCCAGTTCTGAGAGAAAACTTTAAAGTTTTTAATTGTGCCTTAATTACTGTATAATATGCATAATTACTGCATAATATGTATAATATGGAATATGCATTTCAGGCAATCTAGAGGTTGTAGGAAGCCATGTAAATACTATAAAATAGGGTAGAATAAAGCATTTCTGTGGGTCCAATTCTCTGATGTTTTACAATTTAAGATCAAGAAATTAAGGTACAATGATTCAAACAGCTCAAAATACCCCACAAGAGGTAATTCATCCAAAAGCACTTACAAGCAATAATTCAGTCAGCTGGTGAACTGAGTGCTAATGGTGAGCAAGGAAGACTTCCAGCATTTGAGAACTGTTAGCTGGAACACCTCATCTGGTACCGAAGATAATTGCCTAGCAATATTTTTGAAAAACAGCAAACTCAGAAAAGCCTAATCCTAGCAGTGGGATCAGCTGGGAATCAGGATTAAAGAAAGAGATATCCTCAAGGTTTCCAAACTCTGGGGAAATAAATCAGCTGCTGAACAGTTCTTAGCCAAGAAACACCTACCTGGCCACCCCCTGCACCCCTCAGGGGAAATCCTGGTACCCCAATGCAGGGAGCTGCCCTGACCAAGTAATTTGTGTTCTCCTGTTCTTCCTTTGAGGTGAAATGCAGGTGCTTTGATGAAGCCACTTCTGCATGGGATCTTACCAAATGTTTGACAGCATTTGAATTTTTAGCTGGGCTCTGGGAAGCTGATTTATCAGTGGAGCACTCTTCAATTACAGTGGCTGGAAAGTCAAGCATATGCTTCTTTACTGGAGATACCTCCAGTACCTGAGAGAAATAGAAAGTTTCTAAAGTATCTTAGGAAAAGGAAATAATTAAATAAGCATTTAACTCATGAACCAGAAGAGTAGCCAGCTAATTACAAAGTGACAGTTCCACACATAAAAAAAAAAAAAAAAAAAAAAAGTCTGGGCAAAAGACTGAGAGGAAGGGAAATGTGTTTGGGATTTTTGTTTATTTGTTTGTTTTCACACTAAAAATCAATTTAATATTTAGTGAAAGATCACACTTAAAAAATACAGCTTTTTCTTCTATGCCAAAGCACATCTAGCAATGAATCTCTCTGCCCAGCTGTTTCCATAGATTTCCTGGGAAGTTGGAGAGCTTCACTTTGGTCCAAACTCAGACAATAATATCTGTGTTAGCAGGGTGGAGAAGTATAAGTTTTTTGTTGCTTGCCTGCAGCTGTTGGAAGTGTCTCTGAGCTTCCTCTTATTTTCTAAGAAGGAGAAAACTACAGGTGCAGGAGATTTAGCTTGTGCAGCTTTGTGACCACAGGCTATTTATTATCATTGCAAAGCAAAGAAAGATACTGTTTACTTTTATTTTAATTACAGTATATTCCCACGTATGACAATATTTTAATGGGAGCTCACACTAAATCTTGTGGTAATTTTCTTTGCCTCTTTGGGCTCGAGATCTTATGAAGATTTAGGTGATTTGTTCCAAAATCCATTCTCTTGTGAACTTGTAGGGGTTTTGTGCTGTCAATTGCTGTACTAATTCCTACTCGCTGTATGATGTGCTAATTAGTTTTGAAAACAGTTTCACACTTTACTGGGAAAATAAAAAGGAAATAGTTTTAGTTACCTTTAGAAAATAGTGTGGACAGGAATGGTGACTGGAGATTTGTACATGATATTAAAGTTTTCTGTAGTGGATTCAGATGAATATCCAAAATATTTTTTCTTACAAAACCTGTTCATGGCACATAAAAAGAAAACATGCAGCTAACTGTGAATAGCCAGCTGTTGGAAGTAAACCTGGATAATAAGAACTTACAGGGGTGAATCACAGCCTACCCACTGCCAGTCTCCTGTCTTTTATGCTTGGGCCTTAATGTCAAAAATATCATCAGACCACCTAATCTCAGCTCTGTTATCCAGCTATTCTTATTGAGATTGTAAATTCCATCTGATCAATCAGTTTTGTCACATTGGTCTGATTTAGCTGCTAACTTCATTAAAACAACATCTTTCCTGCAGAGAAAAAACAGAAAAAGATTTCTTATACCAGTTTTTGAGTGATCAGCTGCTCTGGGAACTTTTTTCCCTTTAGTAAAACTCAGTTAATCCTATACCTCTTAAGAAGGACACATCCATACCTGGCTCATGCATCTTCAGTGCTACAGATATTGACAATGACTGACCCAATCCTTTTCCACTAAGATCCCCTTCCAATGCACTTTATCCCGAGTTCTGTAAAAAGACTCATGTTTTACCAATGTTACATGATCTGTGTGACTCATTGCTCACACCTGACATATGAGACCTGCTGCATTTCCTCAGGTGAAGCTGTGGTGCCAGCTTAATTAGCCAGTTCATGCAAGAAGGCAAGGCCCCGCCCCCCGGAGGAGACCACACCCCCGGAGAAGCCCCGCCCACCGGGAAAGAGGCCCCGCCCCTGTGAGAAGCCACACCCACCTGGAAAGGAGGCCCCTCCTATTGATTTCTGAAAATTCTGAAGCTGTTTGGTTGAGTGGTGTACATATAAATACTGTGCATTGGTAGATGATAGTGGTGAACTACAGCTAATTTGTCAAAATAGTGTCAAAATAGTAACCAGAGAAACTCCAGATATGGATTTGGCTTCCTACCCTTCGGAATAGAGGAGATGTAGTTCACTTCTTCTTTCCTTAAAACAGTAACTTCTGCAGCAGGTATGGTTCTTGGCTTTAGATCACATTTACTGGAAGCTAATCCTCTTGCAGGAGATGTTGATGCCTGCAACAGGGCTCTGGGCAAATGTGGCAGAGATTTAGAGAATTACATTTTGTTTGTTTCTTAATGTGGAAGAGATTCTGTAACCAAAATATATTTGTCTCCAGGTGCTCTTCATGGTCTATTTAATGTCAGCATTTTCTTTTTACATTACTGCCTGCCTCTCTGCACAGTTCCAAAATAGTGATTAAAACCTGCAGTGATTCAAGGCTTTTCTCTGGAAGGAAAACCAACTAATTCTAATAAGACTGTTTATACCAAGATTTGCTGAAGTAGTTCTGAGTCCTAGTAAAGTACAACTGTGGAGAAGATCATGAGCTTCACCCAAAACTATGTGGGTTGGCATCCAGGACTAGATGTTTTGACTCCTCCTCTTAGGAGGGTGCATCATTTCTGGAAGAAAATCTTGGATTTTTTAATAAAAGTAACAAAATTGTTTATCTGCAAAGCACATGGCAGGAATGCCATAGGAACGTCTTGCTCTCTTACATCCTTTTATTGTCTCTGCCTGGGGTTGGTGACAAAAACTGCAGAAGTTGCTCTGTCCAGAGATGAAAGCCTTACTTTTGCTATACCTCGGTGCAACTGCTGGATTTGTACTTCACTTTTGATTGAAACCTTTGCTTGGAAGACAAAAGATGCTGGAAGATAGAGGATGAGTTCTGACCTGGAGATTAACATAGTTCCTTGCATCATATGTTGTCCCCTGACCCAGGCTGAAACTTATTCTAGTTTCAGAGTAAGGGCTGTAAAACAGATGAAGTTAAGCTTTATAGAACATGGTGAACAAATAATGCATCAAACTTCTTTTCAAAAAGTCAAGGTAGAATTCATTTGCAGACTGCTTAATTAGTGATAGAAAGTCTGTAGTGTAATAGAGGTACAAATTTTGTATTTTGTGCTGCTGATTGTTTTTCCATCTTGGATGTTAAATGACACTTTGCTTTCTTGTCAATTTGTTTGTGAATCAAGAATTCATAAGCAACTAAACAGGTTGTTTTGTTGGCATCCTGGTTGTAGTAGCATCCTGAAGTTTTTGTTTAAATGAAATATGAGGAGCCAAGATTTGTACCCAAGTTTAGTTTAGGGAAATGTAATAGACATCTTTCATATCGGTTCAATTTGAATTTTCAGACAATTTGCAGATGAAAGGTGATATGTTAAACAGTGAGTACAATACATGTATTTGCACTCCCCTGTAACCTTCTGAGCAGACAATGTGTTGCTGCAGCACAGAGCCAAATCCTGATGCAGGGATCTCTGCAGGTGGTGATAAATGGAGTGCATTACTCAGCAGGGAGTGGGTCTTCCTCAAGGAGTTGAAGGATAATGCAGTGAGAGTGGAGGGAAAAAAAGGCTTTTTTTTGTGTATATGTATGGGGTACGGCTTCTTTTAGTCTGGTACATATCAAGTGGCCTCAAAAAATAAATCAAAAATCTCAGCCTTATGCCCAATTTCAGGAAAATGCTGTGCTAGACTAAGTAGGAAAAATGAGGTGTTGGAAGGGTGAGGTTGACTGAATGGAATAACTGTATGAATAATGTATTGTTCTGGTATCCAACAAACATTGCTGTGTGAATAATGGTCTTTCACTGGATGAAGACCTTATTCAGCAACCCAGCTTTGGAAAGTTGAGCAAACAGGCAAATGCTCAGCAATACCTATAAACAAGTGTGCTGCATGAAGAAGTGAATGTGTGTGGGTGTTGGACCTGCACAGGAAGCTTGGCAGATACTGAGATGTGATCAAGAGGGGGCTGGCAGAGCTGCTGGGGGATGTTTCCTCCCAGATCTCTGTAAAGATCACACTGGAGCTCTCCCCACTTGTCCCATGCTGAGGGTCTGTACCTGTTCTGGTTCATCTACATGACATCTATGTAGCTGCTTCCATCTGATCATCTTCAGGCTCTTTCACAAAGAGGGAGGAATTAAAGCCTTTTCTTTCTGGTGGAATACTCTATATTTTACTCTTAAAATATAGGTTAAAGCATTCTGAAGTATTTTAATGATTCTCCTTAAAGGAGTGTAAGGCACCAATTGGCGTATGAAAAACTTACTGGTGGTGACCCACGAGGCCTGGCTGAACAGGGAGAAGACATAATCTGCAGGAGTATCTCCAGATGGCTCTTGGCTCAACAATGAGTCTCTGTTTCAATGCATTCAGACAACTGTAGCCCCAATATAATGATGATTTGCTGGTATCCACCCTGCATGTCCTTCTTGTGGCTGCTAGGCTCAGCTGAGTGCCCCCAAAGTGTCTGTGGAATTCTGGGCACAAATTCTGCTCAGACATGCCCAATATCCACTGTTAAACTCCAGTGTTTCAAAACTGTCCTTAGTGCTCACAAAAAACATCTCTTTAGGGTGATGTGTGTTCCTGCAGGCATTCAGGCCATTCCAAGGATGAGTAAAGCCTTACAAGTCTGACTGGGAGAGTACAAACACCCACATTGGCATCATTGCTTTGGGGATGAGAAATGTCAGTTCCCTCTGTTCTTTGTGAACTCCAAGGTGCAGCATTGTTGTATAAGATATTTTTATCTTGAACAGTCATTTTCATTGTGGGAGATGGTCCTGCCCATACTGAAAGCAAATGTGACAGTTGCCTGCAAGCTGTTGGAGCCCTTTGCAAGTGACCTATTATGGATTTCTTTCCCTTTGTAAAAGGTACTGTGTTAAGGATGCATCATGTACCCTTGTCAGACAAAGACTATGAAGTGACTCATGAGAGTTCTGCTCTGACCTGCTGAGCTAATGTGATGACTGGGCTGAAGAAACATGAAAATAAGTCATTGTGTTCTGTAATGTTTTTTATTTTATTTTAAATCAGCCTCCCCTATAGATTTTCTTTCCTTGTTTTTTGAGTCTATGCTATTCTCTTTCTCATCTGGAATTACTCTTATACAACATCACACTTCAGATTTATGTATCTTTGGACTCCTTAAGCTTTCTTGCAGCTGATTGTGTTTTGAGATGCAAAATCTGCTTGAATACAAGTATGCTTTAGGGGGTTTGATGAGAGCTGAGGCAGTGTGTGGTGCTGCCAGTGATGTTCATGGTCTGCCTGCCCTGATGGGTGTTTGATATATAATTCTGTTGTAGTCCTCTGCTGGGGACTCTATTCTCTTTCTTGTTTTCATGCCCTAAAAATATGTTTGCCTTGACTTTGAGAGCAGCTTTTGCTTGTTCATTTTTTAGTCTCTTTAATCTGATTCACAAGTGGTCTGTTGTTACTGAAATACTCTGGTGGCAGGGCCCTGGGGCATGTGGTTTTTAATGTATGACAAAACCTTACTGTGTGTTTAAAGGAGTTATGTACTTTAAAGAAATTAAAGAATTTCAGGCTAGTGTTGTGTCTCTGTGGGAAGGAATAAGATGAAGCATCGCTGAAGTGCTTGTTGGAAGGTGATCAGGAATTCTCTCCTAATACTTGGCAGTATTGGGTGCATGGAATTTTGCCGTGAAGGTCAGGGAAGATGTTTAAAGTTCTTGGACTCTTCCTGACAATGCAGCTCTGTGTCTGAGGAGAGGTGATCACCTTGGAACAGTTTGGTTGGTCTGGGTGCAGCACTGAGTCCAGTTTGTCTCAGTAGGTGTGCAGGCAGGGGGGATAGATTCCTTCCCAGGTACTTCCAACACTTTTTGTGCTGGATTGCTTCAAAGTGAAGGGATTCATTATGGGGTGTGTTTGGGGATTGTGTGGGTGAGCTCCCCACATTTAATTGACACTAAGACTCATGGTCTGGATGTTCAGTACAAGGTTGCAATAGCAACTTCTGAGTCTGGGCTGAGGGAATCATGTTAGAATTTCCTTACACTGACTGTCTTGGTTTTGATGAAGTTGCTTGTTGTCTTTAATTGCAATAGGATGAAATGATGCCAGCTATGCTTTGATCCCTGTTGTATGGGTTTGTTACAGATGTTTAACAATGCAGTACCAGTATCTTGTTTGCAGTCTTGCTTCTGCTGCTCTCCAATTGGTCTCAATCATATCACTGAATAGAGGATATTTTTCCATTTTTCCTCCTGAAGTAACTGGAAACACTTGCTCAAGTCTACTTAGCACTACAGGTAGAACTTGGGGAAAAAAACAAACCTGCAGAACAACAAACTCTTTTATTTTTTCCTAGCCTTCAATATGAGAAATTGGCCAATGGACTGTGTTCTGAAAAGCCTATTTGTCTTTCCTTATTTTAACCTACCTCATGGGGAACTTAGGTACTTGTCTCTTGTGAGCTAAGCAATGTGACTCAACACTAAGCAACTTAGAAAACATCGTGTTTCAGCCTAGTCCACAGTGAGTAGACAATTGATGGGGCTTCTTAATTTTTAAGAAAGTAATTGTCATGAGAGGTAGCCCTTGCTACTTGGCCAGGGGATTGGTCTCTACTTGTTTTCATCAAAACACTCAGACTTTCTGAATAATGTCCTGAAGGGAAATGGTTCTTGGCAAAAGAGTTCTTAATTACATTCTATTTCAAATTTATTTTACATTCTGATCTTTATAGCAAGCAAGTGTAATGGGTTACTTCTGAGAAACTGGCATTGTGGCCTGCCCCTTGGGGACATCTGGGGCGGCACAGAGAATTACAGCTGCTATTAAACTTCTTGCAGTAATCACAAATTGAAAACACAAGAAGCCAGGAAAAGTGTCTTGCAATTATCTTTGAGTCACAAACTTGCAGCAATGCCTAATTCACCTCTAAATTAGAAAGGATACATTCTAGTGCTGAGAAACATGCCTGCATATTTTAGTGACATGATTAATTGCTTAGATGCTTTCAGTCTACTGTCATTTAGTGTTGACTTTATCTGCATACAGTATTTTAATTAGTATAAACAATAATTAGGTGACAATGGTGAAGTCTTCAGCATGTGTGAATCAGTATCTGTTTATATGCCTTACTAGATTGACATGGGAAACAGTGTAGGGAATACTTAATAATCTCTGAAAGAGGATTAAAAAATCCTTCAGTTTATATATATGTGTACTGATAGGACTGGTGGTGATGCAAAATGTAAATAATGGATGCACTACCTTGTCTTGAACAACTCCTTTCTTGCTCTGCTGGTGGGAATACTTTTTTCTGGCAGCTGGGTAATGAGCATTGCTGTTGTACCTTCCCCCTTTGAATGCTGCAGCTATGCCATGGAAAACAGTTTGTCCTCCAAATGCAGCTATGGTTCTGGAAAGCAGCATCGTTTTCCTTGAAGGTGGTCAGCTGGGGCCGGAGTGGAAACTTGAATTTCCTGGCAGGGGCCACCTGGGCTGTTCCCAGAAAGGTGTCTTTGCCTGGCAGGGGGTGGTGCATCTCAGGCTCCTCTCTGGGAAGTGCCTGGTGGTAGCAGTGGCTTTGGTGAGGGGCAGAGCTTTGGCTTGGGCTTCAGCTCTTTCTGGGCACCAACTCTGCTGTGCCAGCAGCAGAGCTCCTGCCGGGTGCTGGGCTCAGCCTGGGGGAGTGGCAGCTTCAGAGCTTGGGGTGGGCTGTGTCTGTGAGCTGTAAGCTGCTAACAACCTGTCCAACAAGCTGGACATGATGACATTTGGAATAACTCCAAAACCTGAGTGCCAGCAGCTCTGCTTCCACCTTAAGTGATGGGAAACCGTCATGGGAGAGTTTCCTGCTCTTGTTTCTCTGCAAAGACCACTTCCTGCTGGCCCTGGATTGTCACCATTTAATTTCTGCTGCATGTGTGGTGCTAATGAAAGCTTCCCAAACAAAATGCCTTCTGACATTGAGAAGCACACAACCCCTTATTGCCACTCTGTGATGTGTCTGAAGCCATGCTGCCAGTCCGTGTGCTCTGTCCCTGCATGAGACTAAGTTTTTGAATAACCTTCCTCTGATTTTGGTCAACCCTATAAATTGCTGGCACCAAAAGAAAATTCCTGTTGTTTGTAATAAGCACAATGTTTATACTTATGTGGTGGTCAGGGACATTTTAATAAAGACTTGCCTTGAAAATCACTGCTGAATTAGGCAAATTTGTGCATTTGCTGACAATTGTAGTGCAGGATCATTAATGCCTTCTGTGAGTTATTTCTTAAGAGTATGGGATTTACTTCTCAAGGAAAAAAAATTAGGAATAATAGTCATTACCAATTCCCTGGGCAACATCTAATTTCAAGCCTGAATTTCAATGTATAAAACAATACCTGAATAATAAATCTTTAGATGTACTCTGGGAGGACTCTGCCTATTAGAGCAATTTAAAATATAAGAAATAATAATTAATGCTTTCATCCTTTTAGTAAAACTCTGCATGCCCATTAACTAATTATTCTCTTGCCTGTTGATATTAAACTTAATGCTGAAACATTGCATTCATATCCACAGCTACCATTTTGGTCTAGAAATAATTGTAATTATGCACACATCACACTGTAAGGCACCTGCATTTTTTCCCCCATTACTGAGATTTAATTATTACTTGTGTACATGTAAAGAAGACATTTGGGGTAAATAACTCTGAAAAATCTCGACAAAAGTGTATAATAGTTCTACAAAACAAATATTTTCATACCTGCAGTGTTTTAGGTCAGGCTGTGACACTTGATGCTTTTATTTACTCTCTCTAATTTGACCACTTTCCAGGTAAAATTTTAGACTACATTTTTCTGCTAGAATTTTCCTACTGGTAGAACCTAAGGTAAGCTCTGCTGATCCCAGAGCATCCTGAGGTTCTTGTCTATGGCTCTCTGGTATCAAATAAGACCTGAATTTCCCTCCTGAAGGTTTTTCACAGCTCACTTGCTTGTATCCTCTTTCTTCTAGATAGATTCTGGAGTCCTTCACCTGAATGCTCCATAGCAAGTTTTTTACAGCCCCAAGGTGCACTCTTAAGTCTCCTGCCCTTCTTGAGGCAATAACTTCAGTTTGCAGGACTTTCTAGGGAGGGTTGCTTGGCTCATCCTTGTGGGTTTCAAATGAAGACACTGGGCTGCTGATTTTCCTTTATCTTGAGAAAAACTGTGGGCTTCTTGGTGTGCTCTGGCTCTCACTGATGTTACCAGGCTGCTTCTGATCCCAGCCAGTCTGTGTTCACTCTGGGTCTGTGATTCCACAGCCTGGCAGCCTTGGATCCAAAGGAGCTGATGTATGGAAGGGAGGGAGGGCTGGTGGTGTCTGCATGTAAAATTCCACTCTGTGGAGATCTCTCCCTTTCAGTGTTTGGGCAGTAGGGCTCTGCAGGTGACCAGTGAAGAGAAAGGGCTTTTTTTGGCTCCATTGCTCCTTTTTTGCTTCACTTAACTCCCCTAATGGATCCCCTTACCTTTTAACACAAAATGCCATGGTAAAGAAGTCTTCTTTCTGGAAGCTCACCACCTTTATCAGCTGTTAGGGTGGCATTTATTTTGTCCATGTTCTCAGGTGGACAAAATGAAGTTAATTTCTCTGAGCTGCATTGGATCTGTCATGTCAGTCCCTGATCAATAATGGCAATTTAAGGGTTCCTCCAGCACTGCATCCTAGCTCTATCAAAGGTCTGAGTGAATGCTAAGGAAAGAGAATTGCCTTTAGTGCTCCCCTGTCCTCTCTGTTTTTCAGCCCAGAGGATTTCTTGAGCTGGGAATGATTTCTACCTATATTTATCAGTAAAATCCTCTTGACATAATTTCTAGGGACATTTGGTAACTTCAACATACTTTTCCCAAGAAGGAATACCTAGCACCCTAAACCTGAACAGTCCGTAGCTTGTTAGGTCAAATTAATTAGTTTTTTATTAAATACAAACCCTTTTATCCTTATCCTGTCACAACAAAAGCTACAGAGTTGAAAGCCAGACAGAGCATCCAAGTCCTGAGGCCATTATTTCTGCTAAGGTAGTAACCTGCTAATATGGGTATTGAGTAAAACTGTGGTAGAAGAGTATTTCTTTTCATTGTGGAATATCCTGGGAGTCTGTAGAGCAGAGGTCATTACAGGCTGAGTTTCTGCCCAGGTGCTTCCATTTTTCTGATATAAAATACTATTTAACTGGAGCTGTCAGAGGCAGAAAGATAAAGTTGTGGCCAGGCCTTGGGCCAGGTTTGGGAGGGCACATCCCCATTGCCCAGGCAGGAGGGGAAGGGAAATGACAAGAGTTTGCACACGGTACTGCAAAAACCAAAACTGATACAAGATGTTTTTTGATTAAGACATGTCAGTTTTGAAGGTAAAGAAAAATGTCTGGGGGGAAATTGAGTACGGTCTGGTACAGCAGAATCTCTTAAAAGAAGAACAAGAAGTTTATCTTGTGTGAGTTGACAAAAAGTTATTGTGTCAAGTCAGTGCTGTGCAGTGCAATAACACTCCTGGAGACATCTGTATCTTGCTCTTTGCCTGTTTCTGTGATGACTGGCACTGCTCTCTCAGCACATTGAAGGACCTGCATTTGGCCCTGCTGCTGCAGGTATTCTTGTTCCTGTATCCTGAGCCCAGTGATTTCTTTTTGTGTGCAGCTTCCAAGACTTCCATCTGCTCCCTTGTTTTGATCCTGTTGTTCACCCTGTTTCCTGCCCCAGGAGGTGCTGCTGGGCTCCTGCCCCAGCCCAGAGAGAGCCACAGGAGTGTCCTGCACCGCTGAGCTGTCCCTGCTTTCTTTTCCCCTTCTGTGAAAGCAGCAGAAATCTGCCAAGTTCTTCAGTATCACCTCACAAGGTGGGCAAGCACACTTGCCTTCTCCAGGAGGAATAAACAGAATATGCTTGAGTTAGTGCTCCAGAGCTCCTTGGGTCTGTTTTGGTCTCACTCTGCAGTGTAGCTCACTGCAGGAACAGTGTTCTTTCCTTGAACTACTGGCTGGATTCTGGGGAAAGCTAAGAAGTTGAAGAAATTTAAAAGCACACTTTTAAGAAGTTATTTCACTTACTTCTCTTGCTATTTAATAGCAGAAAAATATTTTTTCTGTTCTCCATCCTTAGTAGAATTGCTATTAGGGCAGAGGATTGGGGACCAAATCTGTATATTTGCTTTCTTCCTGAACTACAGCACTTTTTGGCACTTACAGAATGTCTGGTTATTTTGGTGCTTTGGCTTTTCTTCTGAGTGGCAGAGCAGAACTGTCATCAGAAGCACTAGGTTGAGGATATGTGTAACCTGATGGAAATGATAAATAACAGGCCACTTCAGGTGGAGCCTGATTGTCTAAGACCTTTTAAATCAAAGTAGAGAAAATAAGTGGAGAGCTTTTTTCATTTCATCCTCTGTCTTGAAGACAATTATTCAGGGTTGATTGGGTGGGGTTGGGGTTTTTTTGGTGTTTTTTTTTGTTTGTTTGTTTTTTGGGTGGTTTTTTATTGCAGTTGTTTTTTGTGGCTTTTTTTCCCTATTAAATACAACTTGTTTATAGGCCCAGCACAGGACCTGAGTTTCTAATCTGGCTTACTTCTGACTGCTCTGAAATGTGCTGATTCCAAGGAAGGCCTAAGCGATTCTTACACTTCACTTATTTTCTAGCACTGTTATAAAATGTTTTCTTGTAGGTTTTTGGACTGAGTTACTGTGGGTTTCAAATAGGAAACTTGTTGGTAAAAACAGGATATGTGGCTGCATACAGTATGTTTGTAACTGTCTTGATGTACATTTAGTGTTCTAATAATGGTAAAATAAATACAAATTTCTTAAACATAGTTTCTATTTATAAATAGATATTGAAGCCTATAGGTTTCCATGTTGCTGTGGAATCACCCTTTAGTTGTAATTTAATGTGACTTTGGGCTGCTTCTGTACTAGGGCAATATTTCCTATTGTGTCTTGGAGTTTCCTCCAGACTCCCCAAGATCCAAGCCAAGCTAAGAAAACCTGCATACATCTTGATAAAGTTTCAAGATGATGATTTGGAGAGGCTCTTATGCACCCAGGATTTGAACCAAGCTCTTGTGATCCCTTAGGCAGTACTTTGTCATCAGGAAAATTCCCCATTTCTTAGTGACAGAATCAGTTACATTTTTCCTGTCAAACGCACTTTTTCACTTAGCTGACCTCCCTCTGTGTTTTATGTAGTAGCTTGGTTTAGTCAGAGACCTTTTTCTTCTTCCATCTGGGAATGGACTAATCAGTTGTCAGCTGCTGCCATGGTTATTTTCACTCAACTTGAAACGAAGCAGCTGCCTCTGGAGTTGGTGGGATTTCATCTCTGTGTAAATCTGGAGTACAGCATTTAAATGCAGGCCTTAGGCTTTGACTGGCAGGAAATAAATTGGAAAGGGAGACTGTGGTTTCTTCTGGAGTGGTGAGGATGGCAGTGGGGACTGCTGAACTCTGCCACCTGGCACCAAGCAGGGCTCTGCTGCAGGTGCTGCCTGATGGCTGAGCCTGCTGGTTTTGCTCATTAGTTACAGTTTAAGTCAGACACCTGGGATGCAGCACTGTGGGAATGGAGAGGAGACGAAGCACTGCTCAAATTGATCTTGGAGGCAACTTCTGCAAGCGCCTCTTCTTCTGTCTCCTCTTTTTTTCTCCCCCCATTTCTTGCTCCCCTGAAAATAGAATTGTTTGTGGAGAGATGTTTGAGTTTGCAATAAGTGAGGAGGAAATGCCTTAGCAGGGGAAACGAGGAAAAGTAAAGTGGCTCAGTAAAAGTTGATGTTGCATCCATTTTAGGTGATGTTATATCAGTTGCTGAAATAAAGGAAAAGACAGAAAAGTTAAGGAATTAGACAAACCAGCAATGCACCAGTTTCTCTCTGAGCTGGGTGGAGAATTGCTCTTGTCTTGTGGGATAATGCTCTGCCCTGCCCAAGAGAGATTTGTGAGGCTCAGTAGCTGTCACTCTTTCCCAACAAACTGTGGGAAGGAAAAGTCATATTATCTGCCACTCAAACCCTGGACTGTGTTCTAGTCACAACCATGCTCACACAGGGAAAACTCAGATTTCTTTTGACTTTTTTCTTGTTATTATTTTTTGTGTGTGTGTGTACCTCTCCTGAATTGCTATATCCATCATGAGCTGGGATAAGGCAGTATTATTTAAAAAAAAATCTTTGTTTTGTAAGATGGAATAATTAAATCACCAGATTTGAAAAATGGTCATTTCTCTTTGTGGGCAAATTCATCATGAAGTTTGAAATAAATATTTTAAAACAATTTTGTTAGTCAAACATTATCAAAACAAGTAATTTCAATGCTGCTTCATTTAAATATATTGTTTTCCAAGATTTTGTTTCATCAAAAAACCCAAAACAGTTAATGAGAAACTGTGCTCTGCCTGTATGAAGTTTGATGAGTTAGTGAAAGAGGCAGTCAGCCCCTGGGGATTTAATTCTATACAGAAAATGGATATCTTGTGTTCTCTGCTATTATTTATGATTTAATTAGTAGGCAGAAAAGGCTTTTTCTCCCTCCACATCCCCTCACCCTGCCCCAGTTTTTCACTGATTATGCAAGTCAGAACCTGAGAAAACAAGTTGTCTAGGTGATATGCAGTATGATAGATTTACAGACTTATTCAGGTCCATCAATAATGACTTTTCCTAAGGCCTTAGAGTTCCTTCATAATAGGGTTGGAAAACATAATACTGTGCTTTCCCTGACTGAAGTAATAATTGTCCTGGCTGCTCTGTCTGCTAAAGTTAATTTCTTCCCTGGTGTTAGTGGCAGCAGGGAAGACAACAGGCAGAGACTAATGCCTTTACAATGTGCTTCAGGCTGGGAGTGTCAGGAGCAGTGTGGGCTCAAGGATTGGGTTTTACTGGGAAAAATGGACTGATCCTGGTGAATTTGATGTTTAGGAAGCAACCAGAGAGACCTGAGTGTGTGCAGATGTTTGATCAGCATTGTGTGTTCCATGGATGGCTTATCTAGCCCTGATTTCACCAAAAGCAGCTCTAATGCTAAGCACAGATGCAGTCCCTCACTGTCATTGTACTTGGCCTGAAAACAGCAAGAATTGTGTTCTCTGGTACCACGCTGAATGAAGGCCTGGGGAAGCGGGGTGACAAATGGCTGCCCAAATCAGAATGCACAGTAAAAGGTGACTGAGGCAGCCTGAGCTGCACCACTGCTCCTCTTGCTTCACATGCACTGCTGACTTGCTGAAGGATTTAGTTCTTAGACAGAAAAGATGTGATTGCAGGCTTGGCTCGGTGTGGGGTGGTGTGATTCTCCTAAAAAATCTTTGTAGGGTTTTGCCATGTTGCCCCACAGTGCTGGCTGCTCTAGTCAATCCAAGGTGACAAATGGCACTGCAGACTGGCAGATGTACCAATTCTATCTGGACTTTTCCTCTTGGTTTACCCGGGATTGCATCTCCAGGCCTGCATGTGGATTCCTTTGCTGCCTGATTCTTTAAATAAGAGGGGAAGGGGGAAAATAACCAAGCAGTCTCTTGCTTGCAGGTAGCTGTTTGAGAGGAGTCTGTAATAGCTTCTAGACTGCTATTTCTGTATGGATATATGTCAGCAGAAATTGTCATAGAGGATAAAAATATCTGGAAGAGAAATTAGGAAAAACTGTACAAAATGTAATTATCACCTGATGCTGCAAACTCTCCTGAGCTTGTGCAATGGCCGACTGAGTTAGCACAGCTCACTTCTGTAGCTGTTCTGGATGTTGTTGTTCTTTAAATTTCAACCAAAATGTCAGAAAATTACTTCTTCCTGTGACTTCTAGAGCTCCTGCTTCTGATCATGTGAGCAGTTTGCAGGGTTGAAGGCAAGTAATTAGGCAGCAGTTCTGGATGCCCAGTGAACACCTCATGAAATATTGCAGTGATGACAGCGCCAAAGGAGAAAAAAAAAAAGTGGAAAATAATATTCTAAAATAAGTGATTGATGTGCTAGACTGCACTGAAACAATATCAGGAAGAAAAAGATGCTGGGATAACAAAACCCACAAGTAGTTGGTGGGAGAATAAAAAAGGGGACTAGAAGGTTACAAAAGAACAGAAATTTTTTAGTAGTGTATAAAGAAAAATATAATTGATGGTGATTCACAGAGTGAAGAGGGAAAGGACAAGATGATTTGCAAATGCAGCAAAAGCAACTTTAAGAATCTGCCATTCCCTGGGAACTAAACATTGTCTTTTAGACATTAGGGACACAAAAAAAACAGAAGAAAGGAGAGTGAGAAAAGAGTGAATTAAGTGCTATAAGATACTGCTATAAAATGGTTTAATCCTTAGTTATACATATTCAAGAGTCCATGGGGTTGTAAAGATCAGCAAGAAATGTTTCTCTGTGAAATTTAGATGTGACTCACTTGAGCAAGTCAAAAGCTATTCACTTCTGTGGTATAAACAAATTGAAGCTGGAGTTTGATCATCAGGTTGAAACTGATGTGTCTCATGGAGATGAGCAGAGCAGCTGGTGCTTTACAGTGCCCTGATATCCCTGGGATGGAGATGCTCATTCACATTTACTGGAAGTTCTTGGGACAATTCCAGCAGGGAAAGGAGTGAGGACCCACCTTACAAGCAGATCAGGATGTGCAGGGAAAAAAAATGGGTCACAGAAATGTGATTTGGACTCCAGAGTGATGCCTAGACTAGGATGTCATGTTGAGGTCTTCAAGTGCACAGAATAATCTCTGTAGGGAACTTGAGTCCTCTGCTGGAAGAAGTGACAAACATTAACTTGTTAGAACACATGGCTTGACTTTTGACCCCTGTAAGGTTCATTTACAGTGGTGGGGACTGAACACTCTGCTGCCTGTAGTCTCAGATAGTTGAGTGGCTCAGTGGATCACTCTATTCTGACTAGTCTGAACATGGAGAACATATCTGAAAAAAGTAACAAGTCAGCTTGTACCTGAATGACATATTTTGGCAGAAAAAAAAATCTCTCCTTTTTCAGAGCTGACAAGCACATTGGTCTGCAAAAATACAGGGAAACGAGGCAAATTGTTTTCCAGACTCCATCAATAGCTCAAGTGGATTATACAAAAGCTTTGTAAAAGATATATAAAAACTCAAATCATGTAAAAGAAAGGAGAAAATTTTTTTGTCATAATTTTAGTAGGTAATTGGCCTGACTTAGGTTTGTAGGCAATGAAAAATGCCATTTTGAGTCTGGTAGAATTTCCATCAGTTTAAGTGACTAGGTATATTTAAGACATAAAGTGCCTGACAAATCAGAGTACTTATAAAAGATCTGAAGCATTTACTGGGGCTTTTTTTTGAACCAAGATGACATGTAATCTTTTGGATTATATTCTTGGAGAAGTTTTGGGATGATTGCAATAAATGACACACATACATACCTAAGAAAAAGGAAATGTTGGTGATTTTACTAGGAGATTTTAAATTTCAGTTATATGTGTTTTGCCTTCGACTTTTTAATATTGCACTTTAAGTCTGAGACACTCACTGGAGTCTTGGGTGCTATTCCTTCTTCTCATGAGGAATAAGATTAATTATCCCAGTTGCATTGAAAAGGGCCCTTTAAATTGGTTGATGTGGCATCCTGCAAACCATGCCTTTGTGCAAATTCTTGGGCTAGTGCCCATGTGCCAGATTCTAGAGTTAAGAATCTGAAAATCAGGTTAAAAAATTGGTATTTGTTTATCTTTTGTCATGGCCAGGAGAAATTTGAGAATAACTGAGATTTTTGGGAGATACTGATATTACTTGCAGGGTGCTCTAGATAAATGCTCCTGGCATGCTGAGGGAAAAGGATGCTCTTGGGCTTGACAAAGCAGCTGAAAGATGTTAATTTGAGGGCTAAGTCTTGCAAGTATTTTATTTGTCTGAATTTGATTAATTAAAAAATGCCTTGCAAAAAAATATAAATGTTAGCTTTGGAGGGTATTTGGAAACCATTTTTTCTGCCTGGGGTTTAGTTGTGAATTTCTTCTTCCTTTTCTGTTCCAAAAATGTTCTTTATCTTAATTATTGGGATAAAGAAAAGGGAGAAATCAAACACAAAACACATGCTTCTGATATTGCAAGGAGTGAGTTGGATCTATTTAAATGTCATGGAGACTCTTTCTGTCCTCGAGCCACAAAATATTTGAGCAAACAGATCAGGCCAGCTCAACAAACCTGTGCTAATGTGGCAATGAGGCTGACACAAAGGAGGGTTTTGTAAAGGCCATAAACATCAGTCTGTCAGCCTCTGTGAACTCCCTCTACTCTGAGATTGCTTTTCCACCCCAAAGACTTGGGAAATGATTAAAATCATTTTTGACTTGGGGTCACAATAGGAGCAGTGGGGAGTAACTAACCCTTCCCTTTCTTGTGAAAGTCTTGCAGCCCATAACTGGATAATCACATCTTTAGGGGAAGGGAGTTGCCATCCTGTTGCCTGAAGTGGGATGTCCTGCGTGAGCTTTCTGTTGCTTTTTGGCCATTTCCTACAGAATGCTGCTTAGCTGGAGCAGTTCAGCGGTGCTCATATAACTCTGCTGCAAGCTTTTATCCTCTGGATGTTGCTACAATTTTTTCCCTTTCTTGGATTTAACAAATTGTCTCATTTAAATGTTTCATTTAGGAGTTTTGTCATGTGGCAATGACACACTTCTGTGGCTTTATGAAGGAGAAATGCAGTGGAGGAGAGTGCCACAGAGTGTCAATAACGACACCAAACAAACCATAATCAGTATCCCATAATTGCCATACCCCTTCATCCAAGCAACGATTGTGTTGTGTTCCAGAACCTCAGGAAATGAAGCTTTCAATAATTCATTCTGGTTTTGGGCTTCCTTTTGAGATGACAAAGCAGTTTCTTGTTGCTGTATATGTCTATGGGATGGTTTCAGGTCCTGGGCTGCTCATCCCTAGCTGCTGTTCAGAGGGGACATTGCTGCCTGAATTGATTTGATCTGTGATCAAATCAATTGATTTGATCAATTGTGTGCATTAATCTGCTCTGTGATCCTGTCCCAGTTCTGTAGCTGGTGGTGTTCAGTCTTTTCCTGTTCCACTTCTCACTCCATGGCCACTGTCCCCTGTGGAGAACAGGACCACTACTCTCCTACCTTTTCTCTCAGGTGCAATCCAGTTTCCTTCCTGCAGCAGAGTGGTACTGAAAGAATATCCAGGGAAAGACTGCTATCTTTTTGAGTTCCGAAGTGACAATCTTTCCTTCCAGACTGATAATAAAACCTTTATACTTTGGCCTTACGCTTCTTCTTTCCAGTGTATGACTTGGTAATTGTCCTGAATAGAAAAATAAATGCAAACCCCACAAACAAAAGCAATGGCTGGTGTTCTCCATTTGCTATATCTTTTGTTTGGGATGTTTCTACTCAGAGATGCTATCTAAAAGTGACTCTTTGTTACATCATCCAAGCTGATTCAATTTCTCCTTGACTAGATCAAGTCTGATTTTTCTCTGCTACTTCATCCATTTTCACACTTTATAGAATGGGAAAGTGCAAGGTCTATGGGGAACTTAAAAAATAAAATTTGAGAAATTGCTCTGCTTATTATCTCATCCTCATCTTTTGTTCTCTGAGTAGGAGAAGCTTTTCCCTGCCTCTTATATGTGGATATAAGAGTATGAAAATAAGTGCAGATACTTGATGTCAATTATAGTCATACTATTTAAATGCAAATTCTGTTTTTGTCAGGCTGATCCAATAAGATGAATAGAAGGCATTTATGTAAATAAGCATATTGTAATAAGACAATGAAGTATTTGTAATTTTGGTTGTTAGCATTTTCCTTTCTCCCAGAGGATGAGTTGACTAGGTTTTTAGGAACACAGGTGAGGGATGGGAGTGGCACTTGACATTCGGTGTTTGGGATAAAATTGTATTGAGGCTGCAGACTGAAACGAATCAGGTTCATTAGAAACCCAGCAAAAGAAATGGCTTACAATTTCTCATTAGCAGCATGCAAATAGGAAAACTGTAGGGAAGCAATCTAATGTCAACCTTCAGAGACATGGAACAGAGATGATTTTTAGAGTCTAATAACACTTTACTTTTTTTAGAGTTGGGAGGTTTTTTACCTCTCTGAATATTTATTATTAACATACCCAATAACAGCCATATGAATTAAATCATTCTTATACATATTGCCTGTGTATGCCAAGCAAACTACTTTAATACCAGAAGATAAAATTAGTTTGAACATAATTGCACCACTAATGAAAAATAGAGAAATTTCAAATGTTGAGGTCTACTTTACTTGGACATAGAGCCCAAGCTCCCTCTGTGTTCAATAGAAACCAAGTGACACCTCCAGAGAGACTTGGAGTGGAGCAAATTTCTCTCAAGATGTGTTTTCTATTTCCATAGATTATGGAAAGGGTCTGGACTAATTATTTAGTTTAGATACCTATCAAATTAACATAGGAAGGGGAATTGAATCCTAAAGGGCTTTGTAGCACTTCTTGCTGCTGTAAGAGGCAGCATGCATGGAGTTGGGTTACATGGGCTTCCAGGGGTAGCAGTCTGAGATTCAGTTCTATTATGGTGGAATTCCCTCTGAAATTAGTAACTAGGGATCTGTTCAGCACAATTAAGGTAATTCTATCCTTTTACCTAAGGATAAATCAAGGCAGGAGATCAATTGGCTGTTGGTACCTTGTAAAACACTAGATTGAAACCACACTAAAAGGAGTGACTGATGTAATCTTTTACTGTTATCCCAAGGTCTATCACCTAATCCACCATACAGCACATAAACTTTGCACTTTGCTTTTTTCTAAATCTTCATTTTTTCCCTAGGCCCTTAAAAATGTATAGTAGCACTTGGTGGGGGGGGGGGGGGGGGGGGATGAATAATGGTAATTGCAA
>JAOTQP010000304.1:26166336-26361569 GCA_026413545.1 Cichladusa arquata | reverse complement strand
TATATTGCATGCATATATAGTTATAGTGTAAGTATATATTGTTATATTGTATGTATATATTGTTATACTGTATGCATATATTGGTATATTGTATGTATATATATAATTATATTGTATGCATATACAGTTATATTGTATGGATATATTGTTATATTGTATGTATATATATATTTCTATTGTATGTATGTATATTTATATACATACACCTCCACTGCTTTTATTTATTTAGCTCTGACGATTTCTCTTTCCTTCTTGATTTTTTTTAGGCAGAATAACTACAGACACCTCTCATGCCCACGTGCAAAAAGATGATAAAAGTGCTTCTAAGAGTAATCCTGAAGTCACTCCACCTTGCACATTTCTGGGCCCATGAGCACACACCTTCTAGGGCTGCATCCTAGGGTGAAAAAACAGTTTTTCAGGAATTTTTCCAGGCAAGAGAGAAATGCCCTGAACATCTGATATTTCCCTGTCTCCCTTCAAATCCCAGCATATTTCTAGCAGATCTGTACATTTGTATCCAACTGCTTAGCAGGGAAAAGCTCTTTTTGAGCCATCTCCGCCTTATAGTTTTTTCTGACATAAATATGAATTGAGGTTATGGCCCAGCACCATCTTCCCAGGAAAAAGTGGAGATTACATCAATGTGACCCATTAAAGCAATCTTAAATACTCACTGATGGTTCATTATTGCAAGTTACTTTCCTTCCTGATGTAGAATTTATTAAATATATTGGAGGGGGAAAAAAGGTCTCCAGGAAGGCATTGCCTGTGCAGGGCATTAATAAAAAAGGACAGCACAAGGGAGGGGCTTGACAAGTTGGAAGAGGAGTTTCCATTTACACAACCCCACTGGATGAATCAAAATCCTCCTCCTGGAGGGCATGGGGGCCAAAAGGACAACTTTAATTAGGTTGTAGCCAGGTGAGGTTCAGGCTCTTCTCCCAGGAAAAAAGGGACAGGGTGGAGGAAATGGCTTCAAGGTGCACCAGGGGATGTTTAGGTTGGATATTAGGAAAAATTCTTCACTGAAAGGGTGGTCAGACACTGGAACAGGCTGAGGGAAGTGCTGGAATCACCATCCTTGGAAGTGTTTAAAAAATCTGTAGATGTGGTGCCTGGGGACACAGTTTAATAGTGGCATTGGCAGTTCTGGGTTAATGGTTGGGCTCAATGATCTCTTAGAAGTCTTTTCCAAACCAAAGGATTCTGTGATTCTGAGAAAGAGCTCAATGGGCTGCTAGTTGGGCTTAGGTGCAGAAAAGGGGTTGAGGGGCTCCCCAAATCATCACCACTTGCCCCCTTCCCATCCCCTGTGCAGAAAGTGCTGATGGGGGCAGCTGTGAAGCTCTTTCACCCAGGGACTTCACAAAATCCCCTCTTCTTCTGTTTTACTCTTTGTCTCTGGATCTGAATTTATAAACATTTTGCTGTGAGTCAAGTCTAGAGGACTGGTTGTTTTCTTTGCACCTATATAATTCAATTTTTAAAAAATATTTTTGAAGGAGGAGGAGTTTGTGCTGTGGGAGAAAAAACCTCTCAAACCCAAGGCTGAGAGAATCACCAAAGCATTTAAGTTGGAAAAGGTCTCCAAGATCATCTCCTCCAACCTTTGATCAATCACCACTTTACAGAGCACTGAGTGCCACATCCAGTTGTATCTTGAACAATTCCAGGGGTGGCAACTCCATCACCTCCCTGGGCAGCCTTTCCCAATGCCTGACAAACATTTCTGTGAAGAAATTCTTCCTGATGTCCAACCTGAACCTGCCCTGGTGCAGCCTGAGGCTGGTTCCTCTTGTCCTGTCCAGAGAAAAATTAATTTTCTGGCTTTTCCCCCTTGCAGGCACTCAAACCTGCCCAAACGTGCCAGGAGGCTCCTGTGGGTACCTCTCTCTTAAATCCTGGAGAGGAGGCTGAAGCTGCAAGGAGACACGTGGCACATCTTTCATTCATAAAACATAAAATATTAACACCAGAGACTAATACAGAAGTCTCTTTAAAGAGATGGATTCGGGTCCTTTGCCACATGGAACAGGTCAGGGAAAAGGTTCTGAGCATCAGGCAGAGGTTTTGTGCCAGGGAGTGAGGAGTGCCTGTTTTTTTCCTCACACCCTGGGCTCCTGCTTGCAGTGCCTGTCCCCAGCTCCAGCTCCCAGAGCACCTGGGGATGGAGGTGCCTTGGGATGTCTTCTCCTCCCACTGGCCCAAAGCAGGTGGTCCTCACATCCCTAAAAAAGCCACCCCCTGCTGTCACACTGCTTATCCCCACTGTGAAACTGGGGACACCTGCCCAGGGGAAAGAGGGTAGGGAGGAAACACCAAATTGAAGCCTACCTTTTTATGCCCCAAAAAGTTTCTGGTTACATCCTCTTCTTTATTTGCTCCAACTCTCCTCCAATTTTCTCTCTTCTTTGTTCACCTAATTAATGAGTCAGTTCATTAATATTTTTGCAGCAGAACTCTCTTCCCATCTACAAAGCGGCCGTGCCAAATTTTTGCCTTAATTATAAACAATACCTTTTGTTTAAAGCTTTCTGCAGAGAAAACAGCAAAGACTTCTGTCTCTTCACAAGACAATTATTCAGAATGTTATCAGCAAATCTTCATCTCCGAGGAGGATTTCTCCCAACACAGTCCACCCACCTATAGATGCACTCAGGACTACAATCAATACATGTTAATTAAGCCGTAGCCCACTCCAATTAAAATTATAGGATCTGAAGGACAGACATTTGTTTTTGTCAGTAAATTAATTTAAGCATTCATTAACTTTAATTTTTAAATTATATATCACTTTAATGATAAATAATTCCTCTCATTACAGAGGAAACATATGGAAGGGAAAGATAAGATGGGAGAGACTTGGACCCAGGGAGGGATGTGTTCTCCGGCTCTTCCTTCTCCTTGGGCACATCAGCAACCCCATTTATGTCAGCAAACTGGGCTCTTTTGAAAATCTGGCTGGCAAGTGCAGTGCTGAAATAAGAACAGAGATTCTTTGAGTATCTCACCTCCTTCTCTGCTGGGAACATGAAAGCTCGGCTGTGAAATCTCCGAGTTTTAGAATAGCTGAAACTTTGCACAGGCTACCAAAATAAACACTTTTCGATGGAAGTCAAAACATTATTGCCTTAACAAGTTTTTTTAATTTATGTAGGAAAGGGCAGGTTGTTTTACAGATCAACCCTTCCTGCACATATCCCAGGCAGAGAGGGGTGATTTATAACGTGTCCTGCACTCTGAGTTAAACCTGCCCTGACTTGCTGTGGCAGCTAATTAAACATGGGGCAGGCCAGAAAAATTTGGGGTGTTCTTTTCCCAGCAGATGCTGCATGGCACGTGGTCTGGGCTGCTCCACAGAAGGTTTTAAACCCTCAGCACCTCCCTAGGTGAGGGACTTGGAGCTCACCTAGCAGTGCCCACCACACCCTCACTGTGATTTTTACCCTGCTCCACCACAGCACAAAACTCAGCAAAAATCCCGAAGTCTTTTTCTGCTGTGGGAAGCAGGACTCAGGAGTGCCTGACATTCCCAAGTGCTCTGAGATCACAAGCTCTTCACCCCTTGCAGTGCTTCCCCAAGTGCATAAATAGCAGTGCTGCACTCCCAGCCTCCTCCACACAGACCCTGCCTGAGACCTGTCAAATGACAGACATCAAAATAGATCAACTGAATAAATCATTCACCCCAGAGCGCCTCTGCTCCTCAAGTGTTGTGCTGGACTGGTAAGGACTGATCAGCTGATGGTGGCAAACAAACAGCAAAACAAAATTATTCAGGGGATAGACTGGCCAAAAAAAAAAAAAAAGGAGTGAGAAAAGCCTTGGGTCTCAACCTCTTGGGAGCTTTAGACCTGCAGTGCAATTACAGACTCTTCTGACCGTATTTCTTCCTTTCAAACAACTGATTATTCCTCTTTTCAGCCTCATTTTGCAGTTATCATCACAAGCCATTCCTGCTGGGTTTGTAGGACACCACATCTACAAACTCCAGGGAGAGAGTCCCTCTTTGAGCCCCCACTGCACAAGCACTGCTCATCCTGCCTTTAATCCAAGAGCCAGAATAGGAGAGTCAGTGGCCCAGCCAGGACTTCCAGAGACAACCCAGGACTCCTAACAGCCAGACAAGTAACAACTACTTGTACCCACATTAAGCAGAGCGGAGCATCCCAGCCTTCTCACAGCCAAAATTCACTTTTTCCATCTCCTCTGCCTCCTGACATCTCCTGTCTCACACTGTGTCACCCTCTCCACCCCACAATGCCAAAATTAACTGTGTTTTCCCTTCTCAGGATCCACACCCTTCCCTACCCCACCATCTCTAGCAGGGTGGCTTTGCTGAAGGAAAGGATTCCTCTGGCAAGGAGAAGCCCTGCTGCCTCAATTTCAGTATAAAATCGAGCAGGGGATCTAAGCCAGTGCTTTGAGCAGGCTGAGAGTGGGACCTGCAGCTTGGAAAACTTTAGGAGGAACACACAGGACCTGTGCAATGCAGAAGGTTCCATCAAAAGGGAAATGGGGCAGAGAAAGAGAAACTAGGCAAAATATTACTTTATTAGTAATCTGTTTACTTAACTACTGCAGAAATTTAAAAAAAAAAAAAAAAGCTTTCTCCCCATTTATTCATTAGCTCCTCTTCCATCCAGCTGCACTGCTGAATTCCCATATTTATGACATCAGTGCATGTTGCTATAGAGATAATTAATTAATGCAACATAATCAAGTCAGCAATTTTACTACTTTACAGCTTAACACAGGACTGGAAATAGAGTGGGGAGAACACCAAAGCTCAGTTCTGAAAAGCAGGGGTTTTAATGGTCCTTTAAGCACTAAGAGTTGGGTCTGAAAGTCATTTCCACAGCACATGAAATGTGCCACATTTGGAATAATCACTGTCATTAGAAGCCCAGAGAAAAATCAGAAAAACCGCAATAAAGAGGAATGAAAGTCCTGACAAAAAAAAAATTACAGGTGGAGAGCAGAGTTCTCCAAGCACCCAGCAAAACTCTTCATCTCCACCTGGCAAAAATGCCCTGGCTCAGCAGGCACCTGGCCAAAGAGGCTGCAAGCTGTGATGTCCTAGTGCCTAACCCCAATACAGCAGGATTTTTTCCAAGAGCCACCCCAAAGCCCATCATTCCTGGGGTGCCTGCCTTCTCTGGAAGAGCAGCTCCTTGTGGGACCTCCTGAGCCAGCTGGTTGCTGCTTGTATCTCCACCCTTGTGTTAATTTAGAAGATTAGAATCAGTCTCCTTTTTCAAGGGAACCCTTTTTTTTTTTTTTTTTTCTGTCCTGTACTAATTAGAGTCTTTTTATATACTTTTCAGTTCAGGGTCTCTGCCTTCTGAGGTTGGAAATATGAAAGCAGCACAGATGAAATTAGGTCGCTTAACCCTCAGGACGCTCCCACTCCTCAGCAAAAGTTGCTCCACACACAGTAGAGCCAAGGGGGGAAAAGCTTTAAGAGAGACACATGGAGAATAATTGAGCCAAAGGCTGTGTTTTGGGGACAAAAGTGACATCATAAAGCCACGTTTGCCTTCCATAACCATGAAGTTTTTCAGGCTATTTCCATGTCAAGTTTCACTGCCAAGCTGCAACTGAAGCCACCTACACCTCCCAGAGAACTGCCCAGTCAAGAAACAACCAAGCAAATTATTATTAAAAAAATTTTAAATAGAATTTAGTAGGAAAATCAGCAAACCAGAATACTGCTGCCCAGCTTTAGAAGCTGACTCCACAACACACAAAGCACAGACACTTTTCACAAACGTATGGAGTGATAGAGCAAGGAGAAAGGTGAAGGAGGGAAAGTTTAGATGGGATATTGGGAAAAAATTCTTCCCTCTGAGGGTGGGGAAGCCCTGGCTCAGGGTGCCCAGAGAAGCTGTGGCTGCCCCTGGATCCCTGGAAGTGTCAAATGCTGGGATGGATGGGGCTTGGAACAACCTGGGATAGTGGAAGGTGTCCCTGCCCATGGGAGGGGGGTGGGCCTGGCAGAATTTTAATGTCCTTTCCAACCCAAACCATTCCATGTTCCCACACACTATTTCACTTAAAGCACAGAAAAGTGCACAGTTTTTATGCTGTGTTCACATACAACACAGTGGAAGAAAATTAGGACAAAAAGCCACCCAAGTATTAAACGCATTATGATTTGTTTGGAGATTTCAGCATCAGCTCCCGATTCTCTCCAGGCCCAGCTCCTTTCAATAGGATAAATTGCACAGAGTCACCAAAATCCAGAGCTTATTGCACACCATCTGCAGGCAGAGAGAGTCCTCTATTCCCAAGCCAGAGCTGCTTTCCTGGCAGGCTGCTGCTGTGACCTGTTGCAAGACTTGTCTGTGTCTGCCTGCAGCAGAGTCCCAGAGGAGACAGCTCCACCTTAAGGGGTCAGCTCAGCTGAGGGAGGAGAGTGGCACAAACCTGTAGGACAATTTTCCTGCCACGCTTTGGACAGCAATATCCAAGCCACCGGAATATTTGCTTGATCTGCACAAAACCCAGAGGAAAAAACCTACTCTTGCAGCCACCAGCTGCTGCTGCAAAGGTTTATAACAGGAATAAAGAGAGAACACATCCTCCCTAAAGCCAGACGACAGCCCAACCCAGACAGAGGCAAGAAATCATCTCTGGTGAGAGCAACAATGAGCAATTTAGCTTGATTATATCCTTGCAGATCTCCCTATTTATAATGGTTTGCATTATTTTGAATGCAAACTGGTGGGTATTTTTTTTTTCCCTGTGCATCAGCTCTCGTGACCAAAACTTGTCATTAGGCCCTGATTTAAAGAGATTTTAAATAAGGAGTGGAAACAAACCCAGAAAAGTGCTGCTGCATCCCCGTGCTCTTGTATCAGACTGACTGCTGCAAATGTCAGCTTTATTTACTGTTTGCAGACCACTAAGCTTTTTTGTCTTGCAGGAGAGGTAAAATTGGGAATACTGGATCAGGTGGGAGAAAAGAACAACGGAGGAGAGATTAAAAAAATAAACAACCAGGGAGCCCACATGCCCAGGAGGCTCCTGGTAGGTCATACTTGCAACATACATGCAAAGTTTGTCCACAGATGCTGCAAACAAATTAAATAAGCTTCACTGGTGAGAGCCTGACCTTTTCCATCTTCCCCCCAGCAGAAATCAGGCTCCAACAGGGACCAAAAAAAGAGTTAGAAATAGCAAAGATAATAAAGCCAGGCACCAGAAGGCTGAAGGGAAAAGACAGGCAGGTGAAAGGACAAGCCAGGAAAACACAAAATACTGCAAGTCATCCTCTGTGGCCAAAATACCGTGAGATAACCTATCCCTCTAAAATGCTGGGAGTGGAGGATGAGGCCAGGTGAGGCCAGGTGAGTCCAGGAGCTCCATTTCTGTGCTGAGAGGAGGGGCTGGCTCTGCCTCAGACACGGATCTGCTCCTTTTGGCAGCGTGATTTCCAGCGGAACAGAACTCCCCTCCAGCAAGGTGCAGGCACACACCAAACAAGATTAGTTGGAATTTTCCGGACTCCATGGCATCCAGAGCACAGGAAACATCGCTGATTATTCCAAGTGGCAAGTTCCTAACCCTGGTGATGGCCAAGCCTCAGCCTTGAGGGGGTGTCTGTACTCACAGCCACTGATTCCTCCATGCACGGAGAGCCCAGTGCTGACCCCATCAGCACAGGGTCACATTTTGATTGTTTATGGGGTTTGTATTCATCTTAAATGCTGAGTGCAGTTCTGGGACCCTTACAAGAAAGCATGACCAGAGAAGGAAACAGAGCTGAAGCCCTAAGAGTGGCTGAGGGAGCTGGGAAAGGGGCTCAGCCTGGAGAAAAGGAGGCTCAGGGGGGACCTTCTGGCTCTGCACAGCTCCCTGACAGGAGGGGACAGCCAGGGGGGGTCGGGTTCTGCTGTTAGGAAACAGGGACAGGACAAGGGGAAACCTTGTCCTCAAGCTGTGCCAGGGGAGGCTCGGGTTGGATATTAGGAAATATTTCCTCACCAAATGAGTACCTAGGTGAGAGTCCCTATTCCTGGAAGTATCCAAAATATGTGTGAATGTGGCATTTGTGGTCATTTTTAATTGTGAACATGAAGGTGGTGCTCAGTTAATGGTTGGAGTGTAGGATCTTAGAGGTGTTTTCTAGCCTTAATGATTCTGTGTTTCCATAAATCAGTTAAACGGTTGAGGACTGTGGTGTTGTGGTGGGGACATATCCACTGCCACTGAGAAAACAAAAACTTTCCAGAAACAGTTTTTTCAAACAGAAGCTGTGAGACAGCCTGCTGATGGTAGTGGACAAGTTGCTTTAATGTCATTGTCCCTTCCTGAACCTCCTGGGAGATTTGTGTTTGGAGAGAGCTGTCACATTTGAGGGTGGCTCAGCCCCTGCCAGGGTGAAGGTCTGTGGCTCTGGTAATGCTCTGTGGCTCCTCATGGCCCTCACATACAAAGGGAAGTGGGTGTGCTGACTTTGAAACAAATAGTTGGTGTCTGCACATCTCTTTTTGCATGTGCCAGCACTGAAAACAAATCCAGAGGCATTTTTCAACAGTTTGGCCCATAAACTTTTCAGTTTGTGCAAACCACAGGGGATGGTGAGAGAGTCTAGATTAATTTTGAAAACTTGGCATGTGAGATTCAGCTTGCATAAATTTAAAGGTAATGTGTGCTTGCGACAACAATACAAACCTCTCGTGCTGCTGAGCTTTAAACTTTCCCCTTCCTCTGAGAAAAAGAAATTCTCGTTGTCGCTGCTAAGCCAGCAAAGTGAAAATCTCTCCAGAACACATCGACAGTAGGAAAAAGCAAAAATTACATCTTCAATTCATTAGGGAATGGAAAGCAATGCAGAGAAAGTTGATTTTATTGTCAATGACAGTCATGAGCCTTTGTTTGGAACGTGAATTCCACACTAAAAAAAAATACAGAAATAATTCTGCAAAGATGCAGAGGACAGCAAGGCTAATGCTATGTTTTTGGAGCACTCCTTTGCAAGTTATATCTTAAATGGGAAGGAAAAAAGTCAGTCTGAATTACAGGAACCTGTCATAATTCAGCGTAATTGATGGCAGGCAAAGAAAGTGAAATTGAAGGAGTATTTCGTTAGAGCACACACAACCAACTTGTGAAGCTGGAAGCCAGTCAGGATGAGATCTAAACATTACAGCTGAGTGCTGTTGCTGTTTTTTTGACTAAGGCTATTGGGGCTTTTGTGCCCAGCAATAATAGGCACAGTTATGCCTGTATAGAGGGGATCAAATTGAACATAGCTAATTGCAGGATAGAGTAGAATGAATTGAAGATAAGATGCTTGCCACAAGTATCAGCAAATATGTTTCCTCTACAGAAAGATGGAAAAAAATCCCACAAGTTATTACCATTGAATTATTCCAGCAGCCCCTGCTTTTTATCCTGTTGTCACTTTTTCCAAGTCTCTGTCCCCTCCATAAAGGAGTTTGTTTCTCAGAGAGGCTCCACATGAGTCAAACAGTTCCAAGTGTTTTGTCCTGTCAAAAATGAAGTTATTCCTTTAGCTGTGAGGAAACAATTACTGGGACAGTATCATATTCATGGAGCTGCTTTATTTTGTTTAACATCACAAATATCTAAAGGCAAAAAGCAAAAATCATCTTTGTGAATGTGTTTATGGAGGATGGGCTTTTGCCCCTGTAGAGGATTTATATGCTAGTTGGACATTACTGTTGCTGTTTTCCTAATTGAAGCAGATTGGCTTTTGCATCTTCCTAAGGAACATTTATTTCAGTTTATATGATTTTTTTTTTTTTCCCTACTTCAGCTTGCTTCCTATTTCCATAGCAGCTGGGAATAAAGAGTAGTGAATTCCTTAGCAAACTTCACAGACTCTGTATCACACACCAACACTGAACCCAGTCTCTCTTCCCAAAATCCCAGGTGCTGACAGTAAAATATTCCACTGAACAAAGATAGGTGAACCACCACTGACAGTGACTGGGTGATCAAGGGGAAAGAGGAGTGTTTTTGCTAGGGAAAACTGGACACCATGCACCTTAATTGAGCCAGAATTAGAGTTCTTGTTTTGCAGTAATGAATTGTCATACAAATACTGAAAGTCATCTCCTTGTGTTGTGGTTTCTACTAAATTTCTCCAGCTAAAGTCATGGCTGATGGAAACATTTCCACAAAAACTTGTTTGACCCCTAGGTGTCTGCATGCTGCCCTGAGCAACTTTAGTTCACTAAAAGAAATCAAACACTGCAAAATGTGTAAATAAATTATACTGCTGTATTTGCATGATAGCATTGATGTATCATTAAGTGCAATAAGCAGGGAATCACACACCATGAGTTTGGGAAGGACAAATCCAGCTCCCCCTGCACTGCCAGGCTCCACACTAAACCAGGCACTAAAGCAGTGCCACCTGTACAAGACTTTAAAATCTCCCCAGGGATACTGACTCCTCCACTGCAGCCTGTTCCAGAGCTGGACAAACATCTGGAGAAGGAGTTTTTTCCTAACAGACAAGAATAATAATCATAGAATATAATATGCGGGGGAAAAAGATGAAGAATTCTGTGGACCTTTACTCTAGATAACATTGTGGATTAATAACTATCCTAAATTGTCTTTAAATTTTGGACTGCAAGACCTAATGTACAGAGAATAAGCATTTCAAGGAGAGCAATGTGAAATATAATTCAACTGATCTTGTGGCTGCACATGGAAACATGGAAAATAACATGAAACAAAATGAAGTGCTTTAGTTTTCAGTATCACCCATTGCAGTATTTCTGTATTTCCTTGCAATTTAAACTGTACTGAGCCATAATTACTGTGTAAATACATATTTAAAATTAATTCAGTTCAGGGCAAGCTTTGGCTAACTTTTTAAGCTTGAGATAAATTGAGCATCTGAGTGCTTACTGCAGTGCAAAGAAATTAATCATTTTGTTTGACTAAATGTCAATTCTTTTTATTGGATTGTAATGGTTTTAAATTGAAGTCACAAAATTATAAGAGGGTGATTAAAAGATTTGCTGTCATCAGATCAAAATTTAGAGAAATACTTTAAACTGAGAAATATATTTTCAGGTCAATGAACAGGGTAATGATTGAACACTTTTCCATTCAAGTGCAATTAGTATTTATGAATTATTAATTCAATCAATCCATTTGTTGTGCCTTAATTTGAAGAACTATGTGGAAACACATGTCATTCCTACTTCACATGATGTGAGGGACACTGAGAAGTGGGGACTTATCTAGGAAAATACTTCAGAAAGGAATGAAGTCCCTAAAAAATTCTCTAGTTCAACCCCAAAATTAGAGAAATGGAGGAGCTGTAGGAGGAGCCTGGTGAGTACATGTCCCATCAAATAACACTAAGTCTTTACCCCATTTTTCCCCTCCAGCAGAGCAATTCTGGCATCAGGCCTCATAGCTTGTGCAATTTCTCTGTATTCTCATGATCTAGGTCATTAAAGATATGAGGCAGCACTGAAAATGGGGTTATGGCAGCAACCACTGCACATTCACATGCTCTGGTTGTCATTCAGACAGTTGAAGCAGAGTTTTTCATACAGAAATATCCAATTTTTTTATCTTTTATTTGGAATAGAGCCTCAATGTCTCATTTGCTTTGGTAGAAAATGTGTCACTCCAGGGAGTAGGAAACCCTCCACGCACTCCTGCGGCCAAAAGGGGAGAGGGAATGATCCTCAGGAATCCAGGTGCTGGAAGAGAGGGAGGGAGCTCTGTGTGTTGGATCAGGCACATCAGCATCTTCTCCAGGCTGAGATCAGGGATCCTTCCTTCTGCACTAAGCTGTCAGCCTGTTTCTATGGTGATCTCCAAGACACTGATGGATTTGCTGTGGTTATGTAACACATTCCAAAAAACCTCGAGATAACCACTGGGCTCTTTTAACTCTGTCAGTGTTTTGGGGCATAGACTGGACATTTAGAGAGATGATGGGCTTCATCCGCTTACGTGTGAGCGGGTGTTTGAATAGAAGCTGAGGGGCCACATGTCTGAGGTCAGCTTTCCCCTCATCTGGTCACTGTTGCCTCTGGGCTGACCAGCTGTGATGTGTCCTGCTGAAGGCTTTGCTGCAAATCCACTGGAGATTTTTGGGAGAGCACCAATCATGCATATTTGCTCTCATGGATGTCAGCCACCAAGGGCATAATCCCCAGGCACTCCATTTCACCTGTCTCTCTGATTCTCTTTTTCCTTTCTGGATCCACAGAAGTTGCATCCTAACCAAACTGATTACACCTAGTATTCTTGCTATGCCTTTGCTGGAGTATTCTTCTCCTTCCCCTTTAATTGTAGTTCACACTGTATTTGGGGCAGGTCCTTATTTTAAACCACACTTTCCTTTCTCCGCCTCCCTCCCTGCACACACACCATCTGCCATTCCTGGGTTTATTTGGTTTCATGGAAATGTCATCTCTCCTTTAGAGCAGATGGATTCAGGTGGTTCCTGCTGGATTAAATGCCAGAGAGGGGACGTGTGCTGTGCAGCCGTGGGGGTGTGGCAGTGTCCTGCCATGTGGCAATCCATGCCCCACACACCAGGGCTACCAAAGGGGACACTTTGCAAAGTCTCCTTGTCTCCTGTTGGCAACAAGCAGTGACAGAGAAAAAGCTCAGAGAATTCAAACCATCAGTAGCTGGGTTTGTGATCTAAACTGCAGGCTAAATGCTTGGATGTTTAGCTGTCTTGGAGGTCCTTCGCCTCCGAAATGCTTGCTTGCTATGCATGTTGGCCTGAGAATCTATATCAGAAATATTTGTCATATCTATTACATATATTTTTAAAAGTACATTATTAAAATATGAATTAATCAGTGTTGTCATGGTACATACTTGCCACATGGAATGAGCAGTGTGGCACATTACAGGGTTTAGCTGTAGTTTGAATATTCCACCATCGATCTACTGCTATCAAACTGTTGATGGGTGCTCTTACATTTCCTAAATCCCTTGAATGAAAATTAAGCAAGATCTGAGAGGAAATACAGATGGACAGACAGGACATAGATACACCTCCCAAGGTGTCCATGAATGTGCAGCTTGACTAGATTCTTTAGATGGCCAACAGCTGCACTAAATCCAGCTGTTCTCAGGTTCTTGCTTCCTTAGCAAATGCTGTGTTCGTAACAGGAATTTCTGCTCCTTCTTCCTTATGTGTAATTTAAATGTGCTTTAGGGCCCTTTCACCAAAGCTCATGTTTCCAGTAGCACTGTATGGCTGCCATGACATGCCATCAAAATTTAACATTTTTTAACTATCTAGTTTGTACATTTAAAGGAAGAGTCTTTTCCCTACTGCCCCATCTAACCTGGCCTTGGACACTTCCAGGGATCCAGGAGCAGCCACAGCTTCTCTGGGCACCCTGTGCCAGGTCCTCACCCCTGCTCCCAGGGAACAATTTCTTCTTAATGTCCAATCCAAACTTTCCCTCTTTCCATTTAAAGCCAAAATATGCTGTATCTCTGATCCAAAAAGAGTAATATATACAGGGCCAAAAAAATCTTTTCACATTCCACATCACCTGCATTAAACACACAGCCTTAAATTAACTTCCAGTCATGGGAAGGAAGCTTTTCTAAAGGACTGTTCATACCACATTGAAATTGTTCTCTCTGTGTCAGGTGAGTTGAGTTGCCCTTCCCATGCAGCAGTGAGTAACTCTGGGTAATTTTGGCTGAATGATTAATCTGTGGATGGCTGAAGTAAGGCTTTGCTCATGGAAAGGAGTGAAATTCCTATGGATGTGAACACTCAGATGCCTCTTTCTGGGGAAGGACTGACCCACAGCAGTGACTGGGGAACTGTTAAAAACAGGAAAGTCCCACTGGCACCACTGGGGTGTGGAAGGAGATTGGGAACCTGTCGTGGAGGGGAGTTGTGGGAGCTCCAGGCTGCCAGCAGCTCCTCTGGGGTGAGGAAAACCAGTGCCAGACAGGGTGGTAATGCAGATGAGCAGGGAGATGTGAGAGGTTTTCCACCTGTCATATGCCAGGCAGGGATGGCTGCACCAAATGTGTTTTTCCCCAGCCTCACCTGCTGGACTTGCTGCTGCCTTTTCTCCCATACCCCACACTCTCTGCTTTTTGTGCATGGAAAAAAACTGGTTATCTAAATTTTCTTGGTTTTTCCTGTGCTTGTTTGTCTTACCAAAATGAGCACTGTTAGCAGAGGAAGATGATAATTTTCCATGGAAACGAGTGGAAAAGGAAGCAGGTTTTCAAAAACCTCCCCACATACACTTGAGGTATCTTGGTGCCTGTTGTGTTCATTTTAGAAATGGAGACCCAGACACAGTATGACAAATTACATTCTTGGTGACATCAGGCATTGAGAGCAGGAAGCTGAGGGCTTGAATCTGTCTGTTGTCTTAGTCACAGCACCTTCTTAGTGTTTTTTGTATGTTTTGATTGAATTTTTTAAACATTTGGCTTTTTTCCTTGCAGTATATGCTGCAGCCTGTTTTGTTGCTTTTCTGTATGAGTGATAAACATTCACCCGTGAAAAATAAAATTACTCATTGTATCACAAATAACTAATTCATGTACTGAAATGGCGGATGGAGTAGGATTTAGGGAAATCAGGAATTGTCCTGTTTTACCGTAAAGCAGAAAATGAGCTTTTTCAAAACGAAGGCCCTGTTCTAGACTGGAAAATATGTCTGTGGGTGTCTCCAAACTGTATGTGATTGTCCGTGATGGCAACAGCTCCAGGTATGAACATCCCACCTGATCAAAGAGCACAGGTTCCAGCTGGACAGGTTCCTTCATGTGAATGCTGCTGTGTTGGTGTCAAAAGGGTTGTGCTCGTGTTCAGGCAGCGAAGAAATCACTGTGGAATCATGGATTGGTTTAGGCTGGAAAGGTTTGCCTGGTTCCAACCCCCTGCCGTGGGCAGGCACAACTTCCACTAGAACAGGTTGATCAGGACCCCATCCAACCTGGCATTGGATGCTTCTAAGGATGTCATCCCTCTTAACTCTCATACTCTGGTGGAAAATAAACCCATCCCATGCAGGCCTTACTTTACTGAAGACTGTTTTGGAACAGCTTTCCCCAAGTCCTACTCACTGTAGTGCTGCAGTCACTCATCTGGATGTTTTCAGCTTTTCTACTAATGATAACCAGGAAATAGCCATTTCTTCCTACAAACTGATGCTGAACTTCAATTGTCCTAGGTAATTATTACTAGAATGAATTTTTTCATGTGCCATACTTTAACAGTGATACAGAGGAAAAGAAAATGGGATTTAATTCATGTTGAATCTTTGTTGCTACCCTGGAGAATAAAAGCAATGATGCCATGCAACCAACACTGTAAACAATGTTCAAAGCTTCTAATTGCTGAAAAGAAGCTTGAGAGTTGAATCATTTAGAGAAGCTGTTGTTTTTATAGCAGATAAAATATTTCCTACTATAGAACACTCTGAAAATTCTCATTCTCACAACAGGCTCATTCAGACACAGGTCTGTCTTTTAATATTTTTACAATAGTGCTGAAGTGTCACTGCTGACACAACCCTGTATCACTAACCCAGGTCCTGTCCATTGTTCCTGCCTTTTGTGGGATGGCATTGCCTACCCCTGTCATGGGGATAAGGTCTGAGTGTGCACAAGAACTGCTGGGGGAAGAAGCAGGCTTTGATCAATTATTTTTTTCTCAGACAGGAAAAGAAATAGAAGTAAAATAAATAAATGCTTAGTTGCAGCAATGCAGATGACATAAACCCAAAGCAAATTGTATTTAAACACTTTAAAATAAGTTCCATGGTGTTTAATTCTGAAGTCTGAGGTAACAGTTGCAGTCACTGGAGAAGAACTCCATGATAATGTGTGTTGTGAAATCTCAACTGACCAGACCCTGAGGTGGTAGGTTCTTAATCCCACTAATTGTCTGCTAAAAAGGAGTAGTTTTCATCTGGTAATTAGGAGTGGTCCAAGCTCATCCTACTGAAGCCTTTTGACACTTCTGGGTTTCTAAGTGCTGTTGAACCTGGAGGAGTCTCTCTGTTTGAGCTGTTCCCTCTGATCCTGGTGGCTCAGATTTTGATAGTGTTAGGGCCAGGTTACTGTTCAGGCCACTTTCTCTTTTTTCTCCAATTACATTGATTCCTTAATTTTCTTACTACCTTAGGGCTGATAACTTTGTGACACAGAACAGCTTTTCCAGTGCCTGACTGAATCTTGTTACTGATCCAACTCAAAAGAATATTTTTGATAGTCTCATCTAAATTTTTTGTTTAATCTTGTCTTAATGAAGTTACTGAGTAACAGTTCTGGGAGCAATCCAGAACAGCTTCCTGCAGATTCCTATTCCCCGGCCAAGCTCCTCTTATCAGTGATGGGCGCTGATGACAGCTTCTTCTTCTACCTGACTCTCTTTGCAAAAAAAATTATGCAAACCAGAATGCTCTTGAATCTTGACTTCTGTTTCAGTTTGCTTGGAATCAGATGATAGATAGTAAGATATTCAGGTTGGAAATGCCATATGCCATGATAACAACAGCCTTTTTAGCTGAGCTAAAAATGGCTGCTGAGGGGTAACAAGACATAATTACAAATGTGAGGGAGATCCATGTTGTTTCATTGGAATGTGGTTCCTGCTGATGCATGGCTGTCTGCAGTGTAGATACTGTTCCCAGGAGGCTTCCTGGAGCTAACTACAGCTCAACTATATATTCACTGAGAGTTGTGACAAGGGTTTTTTTTTATTGTCCAATATAATCCACTATCAATGTAATTTGGCTTTTTTCTGCAAGTCATTAGCATAATAAATTGCCTAATATGCATCTTTTATTGTGGACTAATTCATCCTTTGAGTGGAAAAAAAAGGAAATTGCTGGTGTCAAATCCTAAATTAAAGCAAGCTTGGGAATGTATTTGGCAAGATAATACTGATGAAAGTGAGAATCTGAACTCCAACTAAACCAAAAAACATTAGCTGAGCTGCAGCATTTACAGTAAATAAGCACAGTGCTTGCAAAGGGCCTGGTTTCACTACCCAAGCAATGAACAGGTTTGATTTTCAGGTTCAGTACCATGGCCCCTTTGCACTTGTTGGACTGTTTTTCTCATAAGCCTTTGTCCCGTCAGTCTGCACAGACCTGATTTGAAAGGAGGTGAGGCTTTGCACGCAGCCTCTGCTTTGCTGGGCACTCCTGTCATCTTCAGCAAATATCCTCACACCTGTTAAGGGTGAGCAGCAGTGGTGAGGCTGAACCAATATTTGACCACCCTTACAATTGGCACTGCATGCCTTTAATTAATAAGAAGCCTTTCCTCATCTGTTTCATCTTCCATCTTAAAAGCTCAGCTGAGCAGCACAATCTAATGGAATACAAAATTATTCCATCATAGGGAGAGTTATCTCCTCAGCTGCTTTGCAGCATTTTCCCCTACATTTGCTTCCTATTCGAAAATGTAAGAATACATTAGAAGTGGTTGAGATGTCTCATGAAAGAAATCATTGTGTGTAGAGTCATTAGTACTCATAAATAGAATTTTCTTCTAGGGTGCTCTATGTCCTGCAAGCCCTCTCAAAAAAGGGAATTAATGTGTCTGGAAAGGCTATTTTAGCTCTTGAGCTGAATTCTTCTTCCTGAGAGAATCCACAGCTACAAACACTCTCTTCCAGAAAAAGAAAAAAAAAATATTAATCATAGAATAGTCTGTGTTGGAAGGGATTTAAAGCTCATTCCATTCCATCCCTGACATGGGCAGGGACACCTTTCACTATTCCAGATTGCTCCAAGCCCTGCCCAGCCTGGCCTTGGACAATTCCAGGGATGTGGAGTCCAACAGAGAAAACTAGGAATTGCTCTTCATCCATTTTGATTTTGAAAATATTCTGCTCCAAATCTTACCTTTTTCCTTAACTCCCAAGCGATAACTCTGGACAGAGCTGTCTCATTACTGCATCACCCACCCCAAAATCCCAGGAACCACAGGAGCTTCAGGTTCAGTTCACACCACCATTTGAGGTAGAAAATGGCACACCCTTCCTGCTGTGACTTTGGAAAGATACCCAAAGTCCAGTCCTATGTCCAGGAAAATCACCTGTGTCTCACCTGCTGGCCTTGTACTGGAGAAAGAATCTCTGTACACAGCACCTCCCTCAGGTACTTTAACACTGTGTGCACCCTGTGTCTGTCCCTCTCCAGATGTCTGTGAGCCCTAAAATAATCAAACTTTTATTTCTCTTGTCCTCCTAGAGGAAGAAAAAGGTTTTTGATTAATAACTTGCTTTTGAGTGAAACGTTCTGGAAATATGTTCCGTGCATAGACAACAATCTCTTGTTTGAAATACAAAACAAAAGGCCTGCTTTCATTGTAAAACTCCCAATTTACCAAAAAAGAGCACCAGAAGGGGTTTACATGAGAATATAACCTTTTTTTTTTTCCTGTGGTACATCCACCCTTTGGGGATTTGAGTGTGTAGAGGGTGCCGTTTGCTTCTATTCCAACCTGATTGTTTAGTGGTAAAGTAAATGTAGGCACTTTTTAGGATCTCCCAGCTGAGGGTTAGTCTGCAACATCACTTCTCACTTCAGCGCACCTAATGGCTCCTCCAACTTTGCATTTTGGAGGAGACAAAATCACTGCTCTCATCCATTTCCACTTAGTGAGTCACCCAGCTGTTACACTGCTCTACACAGGATGAAGAAATGGGAAAGAAAAGCAAAATCAAACTGCACCTGCATGAGCTGTTTGCAAATGATGCTGCTCGGTAAAACGGCCTTCACACAGAGAGAAGAAAAACAATGTACAAATGGTCATTAAAAACTTCATTAACAGAACCCTCCTTGCCTGCAATGCTTTTAAGGAGGTGTTCATGTGGGTTCTTCTGAATCCCACTGCCTTTTGCCCTCACCTAATTCCTGAGGGTAATTTTTCAAGGCATTTGCTCATCCAGCATGTCTGGCTCTGGCTCCTCCAGGTCCCGTCAGATTACTATTCCACCTGGGTGGGCTTTGATTTTTCTGGTTTTTTGTCCATGAGGCTGAAGGCTTTTAGGGCAGGATTTTGTTTAACAAGGCAATTTAACACTGATGCCTTGTTATACCTGCCTTGGTGGCTTTTTTTGTTCTTATATATCTTACAGTCACTTGAGAATTGTTATGCGAATAATTTCTTCGGCTGTTTTGCAAACTCTTTACAATTACAAAATTTAATTTTTTATTGTATTTTGTTTTCTTCCCAGAGTTTCAGATTTTTCCAAGAGACTCCTATGCAAGATTTGTCACTAAACATATGTATAAATATATAAATCTGTACACATACTGTACTATACCTACACATCTGTTAGTTAACGACCTGCCAGACTATGAGGACTAGAGATAAGTACTTACTATAAGACATAGAGATAATATAAGTGCTCTGGTCCCTGAATTTAGAAAGAATACAAGCAAGTTCAACTAACCTCAAAATGAAAATATGATTTAAAAAAGGAAGAAACTCCTGTAATACTCAAAAATATTTCCTTTATTCCCTTTCCATTCACTGAAATGAATTCATGTTGAGAGACTACCCTGTACATAAAAAATAATGTAAATTAAGACGTGGTCACTCACCCATGAATTGTGTTTGCTTTTCCCTGTGTGAGAAAATTGGTTATATGAGCTTTTGTCCAACTAGAGAAAGGCAGGTATTTCAGCATTGACATGAGTGCACTCTTATTAAAAAAATCTACTCCTTTCTATACAACATAGGAGACCTTCTAATTAGTTATGCTCTCCTTAGAGTGAATAACTGTTTCTCAAATTTCAGTGGAGACCAATGTGAATGTGTGCTGGGACTGGCTGTATTACCCAGTTATTCTCTCTCTCTATTGTGCTAGAACCTGTGAGATCTATCAAAATGCTCTGTCCCAGGATGGGAAGCTTTTGTTCCATGATTTTGGATTTTTTTGGCAAATATTGGGTGCCTTGAATGTCACCTCTCTGCATTGCCATGCTCCTGGAAACTCATGACTGGCCTGAATTTTGATATCAACATAATTTCAGATATTGCAGGCTGGGCATAGCATATAAAATCTCAAAGTTATTTCAAAGAGGACCAATATAAACAGTGTGAGTGGTATAACTACAATACTGATGTTGTGTCCCTGCACCTGGTTTAGCAGTGCCACTGGACAGTCCATGAAGCTGAGGGTGCCACTGCACTCTGGCCATTTACACAACACACAACACTGCATTGGTAATGACTGGAGCCTGACTGCCAGACTGACAGTGTGCAGTGTTAGACCACTCAAACAGCAGGGTAGGGCTTCACTTTCTCATATTGACCTTCTGTATGGGCTCAATACACAAATGACCAAATATGACCAAATGAATGACTTATATAACCAAATTCTTTTGATCTACCTCCCTTATAAGAAGAGTTTCCTTTCTTTTAAGACTATGATGCTTGAAAGGCACTGGTGTCTAGTCTAGGACTGCTCTGCTCTCTTTGAAGTGGAAAATGGCTCCAGGAGTTCTGTCTGGAGGTACAAGGCAGTACACTGGATTAAAATGTCCATTCATTTTGGAAACTGATGAATGTGATGTAATTTTCACTGATAGATTTGGATGTATCATGTGGCTGTTCCACCATGTAAAACTTCTTTCCCATCTCATTTGCTCAGTAGATAAAGGCCAGTTAAAAAAAAAAAAAATCTGTACATAGAATGAGAACATAATGTATCTTTCACTCTAACCCCTTAAAGAAAATTCTGAGGACTGAATAAGCCTGAAAGTTCTGAAACTCTTTTCTGCTTTGTTCTGAAAAGAACTGTCTGGTAGAATTTGCTACAGAAGTGGAAAGTAAATTTTACCATATTTCAGTTATAGCAGCATGCTGGTGGCTCAGTAGAGCTACAAAAGGGAAGTAATTTCTTCTAAACTACACAGAGATTTAGAATAATTGTTACACTGTCCTATTGTGTTACTTTCTATTTGAATTTTCTGTGATGGTATGCTGAATAAATAACTTGCAGAAAATAATCCATCTGGCAGTCCTGGCTCCCTACATCTCTTCCTGGAACATCTACAGCTATGCTGTAACTTTTTCAAACTAATTACCAGAACTGTGCCACAAATGTTTATAGCTAATTGAGAGTCACTGTTGGACACACAGGGGTATTCTAGTTCTGCCATCTTTTTGATATTTGAAATGTGCCTGGTAAGCCTCAATTGTAGAAAAGAGTGTGCTGTAAGAACATGTCAGGAAGATGGCCATGACCACTCTCTTGGAGCCAGTGGATAAAGACAACCCAAAAGTGCTTTGAGGGAACCTTTTTCTGATGTTCACCAGCTGCTTCTTACAGGTGACCTAGAAATGGAATCGTTCCTCAGATCAGTGACAATGTTCTCACTGAACAAAATCTCTTCTTATGATTTGAAGTTCCTGGCTTTCCAAAGGCTTGTCTTTACCATAAATTGCTTCCTAGAATGTGTCATCTATAGAAAACCATGAATCTAACTTTATAAACCTTTGACCTACTATTAGGGAGAGTTCTTGAACCCAATTTAAGAGGTTTGTTTCTTGTATGACTTCACTGTAAGGTAAAAGTGGATGGTAAGAGGAAATCAGGATTTCAGTTCCTGTTTCATACTGTGTCATGTTGCCCCCTCTTCCAGGGGCGGGAGCTGTGCCTTCAGGATTTAAAGACAATGCTCCTAACAGCTGGGCAGGGAGAATCTGAAGAAAAGGTGAGTCTGTCTTCAAGGCTCTTTAAAGATTGTTTTGTCAAGAAGACATGCTTTATCCCAGTGCAAAGCAATAGTATTGAGCAGGAGAGACAAAGTATTCTGTAAGGCTTAAGGAACTGGTGGAGGGATGGGAGGAAGAAACAAATTTGGGAGCTGCAATGGAACTGTGAGGCAGGACGGTGTGCTTTAAACAATATTACCTTTTTTGTCTGCTTAAGTGCCTCCTATGAACTTTAGCTCTGTGAAAGGCAAAAGGTTTCCATGTATCCATGTCAAGGTGTACAGCTACAAAAGAATACTAACTGCATTAAAGTGTTTCCAGTCTAGTTGTAGCTGTGTGAAGTCAAGGCTTGAAACAAAAGCTGCCCAACCTTCCCACCGAGCCTTTGAGGTGGGCATAGGTTTAAAGCACTGTGCAAGTGGAGCAGCTGCAGAGCTGCCAGCCCTGCTGAAGATGACTGTGACAAAAGCATGGAATAACCTAGCAAGGCTGTTTTCCTGCAGCTCAGACCTCTCTGTCATATAGCTTCTGTATTTGCTGTTGGAATCTTGCTCTAGCACAGTTTAGTTGATGGCTCTTTCATTTCCTAAGAGGTTTTTATGGGTTATAAGCTTAGTTTTATCTTTCTTACTTTGTTCTGGATCTTTTTACTATGCAGCTTTGAATCATGGGCCCCACTACTCTCATTTTATTGACAGTAGTAAGCCTACTAGAGAGGATTTGGGAGCAGGTATTTTTGATGTTATTTAGCCTGTAATGTACACATTAATAATCTGAGATAGCTGGAGTTTGGTGATCAAAATCACCACCCTTTGGAAAAGTTTTGTCAGAAAGGATCATACTTTTCTTATAAAGATTAACTCTAGTAATGCCAGGAGATGGAATGAGGACCCTTAAGAGAATTGTGTTTCAGTGAAGGCCAAATAAATTGTGAGTGTATTAGAGGAGGAGACATGAGCTGTGATATTAAAAATAGAATAAATCATGGTTAACTGCTCAAAACTCTGTGACTTCCTTATCCTGATCATGTAAGGGAGGATTTTTCCTCAATAATTCAAACTCAGTTTATCCCTACCAGTGGTCTTGGAGCAACTACCTTCTCCACAGCTGGCAGGACTCTCAGTGAGGGCTGAACAGAGCAAAAAGAGCTAATTTAGCTCAGACCCCTGGTAGCAGCTGTATTGTTCAGGACTAGGAAAACTTTTAGTGAGCATCGGGGTGTTGTAAATGGAAGGGAGGAACGATCTGCAGGTGGCAGATGATAACAAATGCATGGTAAGGGTAGCCTGCCAAATTGCTTCTCTGGCAATGGTGAGAGGATGTCCAAGTGCTGGTGACAGGCTGCAGAGGAAACATTAGCCTGCTGCTTCCCATTCTGGGTCCAGGTCAGCTGGAGCTAGACTCGGGTTCCCAGCATCAGTGTAACTTTTATTTGGAAGCCCCATCTCTCTTGTGAGGCTTTCACTGCTCGTTGTCATGATGTTCTAATAATAATGAGTTGAGGACTATGGCACCCTTGGGGCTTTTATCCCCCTCACTTTGGCCAGACATGTCCACACTCAGTTCAAATGTTCACAACTGTAAAAGACACAACTGTTTGATGTGCCAGATATGAGTCACATGGATGTTGTCTGGAACAGAGGCAGAGCAACACTGAATTAGTCACTTCCCATCAATTTCTGCAGGAAGAGAATGGCAATGGATCTCTCCAATCAGTTTTACCCCCAAACTGGAAAGAATTGTGAAATGTCTGTGCCATGAGAAGTGTTTTGGGGGAACATTCCTTTTAGGCATCATGAGCTGGTAGTAGCAGAAAGAAGTCAGTTTTTTTGAACAATACTGTCTAACTTGCAAACACCAAAGGTCTCAAAACTGACGAAATCAGGTGGCATCAGTATCACCAACTTCATTTTTCATGCTGACACTGAGCTCTGAAGCAGAATATGCTCAGGCTTGGCAAAAGCATTATGAACTTTCTTCACCCTCCCTAGATCTGGAAGGTTTTGTGCCTTTGACCATGAGCTCAAATTCTTAATTCTAGCAGTAGTCCCCAGAAGGCATATGATGTGTGGGCCTTGAAAGATATTTTTGAAGCTGTAGAGTTTCAACTTATAGTCCTACTGCAGCTTTTTAGGGAAGCAGATGAAGAGTTTAATGCTTTATCCTGTTACTTGAAGTTGTCAGCCCATGCTGCATTTCTTGGTTGATGTGAGATACAGCAAACATTGTACAGCAGCTTTAAGATGTTGAGCTGTCGAGACTTTATGCCAAAATGTTTGTGTTGCCTCAAATCTCTTGCTCTTCTGGACTCTCAAACTCTAACCTGTGCCCTAAGGCAGCTGGAAAGAATAGTGCAGTCCTCCCTGGACTGTTAAAAGAGATGTCTGATCCTGGAACCTCTTCTCTCACATATGGCAGCTTTAAAGAGAAGATGGTAAGACTGCAGTATTAGTCATGATGAGGAAAAAAACAAACCCTCAGACGTAAAGGAAACCAGAGGTATTATTAGAAACAAAATCTAGGATATCTGGATTCAGTTTCTAGTTCCTGCAATTTATAACCATATCATCAGTTCTGTGGTTATTTTGGTAAAATGGTGTCTTCTCAGTAGCTGTGGTGTTCTTTGAGACAGTAAAAAGAAAAGGAGTAAATCTGTAGCTGGCACAGTGAGAGATGCAAGAAGTGAATATATAGAGCCAAAACTTTTGTCCTCTTCCTGTTTGCTGCAGGGAGGAAAAGCCTGAAGTGTTAGATCTGAAGGTAAGACTAGACTTGCAAGCACACAAAACGTTCAGCAACAAGCTACAGGATTTTGCAGGAATGAGCCTTTTACAAGTTAATCCACTTTATCAGCAGTTTGCATGCTCAAAGCTTAATGCTGATTTCTCTATATCTAGTGAAAGCAGCTAGGCATTACTCTGGTGCTCCTTCAGCTAGAAGCAGCAGCCACACTTCTGCTGGTCTCTATTTGAAGTGAGCTCTTATGTTAAAAAGTTCCAACCTAGTAATATTTCTGTTCAGTGTTTCCTCCCTGAAGTAGCATCATTTAGTGTGTGAAAAGAAAAAGTAAAAATTAACAGCTTGTCTTGTTTGCCAACACTGTGTCTCTAACTTTACAGATCACTTATTTATCAGACTGAGAATAAGGCATATCTTTGTGCAGTAATGTCAAACAACCTTCTAGGAAGACTAAAAGATATAAAAGGTGAGATTTGGTGACAGCACAGATGAAGAATACAAATTTCCCTGTGAAATCCTTAACAATACATGCCTGTACCCTTAGAAACAAAATGCTTTTGGAATTCAAACTATGGTGACAAGGATCCAAAGTGGCTTCTTTTTTTTTTTTTTTTCTTCTAGCATGTGGTCTAATCAGAATGTCAGCTTCTAAATGCAGTAATTTTGGTGAAGTTCTTTATAAGCCAAGGTAAATGGAATTGAAAGAGCTGACAATGTGAGTCATAATAACTGACAACTATAAGTGAATTTTTCTGAGCATTTGATCATATATTTCACTCATGGTCTATGAACATGAATCTTTTTACTTGGTACTGTTGCCTTGTGAGATGCAAAGGCAATTCAAAACTTTATATATTTGCAAGTGCTTACTTCTTTAGTGGCAGTATGCCACTAAAATGATTCCAGTGTCTTTGCACATCTTGAAGATTGGGATGAAGATGTTAGAGTAGTTGCTCCTGAGGCTTGTGCAGAGACTAGAGATTTGGTCTGAACATTGGAATGTTTATTTTATTTTATTAAGGGACAGTTCTGACAGCAAACAGCTTGTACAATTCACAGAAAAACAAGTTCTTGAAAATGGTGGAATTACCTTTGTGAGAAACATAGCAAACCCCAAGGCAGATGTGCCTCACAAAAAGATATTTACTGAGGACTTGCTGTGCCTCCTAGGGGCCCATTTTTCTTGCACTGACACTGTGGCCTTGCTGCTAAGTAGAAATTGTGACCAGCAGCTGGAAATGATATGAAATTAATGGTAGTAACATAGACATAACTTGCTGCTTTCATGTGAGCGTCTAGAAAATTTCTGTCAAGGGCGTTTAATTTTAGTTGTACTGGTCTTGAGTGGGTGTACTAAAATTACCACTTTGCTCAGAGCCCCTTCAATCTTTTGGTATGTTTGAAAGTGAGTACAGAACAAACTTATTTCTAGAAAAAATATATTGTGGCTTTAGCTGGGTACAAGAAAACTGCTTCTAATGTATTAGATGGTTAATGGGCTGTGTCAGGCTTGTGGAAAGTAATGCACAGAACCAAGCTCATATATTAGTTGAACTTGGACTCCAATAAAGACACTCTTGACTAGATTCTGTGGTATGATTGAAATGTTTACAAACAAAATTCCTTATATGCTTTTTGACATTTTTTTGCAGTTCAGAGTTTTTACTTAACTAAAACCACTGTTTGGCTGTGTCTGGGTGTTTTATTGTTCCATTGATCTTGGGCTTCTGAGTCTGTAGAGAAGTTACTGGAAGATGTTCAGGCTGATACTTTTTGAAAAAATCTCCTGTGCTGCTAAAATTCCTGTCTTTGGGTAGACAAGAGGAAATAAAGAAAAACCCCAATAACTTCCAAAGTTTTACTTTTAATCCTACAGATGTCTGCTGGCTGATTGGAAAAGCTACTGGACCTATGGAGTACCTGCCCAACCTATGGCTGTGCTGGCAGCTGGACCTTACTAAAATGTCATATATCTGGTGTCATTGGAAAAAAGCCTTGAAGCATGAGACAGCTGGGAGCTCTGGGAGAGAATGAATTTGTGTTGCCAAATGCCATTCTCAGCAAAACGAATCAGAGAAACATGTTTGGTGAACTTCTGTTGGGAAAGATTCAGGCCCTTTTTGGCCTTTCCCTAAAGTGACCTTTGAGGTTTTCTAAAAAAATCAAATGGCATTTGAACAAAACACTTTGGTATTACAAAACATCATCTCCTACTTCAGTTTTAAGTGTTTTAAGATACTTGTAGGGGCAAATAAATGGAAGAGTATAGTTTATGCAGACAATATTTTTAGGAAAGAAGGCTTTTATTCTTGTGCACTCTACCTGATGTAGTTTAGCCTTTTCTGTGCCATAAGCCATAGTTTCTCTGGACTATAAACTCTCATAAGAACTGTGAAAGTTCCAGATATTTACAGCAATATGATAATTTTGCACATCATTATTGATTCCACTGTAAGAATTTAGCTTAGTGCCCATTCCCCACCACCATTACACCAATCACTGTCAGACAATCTATGGGCGTTAATGTAGATATATGCTTTTCTGAGCACTTTCAGTAATCAGAGATGAAAGCTAGCATTTCACTCCTGATCTGATTATGAATGCTCATCTTCTTTAACAAACCAAATTAGCCCCATCTAATGCAGCTCTTTTCCAAATGCTTCTTCTCAGTGAGAAGGACCTGGACAATCAAACATCCAAGCAGAGTTAGTTAACATTGTGTCTTCTACATTTTCTTTCTGCTGGACATAGTTACAGCCTCCACTGGGGTGACAATCAAGTGGATGGCAGGAGTTTGGAGTGGGGGGAGGCAAAATAAAAAGCTATATTTTTCTGCTTTCTCTATCCTGACAAGGATAGAAGATGACACTGTCCTGGTTTCAGCAGGGATAGAGTTAATTTCTTCTCAGATGGATTTATCACCCTTACTTATTCCTTCGTAGGGCATCAGAGGTGTGTACAACACTGCTCAATAGGTGGGAAAGGTCTAAGAAAATATTTCCTCCCTACAGACCTTATAATTCAGAAGCAAATTGTGCACTCACAGGACAGTGCACTTCAGTAAGTTGTCTTATTGGTCTAATAATTGCTTGTTTAATAAATGAGCTTGCTTTCAATGTTAAAGCTCTGTTCTTTGAATACTGACCTCATTCTTTTGTCTTTGCCTTTTGTCAAGTATAGTGTGCAGGATTTATCTTTTGTGCCCATACAATACTGAGTGATAGCTCTCCTTTCTAGACATGAATCTCTATTGCCTTTGCCAGAGAAAAATGATAAAGAAAATTACATTCTCCATCATAAAGGTGCATTGGCTCATTTGGAAATAATTTTGAGAAGTACCTATCCTATATTTATGGGATTAATTAAATATTCTCTCCAAGTAAACCTGTTACACAAGGTCCAGTTGCAGATCAAGGTCTGCAGCCATGATTCTCTAAACCCTGCACATTTTTACAGAAACTAAGCCTGTCAGTTGTTGAATTGCATTTAGTGTGTTTGTATTGTCACAGAAAAGCATGCTATGACATCTCCAGGGATGGGCAAAATTTTATGCATTGCTCTACAGCTCTCTAAACTGCTTCCATAGATTTTAGAATAATCAAGAAAGGAAACATTAAAGGAAACAAAGCTGCCTGCCTAGCAAACCAAGGAAAGCATCCATGACCAGCTGGATCATGTTCTGTCACATTCCTGGCTTTACTGGCTGTTCAGTAAAGGTCTTGAAAAGTTCTGTTATTGTTTGAAGACACAGAAAACTTTCTGAAAAGTGTGTAGCAGACACCACAACAGTGACATTCATGAACCTGTGAAGTCTGGAGAGCACAAGCAATGGAACTTTGCTCTGTGCCATATGATGAATGCATGGACAGATGAGACTGCTCTGGATTGGTCTCTCCCACGTTTAGCACACTCTCACTTTTGTGAAAAGCTTTGCTTGTATTTGGCTGAGAAACACCAGGAGTGGGTAGCAACATCAGGCAGAGTCCCCTGCTTGTGGGAGACCCTGATGAGATGACTTAAGTGAAAAATCCCTCTTCTGGATTGGATTTTTTACAGCTACTGGGAAGGGTAAATAGCACAACAGCTTTGTGCTGCTCACTATGATTTCAAGTGGATAACTTGTGTAACTTTCTTTCTCTCTGTGTCCAGGCCAACTGTGCAACAGCAATCTGCCTGCTTGGATTCTCCTCTCCTCATAAGAGAAGGACCCAAAATTCAGACTGCAGCTAGAAATCAGTGTGCTTTTTTCACTGCTTGTCACCTATTGTAAGATAATGTTGTGTTAGATGCCTTCAAATTTGTTTTGGGGACTGCTCTGAGAGTATTAACAGAAGGTATAAACCATGGATTTGGAGCTTATGAGAAAGTGGCAGTTAGGTTTTGGTGAGTAATTTGAGATTTTTAAGCATTTGCTGTATAATGAATCCCAAATCTTCTGAAAGGTTACTCATTTAATATTTTAATAAGAGAAAAAAGATGCTGGGCAGCATTAAGGATTTAGCAAGGGAGGGGAAGCCTCAGTAGCCAGCAGAAGTGTGGTAACTTGAGCAAAACCCTATTTACCACAGTTTGGACTGCAGACCAATGTGAGTTAATTAGAGCTCAAGCAGAAGATGTGTGTGCTGTGAAACAAGACTGGAACATGTGGGTTCTTAATGAAGTTGTGGTATTCATCATGGCCAAAGTGCTCAGCAGACAGCAATTTGCTGGTTCAGGGGCTCTGTAAACTGCTGCTCATCTGCTCCTTTCCTGCTGCCACAGCTGATTTTGCTCAGGTGTCTCAGGTTAATTTTGCTCAGGTGTCTCAAGGCAGCAGGAGTATTTCAGATACTGTGTAAATTGATCCAAAGGTACAGGGCAGCAAGGCAGGGCTCACAGAAATGAAGGACAACAAATGAGAGGCTTTGGGTGATTAGCACTGTGCTTTGCAATGCCTCTATATCATTCGGGAAGCTGGTGCATTTGACCTACTCAAACACCCTTTGGGGGAAGGACCAGCTCAGTGTCAGCTGCACTCTGGAGGAGTTTCATGAGGAAGAGCCAAACCAGAGCACAGGTGAGCAGCTCCCAGCTGAAGCTTTGAGCCATGGCTGCATCCCACAATTTTACCTGCATCTGTCAAAACTGATGCAGTGAGGGCCAAGTGAAATGGTGTTGGCACATGTTCTTCCTAGGCTTCTCTCTCAGGTGCTGCACAAATCTGGTTCATGTTGGGAGCTTTGTCTTGGGATGGTCTAAAGAGATGGTGGAGCCTCAGTGACTGCTGAAGCAAAGAGCTATTGGTACTTGATGTACAAGTTCTTGACACATTATGGGGGACGTTGTATCAAAAACTTGGTCATTCAGATAAAGCACTTTCTTTCAAACAGTTCTTGAAAAATGATAGTTTTATCTGCTACTGAGTAGTCAGCATTTGTATTTCCTGCTGCTGCCAGTGGGCTGGATCAGAGACACATTATTTCAGAAGCCTAGGCTCACTGGGCATATAACTGTTCTTTTGTCCACTTCACTGGAGTTTTTCCAGTGAAGTGTGTGAATCTCCACATACCAGAAGTAATTCTATCACTAGAGAGTTTGACCTTTTCACTGCAAGTGAAGCACCTGAAATCCAGCTAAATAATGTCCTTAAGGGACAGTAGATTGAATTAAAATTGTCTAAGATTGTTTTACAGGTTAGGCAGCTGGGTATAGATTAAAATGGAAACTGGACTTTAGAGATAATGGGATTCAAATTTTATGTCAGATGCTCCTCTTAAACTTGCTGATCTAAAGACTGTTGGCATTTCTGCTCCTGTAAGGGAAGCTTTCCTCATGCTGTTCCTAGCATTGATGCTTCCCTCCTGGCTGAGGGGTTTTTGGTGTCACTGTGTGTCCTGCACAAGACATGAAAGATGCTTTTTAAACTAAAGTGTCCCCAAACAGGGACATCTTTGAAAGCACTGGAGAATGTTTCTACCTGTCTTTGGTCTTCAGTTTCTATCAGTGCAGAATTAAATTTGGGCTTTGTTTTTGGGGAGAGAGTGATCCAAGAGGAAGATGAAAGAAGATCCCCCTGCTTATATACAACAGATGTAATTGCTGCATGCAATTCACTAGTGGGAAGTGTTTCTTTAATGGAGGTAATGAAATGCCCCATAGAGAACAGAGCAGGAATCTGCTTGAGTGGGTTGGCTCAGCTTTCTGCTTCTGAGTGGCAGAACACTTCAGCAGCTCTTCTGAAGTTATGCTAGAAATAATTTTGGGATTGAATGGCATTGATCTCCTCCCCAAAGCTGAACTGTAACCTTAATGCACCACTTCTCTGTAGATTTCATAGTAGATTGAGTCAAATATTTAGGCTGGGCTGTGTCAGCAAATACCTTCCCAGCTGGAAGTGCATAGCTGTGCCTGTCTGAGAAATTAATTTTCTCTAGGGATCCCAGTGACTCTGCCCCTGCTGAAAGTTTTGACTCGAATCCTGTGGTGCCTCTCATGGGATCAGGGCTGGAAGCTGAGCTTTTCTTCACTGGACAGAGCAATTGGGGTGAGCAGCACCTTGCATCTGAGAAATGCTGGAGCATTTACCTGTTCAGATTTATTCTGATGGGAATGTTGAATGAGAAAAAGAAAAGCACCAAACTCTATGTGTCCAATATTTTATTCATTCATGATAAACATGTTTTTGGTCTCTTTAGAAAACCTGAAAAACCAATTACTTTTAAGCTTACCTATTCTCACAGAAAAGCCCTGTAGGAGTTGGAAATGTACTAATTTATAATAAACTTCATGCTGTCATGTAAAATTTAGCATCTGGTGCCAGCACTGAAAATTTCTGGAATGTAATTATTCCCTAAATTCTACTTGGTAAGTTTAAGGAAAAGTTATAGAAACAAGATTATACTATCTAAAAATTCAGAAGGTGGTTGTAACTGTTCATTTAGGAGCTATTACACTTCTGTAGGGCCTATTTCTTTTATGCTTGCTCCAATTTGGAAAGCTTTTCTGGGGAAAAGGGAAAATATTTGTTTTAAACCACCTCTACTTCCAGCATTTAAACTGCCTAATACTCACAGAAACATGCTTTTAAATGTCACTAAAAGTTATTACACTGTTTCTAGCCATTATATCTGTGCTGGTGAAGGCCAAGTATCAAACAGGATAAAATGTGGAACTCGCACAGGTGATTTTTTATTGTTCAAACTAAAAAAAAAAAAGATACACAATTAAAAAAAAAACAAACCTGCTCTTGAACACCAAGCCTGTTCTCATACAAGGGCTTTATTTTAAACTAGTACTGATTCTTTGAAGCTTTGGAAGTAATGCAAGAAGTCTTAGGCTTAGGCAAGATGAAGCCCACACAAACTTGTTCAACTGAAGTTCAGACAGTGTCTCTCTAAGAGCTAAAAATTGGAAAGCAGTTAGAATCTAATGCTTGCTAAATTGAGTTAACTGGCATGTTTTTAAACAGAACACAACCTATGCTGTGTTCCTGTTAAATGTGCTCACTGATGAGTAACAGAACATGTGTTTGGGTGGAAATTGAATCCGTGTAGGTATCTGACTAATTGATCTGTAGATGTTCAAAGTTGTTAAGTGTTGAGGTGCAGAGAGCACAGAGTCCACTTCTACAGGAGGAAATTAGGTGTTTTCAGTGCTGAGAAAAGTGCTGCTTTTTCCTGGTACTGCTTGCAATTAACTTTAATCACACCTTTGTGTTGAGTGATAATTAGGAAGAAATGGTCAGAAAATCTGGTTCAAAGGGGAAAGCTGTCTTTGCTCTGCACCAGTGTTACTCACTAAAACTGCAGGAGTCTTTGAAGTGGCTGGAGGAGGGCAGTATTTTCTTGCTGGAGAAACAGAAAAGGTGCTGGGATAAGGTGAGGTTGGATGTTTACATGAAGAAAAGAGAAGTCACTGCCTACAGCTAAGTTTGAAGGCAAGAGAGGTAGATTGTGGAAAATGTCTGCAAATTGACAATAAAATCAAGACTGGCCCAGAGCTCAGGAGAGTCAATAGGAGCTCTATAGAAGCTGAAGAAAATGCTATGTATCTCCTTCTCTCTTTATTAATGCTTGTTTAAAGTGTGACAGGGACAATGGGGTATACACAGAATTAAAACTCCAGGTGTAACACTGTGTTAGACCTGTGTGGTTCAGCTATTTCTCATGTACAGTTGTGGAAGTGGGCTGTGTCTAAATGTTCATCAGACACACAGCTCTTTTGCCTTCAAACATCTTTGTGTAGTAGCACATTGAAAGACCATTTCTGGCAGTTATAGTTACACAGAATAAATCTGCTGAGATAAAGGTCTAAGATAATAAGAAACAATGATTAGGATATGCTCATCACTAAGCTCCTGTTGCATGCCCCCTGAATGGGAAACATTCCAGTGAGTATCACTATTGATTCTTGGCTCCCAACCTGGAGGAAAATTTTCTAAGATTGTGGTTTTGCAAAGTATCTGTTTGAAGTGATGGCTTCAAGATAAGAAAAATAAATTATTTTAATGAATATTTGAACAGGAGGCATTTACTGCAATTGCTGTGAAAAGGAAGAAAGGAAAATGCTGAACTTTCCAGGAGTGGTTTCAGTTCTCCAGTTTATGCCTTTTGACATCCATTATTCATGGGGTGTCCTACATTCACCCTTCCTGCAAACTGTGTTCACTCTTTCCTCTTCCCCTATGCTGCATTCCAAAATTGGCTTTTCTTTTTTCCCTGAGGTAGTGTCATAACATACACAGTACATAAGGCTAGAAAAGCTCTAGAAATATAATTGACCTCTATGAATTATTTACAGAAAGGCCCAAAATTCAATTCTAAGCAAAGAGAAATGGGGAAGAATATAGGTATGTTGCAGAGTGATTGAGGAAATTCTGACCAGTTTATTAATTTATTAGAATCCACCTTCACTGATGAGATGCTGTCTGGACTGCTCAGGTCTGTTCTCTCCTACAAGTTCTCTGAGCTTGGGGAAGTCGCATCACTGTCATTGAGTGGGGAGAGGTGTCCCTCGGGGGTCTGCAGTGTGACTGAGACCTTTAGTGCCTTTGTCAAGTACATGATGGGACTGAATGCACCTGCAGAACATCTGGAAAACCTCCAGCAGTGAGCTCCTCATGAGGTTCAACAAGGCCAAGTCCAATGGTTATCAGCTCAGGGTGAACAGATGGGGAGCAGCCCTGCCCAGGACTGTGGGTGCTGGTGGAGGAGAGGCTGGACATGAGCTGGCACTGAGCACTCACAGCCCAGAAAGCTCACTGTGTCCTGGGCTGCATTAAGAGAGGAGTGGCCAGCAGGGTGAGGGAGGGGATCCAGCTGCTCTTCTCTGCTCTGGTGAGACCCTGGAGTGCTGCACCCAGCTCCTGGATCCTCAGCATAGGAAAGATATGGAGCTGTTAGAGTGGACCATGAAAAGGGTCAAAGGCATGGAATGCCTTTCCTATGAAGATAAGCTGTGAGAGTTGGGGCTGTTGAGGCTGGAGAGGAGAAGCCTCTGGGAAGAGCCTTATTGCAGCCTTTTAGTTCCTAAATGTGCTTATAAGAAAGATGGGGACAATTTTTTTAATTGGACCTTTGCAATAAGGTGAGGGGTAATGACTTTGTACTAAAACAGGGTAGGTTTAGGCTAGATACAAGGAATATTTTTTTTACATGGAAAGTGATGAAACACTGGAATAGGTTGCTCAAAGAAATGATAGATGCCTCTGAAAAAAATCAAGGTCAGGCTGGATGGGGCTCTGAGTGACCTGATCTAGTTCAAGATGTCTCTGCTTGCTGCAGGGGAGTTGGTCTAAATGATCCAGACCAAGATCTAGATGATCTTTAAAGGTCCCTTTCCCTTCCAACCCAAACTCTTTAACGACTCTGTTTTATTTAAAGTGAACTGAAGAAGAAACTCTCATTGAAACAATGGCTGTGTGTGGTCTTGCTAGCATAAATGCATTTACTGGCTTCCCAGAGCATTTACAAAGGATATGTTCTGCTTATTTAAGAACTAGGTGACCATTTCTGGAAATAGCTTTTTGCACTTGATGCTAGGAATCCAAGCCCTTGGTTTATAAGACTTGACTGGCCCTGCCTTGTTGCCTTGAATGCACTCTAAAAACAGGAGAAGGTGCTGAGCTCAGCTGCTCTCAGCTCAGTGCTGTCTTCAGATGGAAGCACTGATGTCTGCATGCACATGACAAAGAGAGTCAGATCCTTGAAATCTGGGTGATGCTCACTGTCATTAGCACTTCTGTGGCTGCCTCTAAGACCAGAAGTATTGTTGATATTTGACATAGCAATATTTTTTTTTAATGTTTTCACCTTAAATGTCTCATGGCAGCCTGTGTCTATAGCAAACACCTCTGTGCTGCAAGTAATTTTAATGTCTATCACTAATGCTTTTTGAGGTATTTATCCTATTACCCTGGATATTTTTTATTGAGGTGTTCTCTGGAACGGTTAGCACATTCTGATTTGATAAAATGTAATACATGCTCTCTTCTGACTGATTGTTGTTGTCACTCACTACATGTTTGCAGTTTCTTCAAAGGCACAGCCCTCTGAAATCTGCCAGGCAGTGCCTAGAGCTGCTGACTGCCAGCTTTCATCAGCAGTGAGTAGAGAGAAAGCTGCCCTTTCCCAAATCACGTTACTTGCACTCCTACTGCTTACATAATTTGTTTCTCTTAAGTGTTCATCTTTTTCTCTGGTGATCAGAGAGCCAGAAGCCTGTGCTGCTCACTTCAGTTGCTGTTCTGTGAACTGCTGAGCACTCTGGGTCTGAACACACAACAAACACCAAAGATTTCCTTTTACTTCCTCGCCTTTCTCTTTCACATAACTATGATCATAGGGTTAGATAATCCTTTTAGTCTGAAGAGAAAGGAGATTTAAGTATATTCTCACTAATAAAACACATTGATGTTTATGGCTGCCTGCAGTTCAGTAGTTTTAACAGCTTTAATCCAGATTTGTGTGTGCTGGAGTACAACAGCTGTATTTTTCCCACATAAAACCCTATAAGCTACCCCTACTAAACCCCTTCCCACCACCTCCAATCCCTCCATTACTCCCAAAAAATCCCAAACACTTCTCTTTCTACCCTATCCTTTCCCCTGTAGCTTACTAGCACTCTATCACCCTGCAAGAGGAAGATTCCCTCAAAGCCCTTATGCTGTGTGTGCCTCCAGATTATCTGAGCACAACAGAACCAGTTCTTTTAAAGGAGTAGTGTGGAACACAGGTAAGAGGACAACAGCGACCAGGCTCAGACAACAAGTTCAAGATTTGGCCCATTCACAATTGTCATCCAGTAAATTATAAATGAGAAGTTAATTTTACCCCCATGATTCAGATTCTACAACTTTTACCCTTGTTTACTTCAAGGATTTGTGTGCTTGGTTAAGAAATGTTTTGCATGTGGTGGGAACCTGTAAGAATTTCACCTAGAGAACAACTTCCTTATTTTATGTGTGGATTTTCCTGTATGTTTTGGGAACTGTGGTGGGATAGTTTTTGTGTTAGTGAGAAGTGTCACCTTCTCCACCTTACATATAATATCCTATTTCTCTTTGGGTGGATCCCAGAACTCATCAATGGGTGAGCCTGCTTCTGATACCAGCAGCATCCTATCAATCCTTCCATTGCTTTTCAAATAATTTGGTCATAATCTCAAGCTTAGCCGAGCACTGTGGAAAAAATAAAGCATATAAAGTGTGAGAAGAAGAAACTAAATATAATTAGTGAGAAGGTATATTTGGACATAGATTTGTCAAAGGGGTCTAAGGGGATGGGGTGAGTTCTGTGTGAAAGCAGCAGTGCACAACCTTCCTGCTTTAGCCTGGGAGCTGGGGCTGAGATGGATGCTTATCCTGTTAGGGGTTAGAGGTTGATCCTTATCTTTGTTATGAGTGCTACAAGGACACAGCAATATATTTATCTTTCTACCAAACCTTTCTGGAACACTGCAAATGCCTGTCTCTTTGTTGAATATCTGGGCCAGAGTTGGCCCAAGAAATCCATTAGAAACCCAAAGTGCAGTGGATTTCTATATAAAGTTTGTCAAAAGTTGCTGTCAAAGTGCAAGAAGGTCATTTAAACTTATATTGTTTTTATTTTCTATGGCATGCATACTTAGCTGCTTTTAATTTACTTTGCCCTCTTCCTATTTTTTGCTGTTTTTTCACTCCTACACAGGTTTTTTATGACTTGATAAAGAACAGGCTGTTCTTACTGGAAGTGGAAAAAACAGGCTTCTTTTACTGGAAAAGGGAGGTAAAAGAAGGACTACCCCTCCCTTCCCAAAAGGGAACCAAAAAAGTTCTAAAAAGTGACAAGTGACTATATTGGGGATGCTTGACCAAGATTTCAAAAAGAAAAAAAATGCAAAATGATTGAACTACTGATTACACTTTTAAAACTAGAAGCCTGTGGAAAATAACTACTTGTTATCAAAATGTATGTTTGTTCATTTTAATGTGTCCTTTTGGTAAGAAGTTGCAATTCTTCATTTTTATTCAAGTAAATATATATTAGTCTAAAGGAAAATGACCTGGATACTGTGACATAGCTAGTTTCCAGAAAAACCCCTTTGGGGTTAGTTTTAGCCAGAGGTTTCTGTAGTGACTAAAATCTGTTTGTGCAACAGGCAAAACTGTATGTTCATAACAACAGGGAAAAAGGATGAGTGGAAAGAGAATTGAGACTTGATACAGGAGCAGGACAACTTCACCATCCTGAGTCTCAGAACATGAATGTGGCAAAATCATTCTGTGCTAGTTAAAGCAAAGTAATGAACAGGAGGAAGAATCTTCCCTTAACTGAATGTGTGCAGTGGTGGGCTTGGAATGAAACATTGTCATTCAGGAAAGATGGTGAATGATGTTTTCAGTCAGCACAAGAACTTGAAGGCCAAGTGCAATAATGTGGAAGGTCTGAACAAAAATAACTTTGAAGGCAGTGTCAACAATATAATTACGTGCTATGTAGAATGTGTTTTGAAGGCCAGAAATACAGATGGCTTGAAAAGGCCATGGAAGTGTGATCCATCAAGAGTTCTTCTTGAGGGGATGGCAATGCAAACTATTTGTGTTGGTTTTGGCTGGGACAGAGTTTTCTTCAAAGTAGCTGGTGTGGAGCTGTATTTTGGATTACTGTGGGTAATGAAGATGTTTTTGTTACTGCTGAGCAGTGCTTACACAGAATCAGTGCCTTTTCTGTTCCCCACCAGTGAGCAGCCTGGGGGTGCACAAGGAGCTGGGAGGAGACACAGCCAGGACAGCTGACCCCAGCTGACCACAGGGATATTCCAAACCATGTGGCACCTTGCTCAGTACATACAGCTGGGGAAAAAGGAATGGAGGGATGTTGGGAGTGATGCTTGTTTTTCCAAGTAATCAGCTCATGTAGTGGAGCCCTGCTCTCTTGGAGATATCTGAGCATCTGCTGATGAGAAGCAGCAAATTAATTCCTTGTTTTGCTTTGCTTATGTGCAAGGCTGCTTCTTTACAGGTCAAAGTGTCTTTATCTCAACCCATAAATTTTCCTGCTTTTACTCTTCTGATTCTCTCCCTGTCCCATTGATGGAAGACTGAATGAGAAGCTGTGTGGTACTTAGGTGCCAACTGGGGTTAAACCCTGAGAATTCTGCTCTCAAGTTTTCCCAAAGTTAGCTGGGAACGTAGATTATACACCAGTAGATATAAAACTACTTCTTCAATCATGTGTTGGGGCTTCAGTACTTAACAAACACTCCAGTTTGTTACAAGAGACTGCTAGAAGGTCAAGAGCCTCTTTTGTTTGCTAAAAAAATAACCAAATTCAACTTCTTCATGCAGAGGGCATCTGGGTAAGGTTGAATATTGTGTGTTTTCACAAGCTGAAATGTAAAAGTTCTTCTGGAAGATCAGTGCAACAAAGGAAGGACAAATCCTCAACTGAGCTGATTAACCTGGAACTTTGTTATGACAGCTCTGTGTGTGCCTTTTCCATGCCATAAAACCAGGTTAGGGAAGGGCTGCTTTCAGATGACTCCGAGCTGCAGGCTTTTACCTTATTTCTGTGCAGAGGGTAATAGTGGGAATGTAGAACTTTCCCTATCAGGCAGAGTGATTTTAAATCATTGTCATTCACCACCACTTATGTATCATATATCAGCAGCAGGAGTGGAAATAAGTTCAGAGCCTCAATTCCCCACCTGTGATAAGACACAATACTGGAAAAGAATAGTGTTTGTGGTATTTGAAGGTGTTATGAGGAAAGTCTTTGAGGTTTAACCCCAAAACGAGGGGAAACTTGGAAAAAGGTTCCCCTTACTGAAGGTGGCAACAGAGTGCTATTAAAAATGGCCAACAGGCTGTTAACAGAAGGGTGTGAGTAGGAGATCTTTTGAAGGCACTCCCATAGTAGGAAGAAAACTGTTTTCTACCTCAGTATTCCTTTTCCTTGGAAGTGAGCATTTTAATTAAAGTCACTGAGGTCATGAAAGACATCCTGGGTAAAGAGCCTCACAGTTTAAAAGGTCAGATCTGAAGAGCTGAGGAAACTTGTTTCAGGAGGAACTTTCCCCAGTCTGATATTTTGACCAGAAAGTCAACAGATACCTTTCTGGACAGGAAAGAATTATGTGAAAGTTTCAAAAATTCCAAGAAAGAGAGATAAAGTGAAACAACTGAGAGGTTATTTATAAATGATGAATATTCTTTCCAAGGAGTAAAAAGGATTCTACATTACTGTGGTAGCAATAATGGAAAATAGCTTTCTCACTGACAGAGAGTTATTGTCAGCAGAAGAATAGGGAAGTGATTTGCTGACTTTTTTTCTTTAGCTATAAAACTTTCTCTTCTGTCAAATGTCAGTAGAAAATATCTTTTACAGTATGGTCAGTTAAAAAAAATTGACCAACATGATGATAAAACAGAAGGGTTTTCTCCCTGCAAGTGGGTTATTTCTCAAAACTTTAACTTGCTTCAAATGCGGGACAATGTTTTATTGTCATCTGTATTTCCACCATCTCAGACTTTGTAGCCCACAGTTCAAAGCTGTCTGATCTTCCTATGCAGCGTGACATAAGGGTTTTCTAAGAATAAATTTCTGCTTGAATTGTAGCATCCTGTTTGATGGGGAAAGTGTCCTCTCTGATTCTAAATATATTCTTTGATGTAGAAATGACCACAGATGACTAATTTTGGGTGAACAGTTGCAACATCTTTTTTTGTTTATTAGAAATAAGAATGTACTTTTATTTTTAGTCTGAATATATTGTCCTGGCAGGGAAACAGCCTGAGAATATGGACTGGACATTAAAAGTCCTGTCTCTTTCTAATTGTGCAAGGAAGTTCCCATTTAGAATTATTCCTTCAGCTCCCTATTCCTCATTCATTCCTTTAATGTCAGGATGATAATACCTGTGCCCTTCCTGCCTGTTCCTTTGCAAAGCAGAATGAAAAATGCCATTCTGTGTAACCAGCTCTCTTCCATTCCCTGCTGCTGACTGAGGATTCTTCCTTTTTGATTGGAAATTGAGTAGTGAATGCTGTCTTTACCTTTCTGCCTGCCCTGGGCCTGGGATGTAGCCAAAGTGGGGGGTCCAAGCCCTGTCCTTGGTTGCTGTCCAAATAACCAAAATACAGAAATGGGACACTTTTGTAGGCTGTGTCAGCACAGAGAGAAAGATGTTCTTCATAGTCTGGTCTTGGGTCTAAGCAGGTCATTGTCAAATCGTGGTCAGGTTTAGTGGCTTTTGCTGCCTCCCTGCTGCAAACACTCAAGGACTCTCACTGGTTTGTGCCTTCAGAGGCAAGAGAGCTATTTAATTAGCAAGACAGGGTGTAGATAATGGGCTTAAGAATTTGTGGGTGTTGGGCATGTCGGAAATCAGGAATCCGGTCATAATAGCTACTCAGAATTTTTGTAACAGAAAAATTGGACTTTTTTTTCTTGGAAAAAACTTCCTTTTGAGATACCTGAAGACCAAAAAGTTTTAATAATACAAGCTTTATCATAATGCCACTGCATTAAAAAAGATACTGTGCTTTTCAACATTACAACCATTCTATGGTGTGAGAAGTATAAATCTCTACTGGAAAATCATTATTGTACAACTCTAATTAAATATTTCAAATAATTTCTGGAGGAATTTCAGAATTTTCTGCTGTACAATAATTTAACCTATGTGTTCTGAGATAGAGAGGAAAGGAAATCTTTTCCAAAACTAAACTTTTCTACTGGAAAGTTTATCTAACACTTTATTTCCACATTTGACTAGGGTAGTAGTCATGATTCCCCATCTGAATCATCTCCTTCTGGTGGACAAAGTTCTAAATAATATCTTGCATTTAAATGGTTTTAAATTGCAGAGCTGTCAAATCTCTTCCTGTCTAATCTTGTCTGGAATTTTTTTAGAAGCTGTTTGACCTTTCTGTTGCCTCATGTTTTTTTTACTTCAGGAAGAAAGGGTTTTGAAAAGTCGATGACCCATTGTGCCAGCAGGTTGCTGACTTGCATTAAAATAAGATTGAAATTTTGGTTAATTTAAAAATCCTAGGAATCTTGCTGAGGTTTTGATTATACTGAGCAACATCGTTAACATTTGTGAAATTTCTTGAAGAGAGTAAAACCACAGAGAGAGAAGTTCATTTTCTTAAAACAACTGTCCTGTCTTAGGAAACCACCCGACATTCTTATACAGCCAGTGATGCTGTCAGCTAGAAACTCTAAAAGTAATTTATTCTGCTTCTTCTTGCCAAAAGAGCACCCCGTGACACCATATAAGGTTACAATTCTTCTAGCTGAATATATACCTGGAGAACTGAGAAGCTGATGATGACCAAAATTTCATCTTGCTCATGAAATGACTTTTCACAATTAAAATAAAAAGTACAGTAAAAAATTTAAAACCTCCTAAACAAAGCAATGAATAAAAAAAAAAAGCAACAAAAAACACCCAAACCAAACTAAAAAACTGGTCAGGTCTCACATAACTCAAGATTACATTTTGTCAGGCTTAAACTGAAGAGTTTAATAACTGTAAAATGTAGCAGTATTTTTGCAAACAGGCAAGGTTCTCGTTTTGAGTTTTAAGTATTTTTCTTGCTAGTATTTAGGCTTTTGTCTGTAATTAGAAAAAGCTTAAATCTTTCTCTGTGTTTTAGAGTTGATACTTACTCTTCTCCAGCAATAAATTCTAATTTCTACATTTGAGTAGTGTAGAATTAGATTTTCTAATTTCATATGGTTTGGGATTCTGGAGAAGCATTAGGATAAGATTTTAATAGAAAAACCTGAACTCTGGTGTCTTTATGTCTTTTCCTGGACAGCTAATATTGCAATAAACTCTCTCAAATTTGCTTCCCTTGAGTTTTTGCTCTTGCTTGAACTGAACACCCAACATCTGCTGGGACTGCAGACCCAGCTGAAGCCTTTTTTCCTGTTTGCAGTGTGATTATTATCACCTGCAGTGTATAAAGAATGAGAGCTGTAGGCAGGATCTTGGTAAAAACTGACATTTGTCACTAAGATGTATGTGGTTGATTTCTAAGTGATAGCTCAAAGAAAATTATTTTTTTTTTCTTTCCTTGCATTGGAAATGGTGCAGGGATTATGAGAGGACCAGCACATGGCTGTCAGAACTGCAACCACAGAATGGTTTAGGTCAGAAAGGACCTTAAAGATTCATTAGTTCCACCCCCCTGCCATGGGCAGAGTCACCTTCCACTGGTCCAGGTTGCTGGAAGCCCTGTCCAGCCTGGCCTTGGACACTTCCAGGGATGGGATGGGATATCCACAGCTTTTTGGACACTCTGTGCCAGTGTGTCCTCCTGCAGTGCCAGATGTGGGACAGATGTTGGTGTGTGGGAAGGGGAATCCCTTGGTGCAGCCACCCAGCTCAGCAGTTTGTGTTGTTTCACAGCTGGTCTGGTGGAGTGAGGTGTGCTGGCTCATTGGCAGCTGCAAAAGCTCCTCTCCCAGCAATACTGATAGAGGTGGTGACGTCTCTGCTCAGTCTCCTGATTTCTGAGCATTGCCTGCTGTCCTTCCCAGGGCTCCACAGACATCTGGTTTCCAGCAAGCTGAAAGTTTAACTGGAAATGACTTCCTATAGTTGGTGCCAGAAAAGTCAAGAAAACATTATCATATTTGATTTCTCTTATTTCATAAAATTATGTTTAAAAGAACAATTTTTTTTTCAATTATAAATTGAAATGTTTTGTTCTCAGTGGACACAGTTGGGTAAAAGGTAGCCTGTGCTTGGGGAAAGTAAAAGCTTACAAATCAGTAGTAAATAGTCAGGAAAATGGAAACAACCCCTTATCAGGTTTTCTACTTTGCTGAACAAGAAATAACCTCATAGTGTGAAGTATTATTTCCCCCCTTCTTTTCATTGTGCCTTTGAACTAAAGAATGCATTTGTATTATGCACCCAATTACACCACAGCTGACTTACATGGCATTTTTCTGGGTAAACAAAGCTAATGAAAGCATGGCATATACTTAAGAGCTATTCTCAGTAGTGGGACATTCTCTCCTCCTCCTCCACACTCCACTGCATCAATGGGCATGGTCACACTGTGGTAATTACATTTTTTCTTACATTTATTTATTTAAAAAAAAAAAAAAAAAAAAAAGGGCAAGCAGAGGGGCCCTCCGTTGCCTAGGTTATTCCATAGGCTACCAAGCAGCCTGTATGAGATCTGCAATTATGCAGTAAAGCCAAACCATGAGGTAAAGAGCCCCACACGGCCTCAGTTCCAGGAATGTCCCTAACCACACTGTGGGCTGAATTTTGCTGAATTTTTCTCTCTACCACTGCCTAGTGCTGGGAGGGAAGCAACTGCCACTTATTTCTGTAACTAAACAGCAGAGAACAAAGTGGTAATTGCTAAGCCCAGGTGATGCTAAAAAAATGTGTGAATGCTGCCCAAGCTGACCCTGGAACAGAGAGGAGCTGTGGCTTCTTGCCCTGACAGAGAAACTATTTTACTGGTGTGTGATGCAGATGCACATTTGTGTGTGTACGTGTTTTGAAACTGATTTATCATTTCCTTCTGCCCTTCTAGTAAATTACTCTGGCAGCCCACAGTGCCTGCCAAACTTTCCAAGTGAGGTTGAGAGGGAAACTGCTGGAGGTGGATGAGGCCAAGTCTATGGGGGAAGGACTATGACAAAGGCAAACCTGGTCTGCTTGGAATCCTTCTCCTGGAGCCATGGAAGTGCCCTGCATCTCTGGATCTGCCCTCGGGTGGTCTCAGCCACTGGGAAGGGAACTCACATTTATTCTGAGTGCTCTGTCCCTTGCTGTACTGGAGGAGGCTGCAGAGATGACTGTGAGCATCTCTCCCCAGAGAGCAAGAGGGGTGAGCTGCAGATGGGGAATGTTGGCTTTCTGATAAAAGGGGGAGGAATATCAAGGGAATGTGAATCTGTAAGCACAGGAGCAATTGTCTGTGCCTTCCTAGCCCCTGTTTTCATTACTCTTTCAAATCCTCTGTGCTGGATATTTTACTACTTATCTCTACCAATAATTTATTTCAACATTCAGTACTGCTTGCTATTAGCACTTCTCACCACACTTTTCCATCTGCCACCAGATCTGTGCTCTGTTTGTGATGCTGCTTTAGAGGTGAGACCCAGAGAGGCTGCACTTTGACCAGGCAGAGGGGTTGTGACCTCCTGGATCATCACCCCTCTTCTGGGAGCAGTTGACTGTGCTCACCCAGCTCCCTTTTGGGTTGTGCTGTACTGCCATGGGGAAGGGGGTGGAAATCATGAAATGTGATAAGGAATAACTTTGCCTATGCTGTAGTTCTAATGTATCAAAGCCATATTCAACCCCCCAGAGGCAGATGGGAAAAGATGATCAGATGCTAACGAGCTGGTAAATCAAGAATAAGAGCTAATTAAGTTGTAACTGTTATGCTAATATATGCTACAACCTAAACAGCCGAGAGATTGCTTTCTATCACAGCTCAGAAAGAGCTAGAACGTTGTCCTGTTAGATTGGGTAATAGGGGACATGGACAAAGCTCAGACTTACCAGTATCTGCCATTTTGGCTAAGAACCTTGCAAAATGGAGATAAGATGGTAAAAAGTATCAAAGGATATTTCTCACCCTTCACAACCAGGCTTGCTCGCTAATCTAATTATCCAGGTATTGGTTTACTAACTTATTCCCCCATGGGAACAACAGTCAGCAACATAAATCTGTTTTGTTGCTGTATTGCAGTAAATCCTAGAATTTCTTTGCAGAGATATATATGAGCTAGCTCCCTTTTAATAAAACCAAAATAAAACAAAAAATCCAAATTGAAGAATAATAACAATAAAAAGCTACCCCACCAAAACAACCCAGATTCACAGAACATCACCACAAAACTACCAAAAAAAAAAAAAAATCCCAGATGTTTTCCTCCCATAGATGCACAGTTTTGGAGATCTCTGCCTCCTCGTGGTAATGTCTTAGCTCCTTCAGGTCATCATCCATTTGCCTTGCACAGTAACAGCAGTCTATGATGTGTTCAGACGTAAATGGGTGAACGTGGGATGTGAGTACAGCTGGACTGAAAAAAACAATGATTGTTGGTTGTTCATGTTATCTTTTCCCATCCTGTAAACCATCAGTGGGAGTCTAATGACTTGTTTAGAAGATTGCAGGAGACAATTGCTAAAGCAATCAGCAAATATGATTATAATGTCTCAGTTCAGTAGATTTTCTATCTTAAGTAGATTTGGAAGTGAAACATCTCCAAAAAAGCAGCAGAAGAGGAAGAGAGCATTTTTCCTAAACCAAAAATTGTCAGTTATTTCACTGTTAGTTATTCAGTCTTTCACTCAAATTGTACTTTTTAATGTTGTGTTTATATTTTGTTTTGCAGCTGTAGTTAAATAGGTCTTGAATGAAAGAAAAAGGGAAATGAAATGCATGTGTCTTGCTTGAAGGGAGAATTCTTGGGTGTAAATAATGAATAAGAGAGACAGCAGAAAAATGAAGGGTTTTGGAGGCTTCAGAATTGGTCCCCTTTCATATCATTAATAAAAAATGAACTCTATTCATTCTATACAAAGCCAAAGTGCTTTGTATAGTCACAGGATAATTTAGGAAGTGAAGCTTTACTTTAGACAAATGAGAGTTGGAGTTTGGTTTCTCTTTTTGTTTGGTTTTTTTTTTTTAGTTGGTTGATTTTTTACTAGATCATGTGGTACTTGTGTCGTGGGTTAATTTTTAAGGCGGGCAAGTCCTGCTGGACTTGTGCACACAAATCACAGTTGTGATTGCAGCCAGGATGAGACAGGAGAGTTTTGTTCCCCCCTCTCTCGCCTCACACAGCCACTGGGCATGGAAGGCAAGAGGGAGGCTTTGCTGACCTCTCCCAAGTCAAGCAGAGAAGATTTAAACAGCTCTCAGTCAAATTTGAAACGATTGCTGGAGAGATGATCACTTCCTTTTGGGAAGGTGTTTTTGCTTTATCTTAAAAGATCCCTAAAGGGAGTATTTGTTGTCAGGTGGCACATTTGATTGTTTTCTTGAAGCAGCTGGACAGCTGCTGTCAGCTCTGCATGGCTGAAAAAAAGGTCTTGAATAGTCAAACCTCCATCACAAATCACAGTTTCCAGGTGATCAGGGGTTTTTTACCTGTTCTGTGGTATCAGATCAGTGCAAAGCAGGTGGAGTAATTGTCCAGCAAAGCAGTTCATCTCTTTTATGCTCTAGTATAATAGTCTTACAAGTGAGTGCAAAAATACAGATGGTAAATTAGGTCAATTAACAGGAGCTTTGTGTATCTCTTAAACAAGAGACTTTAAAGGCAGTAAAACATTTCAATAAACTAAATAACAGACAAAAATCTACTTATGAGCTTTTAAGCATGATGCCTTTCCAGTGGAATACTCAGCTTCTGTTAAAATGCAGATTTTGACTCACCACTTGGGAGAGTAGTAAACACCAGAGGAAATACTAAAGGCAACTAAATGTATCCAGTTCATTAAAATACATAATCTTCTAATAAAAAGTAGCATTATCTCAGGAGGGTTCTATACTTTAGCTTACTTCTCTGTGAGGCAAGACTTGCCAGGAGCTTCTAGTGACACAAAGGAAATTGGAGGAACACTTGCAGATCTTATTCAAGCCTAGACCTTTTAGGACTTATGTAATTTTCATGTACTATCTCACTCTTATTGCAGTAAGTATCCTAGGGGGTGATTTTTAGAAATTGTTTTTCTAACCAGCAAAATAAATGTGATTTTGTTTCTATCAAAAATAGACTTTGGAGACAGAAGCTCTCAATCTTAAAAAAGCAAAAACTTTAATACTGAAAATTAGATCTATAAAGAACAAGTTTTCCCCACAGAAAATGCTGATGTGCTTAGCAATACACATGTAAGCACGCACACAAATGCTAGAGAAAACTGTACTTTTGATAAAAAGAGGTAAAATATATCTTTCTGATTTTGTTTTCAAAACCTGAAAAATTTAGGTTTTCAGCTAAAAATAAACTTTTAAATAAAAGCCATTTTAGGAGGGTAACTTATAAGTCAATACTCAAATTCTATAATAAAGACAGTGGAAAATGTCAGGTGGTCATACCATCTGTTGGTTAGGAAATGTGTATTGTGGGAGTCCCTCAATGGAGAGGTAACTGGTGTTCTGTTACTGCATCATCTTAGTGTGGTTTAATGAAATGCATCAGTATTACCCCTTCTATGCTTATGCAAAGGGTCTTACAAATGTATTGCATCCTGAAATTAAATAATTTTCACATCTTGCATTGGCATATTCATAATGCCCTTTACAGGGACCTTAGTTCATTTTGCACTCATCAGTCTAAAGAAAGAAAAAAAAAAATCTAAACCTCTCAAAAATCTGTCTTGTGAAATTTGCCCCAAAATCATGACACTAAATGGTTTGAGAAAGGCAGCCATGCACATCTTTCTGTGTATTGGTATATTGACTTTTCTTTATATTGCAGCTGCTAGAGGATAAAATCAGTTCTTAATGTTGATTTCTGAAACATCCAAAAGGCTACAATAAAACATAAAAGAAGAGAGATTGACGTAGCAATATCCCTTGATGGGCTTGTTCCTCATCCAATGCCTGTAAGTAATTACCTGTCTGAAGTTGTACAAGCACTTCAGTTTGCCTAGAGACAGCTATTGATTTAGAAATCAGATGTGCTTGGACTTGGTTAAAAAAAAATAAAAAACAACAACTTTTTAAATTAATTTTTTTTCTCAGCCTGCTGTGGCCATGAATAAGCATCATTCATTTTATGCAATTTCCATTTGAAACATTTTTGTTCTGGGAATTTGTTTACCACTTGTGGCCTGCTAGTCTGAAAATTAGTTTTCTAACCATGCCTTCTAACCAAGCATTTGAAATGCTCCATTAAATTTTATAGAGTTTTTTTTAGCTATTGTTTATGGAAATGTTATCTGTTTGTCTCTATACAGGGCGACATGATGTACTTTAAAAGATGCAAAAACCTGGATTTTCATGATCTTAGAGTGTTTATTTTGATGATTTAGTTTATTTTTTAGAAGGCTGAGCTGCTGTAAGAGCCACAAAATTAATACTTGAAGAGTTCTAGCCATGGGAAAATTCAATCAAGAAGTAAATATTCTTCTACCTTTTCTCTCCCAGGAATTACCCTTAGAACTTATTAAGCAAAAACTTGAGCCTGAGAAGTTGAAAATGTTTCCTGTAGAAAACACATATTGAGAGCAATTTTTAGATAAAAAGTCATGGGTCAAAGTAAAACGTGATTTATAGGAGTTAGCAGGAGAGGTAAAAATACTGCTGTGAAATCAAGTAAAATCTAGGAAGTAAATGTGCACATTCCAAGCTACACATGCCATTACTGAGTCCCTAAGCCTTTCTTGAGCATCTCAGAGGGATTTAATCCTCACAGGAATAGGGAAGTCACAGCCTGAGCACAAAAGGATCCTTAAAAAAGTGTCTGAATGGTTTAATGGCTCTTGTGGTTTAAAAGTAGGAAATGTGGGATATGTGATGCTAATTTCTACTGTCAGCTGTGGCTCATTACTGCCAGGAACCAGGTGGTAGAGCTGGTGCTGCTCATTTGAACCCATGTATATGCGTTAGTCACTTGCAGACTGCGTCGGTGTGTTATCCACATGTTCACTGGATTTTCCAGAAAACTCCTTTTCTTGAGTAGGTGAGCACTGATGGAAGCTCCTTGTGAGCAACCTTTTCTCCAGGAGCTTTGCATGCTCCTGTGCAGGGGGAGTGTTACTGGAGCCTGCAAGACAAACTCCTCAGTGATTGCACAAATGAAGGCAATTTAGGGTCGGGTTTAGAGATGTGTAGGAGTGGAGATGGAATGCTGCTGCACCTCTCTGACCTAAGCAACTCTAATGGGATTTTTTTCTTCCTTCCCCAGTTATTGGTTAAGTCTCTTCAGACCTCATTTCTTTCTCAGAAATGTGTATGAAAACTTTTCTTTTTCAAATATTCCTCTGGAAATAAACTTTACCCCATTGTTGTGGGGTTTAAGCACAGCTGGGAATTACCCAGGCAGCTGCTTGCTCAACCCCCCTATCCACCCTTACCCCAGAGGAATGGGGAAGAGAATCAAAAGTAAAACTTGTAGGTTGAGATAAGGACAGTTTAACTGAAAAGTGAAATACAATAATAATTATATTAATAATAAAGGACAGAAAAAACCAAACCAAGTGGTGCGCAATATGATGCTGACCTCTGATTTCCGCCACCACTCTCCCTCCTCTCCCAGGCACACCCCCTGTTTATGTTTTTACTGGTGTCTATGATGATTGAAAATCTGAATATTCTCTACCAATTTGTGCTTATTGAAGCCTCTTATAATATTAAGAGATTCATAAATGTATCAAGAGAGCTTACACTGAATTAAAAATGATTCGAGTTGTAATTTCAAGGTTCCTGTCTAGAAAAGATCAACTATTGACATATGCTGTTAAATAAAAAGGAAATTGAAAAAATGAAAATGCTTCCAGAGAGTGAACAAAGACAGGGCAGTGAAAGTTTGAAGGGAGATCTCATGCAGGGACCAAGGTGGTTGGTTCCTCGTGCTCAGGTACCATGGGAGCAGAGCAGGAGCACCTGATACCAAATCCTTTGGGGCAGGCTGGGGAAGAGAGAGCTCCTTTGTTTCCCAGCACTGCCTGCACCTGGATGAGAGTTTGACACTGCTCAGATGTTTGTGCTGCAGCAATCTGGAAAGCATGAATTGACCATAGCTCTGCCTCTGTGACTCAACCTCAGCACTCCCTTCTGCTTTCTGGGCTGTCTAGCAGGTATAATGAGACCTTTTGGGATTGAGTTTCTGGCTCTGAGGTTTCCAGCACTGCTCCCATCACTCTCTGGAGTTCACAGATTGCTTACATCGAATCTTGAATTTCTGGGCGTTTATTCCTTTAGCAATTGTGGCACCTGCAACCTAAAATACTGCTAGAGACATAAAAACAGCAGAAGTAAAAAAGCCAACTTCTGGAGAGGTTTCCCATCTCCTGTTTTCTCCAGACTGAAATGAAAAGGTTGTATGAGGCAGGTAAATGTCAACAAACTCTGTTTGGGTTCTTTTTGGTGAGACATCTAAATTATCTATTGATATTATACAAAGAAAAAATTTTCAGTGTAGGAGTATCAGGTTCATTATGTCAACCACAAAAGAGACAGGATTTATTATTTTCAATAAACTCCAGTAAGAAATGCAATGATCTTTAGCTTTACAAAACTTAAAGCGAGGAAAAAGGTATCTGCTCCTGTATTTTTTTTCTGATTCCACTTCTGTATTTATTTAAAATATGCTTATTACTGCTGAGAAGTGAGTTGACTGACCACATAGTCATATGTTTTTTATGGGTTTTGTGGGTGTCACAGAAAACCTGTGTGCTTATTGCTTGTATTGGGCTTGTATTTTGTATTGTATTGTATTCTGCTGTACTCAGGAGCATAAAATGCTATTGTAGAGAATCCAGTCTCAGGTCAAGTTGGTAGGTACAAAACCATCTAGCTTGATTTGCTACTTACTTGTGAGAGGATCCCAAGCAATGAGTAAAACTCTAAGGGTTTATGGCTGAAACTCTTAAATTCAGACCTTTGAATTGTTCAGAGTTCTTATTCCTCTGCCTTTTTGGCAGAGTCCCCTTTGTTACCTGCAGTCTTTTTCCTGGTGATGGCTTAGGGATTCATGAAGAAGAAAGAGATGGATAGTCATATTCCTAGCTAGCCTTTCAATATCAGAAAGCCCTGGAGGACATGGTTTAGTGCAGGTTTTCACACACTTAAAAATGTGTTGATGTTGTGGGTCCTTGTGCATGAAATATTATGTGAACCCCATAAATTAGCAAGGAGGAAAAGAATTTTATATTCTGACTTCACAGGAAAAAAAAAAAAAGTGGGAAAGTGCATCTTTTTAATCTACTTGAGCCAATGACCTTGAGTCCAGGAGTTCAACATGATTTCAAGAATCAAGATGTGTTGAATATCTAAAAGCTTCACAGCTACTGCTGTAGCTCCTATGTTAGAGCAGAAGATTAGAAAACTGGTTACCATGATGATTCCACTGTGAAAATTGTCCAGCATGGCTTCTTGTTGATATGAATTTTTGAATCTTGAACTTCTGCAGAGACCTGCTTTACCAGATCCAATATTGCTTTATCTTGCCAAAACTGGTGTTCCCAAGACACTTCCTTTTTCTTTCTTGATTGTTAAAATGTTATTTGAAAGAGAAAAGGTGAAAGGGTTACAGGAGCTAGAAATTGGAGAGAAAAATACCTAGAAAAATTATTTTCTAGGAACAGATAAAACTTCTATGTCAAGGGAGAGAAAGTGGGAGTGATGTTTACAAACTGTGTACAAGGCTGGAAGGAATTGTGAGAAGGTAAAAACAAAGTTTGCCAACACTTCAGCTCACAGCAGGTAAGAAAGAGTGAGCTGGCCTGGCAAGCAGCTATAGTGGCTGCATTTGCCATTTGTCAGAAATAAAACTGCTTGCAAATAATGTGATTTTAAACCAAATGACTGTTCTGTAGCAGCACTATGGGCTTTAATTTTTAATATTTTCCCCTGGGTTGTCTGTTATTAAAAACAACAACAACAAACAGCATCTGTACATCCTTGTTCTCTTTTAAAAGACTTCTGGGGTGACTTGACATCAATTTGCTGTGGTGGAAAAGTAGGAGGAGAAATGGATTACTGGTAGTAGATGACTGTCTGCCATCTGGAGAGATTTTGTGGCTGATAAAATGTGTGATTTGGGCACAGATGTGTGTTTGATCCTGTTCCAGTGCCATGGCTCTCAGAAAGAGCTGTGAAGAGACAGCCCTTGAGTCAAGGGAGTCCCAACAGCTGTGGAAGGAGGAGCAGGTCCCATTGCCTCATCTTATGGGCAGAGACTAGGCTCTGGAAGGTCTTTGATGTTGTCAGACTATATAGTCAGATCCCCAGAAATTTGGAATTATTTCCTTCTCCAGAGAACAGTGCAAATCTTGCATCCTTTCCATGGCCCTTGCTCCTCCCAGTGCTGCCCAGAACTCAGCTCTCAGCAGGATTTGTTGTTTTCACAACTCTCCTCAGGTTGTCTCTGTCCTTGGCTCCTGAGTTCTGTCCAGTCTGTTTGGGGAAGTCTCTGGCTTCTCACTCAGCTCATTTTTGTTACCAGGTATCTCCTTCCTTGAGGATATTGCTGCAGTAACAGAGGGAATACATCTCAGCTGGTTTCATTGGAATATGTTAAGGTTTGATAGGTGTTTTCCACCTTCCAGCAGGCTCTGTCCTTGGAGTCCAGGGCTTTCACCATGTCAAAGGCCCCTTTTGCTCCCAATATATAAACTAAATCATAGTTGTGATCCTTTAATTTGTAGAAAGTTAGTGTTACATTACATTTTCTTTATCCTGCTATATCTGCATTCAGTCAACTTGCTCCTTCCAGTTGTCTGACAAAGCACAGCAACAGCAGAAGTACCCAGAGCCCCTTTCTCTCGTTTTGTCTCTGTAAAGATTTTTCTTTAATGTTTATGTGAAGTATCTCATCTCTCCGTAGAAGGGGAAAGGTTTCAGCAGTCACAGGTGAGACATGGAGCTGTTCAAAGTAGCTTGGTCAAGAAGGGAAGGATTTATAACACTGTCAATACACATTTGCAAGCCCTCAACAGCCTCTGTTTCAAAGCAGAAAAATTCAGTGTACACAAATAATGCACTAGAGCAGGTTTGATGACAATTTGCCTGCACACCAGCCTTTACTCTTTTGCACAAAGTGCATTTTGTTTTCAAAATCCGGAGAAGGTTATATTTTAAATCATCTATCTTGGCTTATGTACATTTTGATTCCTATGAGGCTGCTCATCTGACTAGTGAGTTACTGTTGAATATTCAACACAAAGCCAGTCTAATAAGTCCCACCACTATTGTGAACCTGACAAGGAGAACAGTGTTATGCAAATATTCTGTTGTTGAAGAAAACATTTCTAATGGATTGAAGGTAGACAGATGATGTATTCCTTTCAAGTAGCAATGGAAATTTGTTTTCCTTAGTCTGAGGAGAAAGAAAAAACAGTATTGAGGAGCTAAAAGTTAGGCCCATTTCCTCTCTAACATAGGATAACATTAGTGTTAATGTGTCTTTTACTTTCAGCTGCTCCTCATGGATTTTTGTGATCCTAAATGTTTGTATGTGTGCACATACAATCCATTAGCTTTACCTGGAGAAGGAAAAAGAAGTGTTTCTCTGCAGTGTCAGAGCCAATATTGTCAGCTCTTAATCAAGCAGGGGCTGGTTTTATCCTTCCTAGGCATGTACAGCTTGCTTTCCTTTGGAACTTGGTATTTCTTGTTCTAAAAGGATTTAGAGAAGAAAAAATATGACATTTTGAAACCACGTGCATTCATATTTATGAACTCTTCTAATAGTTTTTTCAAATAAATGGTTCACTTGAACAACAGGTAACTGAATGTGGTTTGGCTCTAGTGGGTAAAGTATTATTTCATAGCTTTCATGTCCTTTGTTTCTTCAAAACTGAGATAAAAAAAATCTCATTTTCTGATACTTCTGTGTTTCTATTTTTCATTTACCCTAAAAGAAATACATGGTCACTTGTTTTGTGAGGCATTCACCCTTTCCATAAAACATGCATTTGTTGAAGCAGAAAATGGTTTGCTTTATGATTAAATACATTTGGAGATTTTCTCTGCTTATTATTTCAATCAAGTCCCTGACACAGGCAACTCAAATTTTGGTTCTGTGCTAACGAGAGCTTCTTACAGCTCAGTGGATAGTGAATACTGCATCTCTCTTAAATGTGGTATGCTGATAGAAAAGGCCACAGAATCCTTGAGGAGTGCTAGACACAAAGGTTCATCCAGAGATATTAGTAATTGTCAACACAGAAGCTCTGCTGTACATTAAAGGAAAATAACATTATAGAAAATAAGCAAGGCTCTGAGAAAAATCCCCTCAGCCCTCTAGACTCCTCATGTCATTACTGACTCCTTTCCTTTTTGTAATTTCTGAAATAACCTCTCTGTCAGGTTTTGTTTCAGCCTTCATCCAGGTTTCCTGACTGTGATATTTATTCCTGCAAGGGTAATGCTTCATCACTTCAATTTTCCTTCAGTGGAGAGCTGTGCTCCTGGATTCTGTTTCCTAAAAGCTCTGCTTATTCAGCTTTCACAGCAGGTATGTACAATTAAGAGTTCCAGGACAAGATAGATTGGTTTTCAAAAATGTGCTTTTAGGGCTTGAGCAGTGAGAAATCAGAGTTGTTTGGGTTTAGTCTGTGATTCTTCTACCTGACAGTAGGCTTTGCTGGATATATTTGATTTAGCTGATTGGCAGAAACCCCTCACCTTCAAGAGGCTTGTGTCATCTTCTGAATCATAGAATCATAGAACCATCAAGGCTGGCAGAGACCTTTAAGATCATCCAGTCCAACCATGGATGTAGAATTCTTGTTTAGAAGTTCCTTCTGAAAAAATGTTACATTTATCTTTCTTGGTCTTTCCTGTGTCAGAAACAGAAACAGATTTTTGAGGGAGACAGGCAAAACATGAAGTACTTCAAAAAAGTAGCAGGCAAAGTTTGTTTCTGGAAATCTGTCTGTGCTCCCCTGCCTTCTGTGAGAGACAAGGATCTCCAGTGTGCCCAGGGCTAAAGTGGTTTTTGACTAACCATGTGACAGAAGGCATGAATTTCTGTAGGGTAAAAAATTTGTGAGGTATTCTAGTTAATCAGGGTTTCCTACTGATGCTTCTTAGCTTTAACAATGAGGCAATCTCAGCATTTCCTGAATATAGGAAGTGATGAAACCAACCAATAAGCAGTCCAGACCACAACATTCCAGTATTTCATATAACTTCCAGAGGTCTCACTGTTTAAATTCCAGCTTAGAAGATCTGAGAACTTCCAAATTATCTTGTTGCTCATAGTCCTGACTCTTTCCTAATCACTTACCCACCGTCCCAAGTGAATGATGTTGAGAAATGATGTAGGTGAACACATGTATTTGAGATTTGAGTGCTCATAAAGAAAAAGGTCCCTAGTCCAGTTGTTCATTCCTGCCCCATTATATCTCCTTTTTCTGGAAGGAAAACAATTGAGGAGGGTGTCAAAGTCCACCTAGAGCTCCTGTTTTCTCCGGTTACCTTAGAATCAGAGTGGAGAGGGCAGCTGAAACAGGCACAGAAATGATCTTCCTTTCAGTCCATGGGTTGGCACTTTTAACTGTGTCTTGTTAAGTTACTCCTGTTTTATTTTCAATACTTGTATGATGGATTAATCAAGAGTACAACTTGCCACATTTGTTCTCTCACATCACCCTGTAAGATATTTCTAAAGATACATGTGTTTATGCCTCACTCCAGGCTCACAACCCCCCCAACAATACAATACAAACACATAAAAGGAGAATAAGCATAAAGTATAATTTAGCCAGTTGGCACGACGTTTAGGCCCCAAAGATGGTGAAGAGCAACAGGACTAGCAACCCACACAAAAAATACAGAAAAAAACCGAGTTGTATTTGCAAAGAAATGTTATTATTTGTATAGTTTTGATTTTTTAATTTATGTAAAAAACAATTCAGCTTCTTGCAGCTAGACCTGGATGACATTTGCCCTAAGAACAGTAACTTTGTCACAAATTAAAAAAAGGGGGGACGAGAACAGGGAAACAGCATCTTAAGAACTAAAACCTGGGAAGCTGACTCATCTTGCAAGAACTTAAGACAATATATGAATAAATGGTGATGATTCTTTAAATATTAAACCATAACCTTTCATGCTTAAAAATTCCTTCTTTTGTTAGTGCTGATACGTTTTGGTTTGTGATGTTTGGAAATTGAAATTTTGGGGGTTGGTTTCAAAATTATTTTTTCTTCCACACTCCTTTGTAAGTACACCCTCTGTGAACAAAAATCTGAAATGAGCAAAATGAGCTGACAAGATATTACTTCTAACTTTTAGCTATGTCTCTTTATGAAAGAAAAAGCCTATTTGACTTGAACTTGTATTGACAATCAGAGAAACTGAAAGTTAGGAAAATCTCTTTATTTAAACTAAAAAAATAATCAAAACTTTAATTCTGAGCTTCCAAATGTCAGTCAAATACTTAACTTTGGGCCATTTTTCTCTCTATTATCAACAAAATATTGGAAAAATCTTAAAAACTGATATCACTTAGAACCTCACTCTGTTTCAGGGTTGTATTTTGTATTTTAAAGGATTTCATTGGATAATCTTGAGTTTAGCTAAAAATTAGTCTAAGTTCTTGTTTATCCAAAATCCTAGTCACTGTGGGAAAAGGAATCAGTATTAATGAACACACCTCCAGATACTTTCCCTGTCAAGGTCTGCAGACCATGTTAATATTTGACATTTGAAGGTTCAGACTGGCACTTGCTGGGATTGCCTAAGAAAATCCCACCTTTAGACCCACTAACACCCTGAAAATCTATCTGGAGGGCTCCTGTGGGATCATGCTGGGAAGTATAACTGCATGAGCATTTTTTTAAAAATTTAATTGTATTTTCTGTGTCTGCTTCTCTTACTGAGGGATTTTCTGTGCCATTTGGCTGCACAATGCATACATTCATGAGTATTTCTCTTTCCAGAGCTCAATTTATCCAAACCCTTTAACATGACAGTCACTGGGTTTGCCTCCACATTTTTCCTATCCTTTCCTATCTTATTCCAGCCTATGTGGATAAGATGCCTGGTTTTTGTTTATCTGGAATGGAGTAATTCTCCTGGGGCAGATAAGGAAAGGAAGTCAGTGAAGAAATTGTTTGCAGATACACAGGACTTAAACATTCAAAGCAGGTTATCAACCTGAGCTGTTCCCAACTGTTTGGTGTCCTGCCCAAGGGATGCAGAGGAAGAGTTGAATCCTTGCAGCCTGGACTGTTCCAAGTGCTGTTTCTCACTTTGTTTACTAAACCATGGTAAGATCTGAAAGTGCCACCAGACAGGAGAGAGCACTTCTCACCAAGTGTCTATTATTTTGTGCTCTCTGCACACCTCCCCTTAACAGACCTCAAGAGCTCTACTGCTGTGGCATGAAAATCACATCATTATATTGCTAACACCCTTCCTTTACCTGTGATGAGCTTTTGAGTCTTGCATTGTGAACTCTTGTAATTTATGTATTTTTCCTCTAAAGGCCTTCTCATAGAATGTTGTTGGTAACATCTGGGAAGTTCTCTTTGACCCTCTTGATCTAAATGTCTGTTTATTTGCATAATAGATGTATAATCTGTAAAAAGATTTCTGGGTAGGATGGCATTTCAAGTAGTGATGTGGGAGAACCTTGCAAGAAGCTAACAGAGGATGACTAATTAAAAGTTAAGGAATAATGGTACAGAGAGGCAAGAAACCAAGAGATCTGTTTTCAACCTGTAATTAAATGCAGAGAAGAGAACAACTTGAAAAGATTTTTCCTAAAGTGCCAAAATGGCGCTATTTTGTACAGAAATGTTTTAAGAGTAAAACTAATAATTTTGCATGCGGAATGAGAATGGAGCAGATGTTATGCCAGACTTCAGAGCCATCCAGTGTGGCTTCCCTTTATGCCCAGGAATCTGGAGAAAATGAGGGAGTCTCTGAAGGAGAGGCACAAAACATGGGGTTTGTTACCTACAAACAAAAAGATTTTCAATTAACCAAATAATTGTGGCTGAAGCACTGCAACACTAAGATCTGAGACTTTGTAGGCCATACAAAGACATTCACATCCAATGCAGGGAGGCAGATTTTGTGTGTTTGTTGATCCTGAGCTAACAGGCTGGCAGAGGGATGGGTCTGTATAACAAGGACTCAATGCCAAATAAAAATACCTGTGGGGCTTCAGTGCCTAAGCAGCTGAATGTGCTGCATGAAAACAGGCTTCAGCCATATGGATTTCCACTAAATCTCTTTTCTTCCCCGTTGTTTCCAGTGGTGAAATGACAGCTAATAAAAGAAATCTTGTTGTTAGTAGTAAGTGTTGTAAGAGGCTTATTTTTTCCCTATTTGCTTGAAATAGTATAGTATATCTTCTTTACTCCATAAGTCTGTTTTTATATTCTTTGTAGCTGATCAATCCAGAAGAAAAAACCCAACAATGAAAAGTAACTACATCTTCTGAGAAGAAAAAATAATTAAAATAATTAGGACATCCTATAAATAATTTTGTCTGGAACTGCAGGCATCACTGTAGAAAATTTCAGTAATAATCTGTAAAACTGACCACATTAGTTCCTTGTGTACCAAAGTGTATATTAGCACTAGGGAGTAAAAGTGAAGTAAAAAATTTGTGCAGCCTCAGGCAAAATCAAATTTTTGTATCTTCTGTGTGCTCTGATCTGTTAACTTTCTTAAGCACTAAATATCTTTCTATTGATTTCATTGCACTTTGTGTCAGAGCTTGAAAGTGATCTGAGGTTTTTGAAACTACCTCAAGGATTTCTTTGAGATGTTAAACAATCAAATCTATTATTCAGTTTTGACAGTCTCAGTGTCAGTGTCCCCCTCCCCCCCAAATGCCTTCCTTTCATTTCTTTCATGTCATTTCTTCCTTTCTTTTCATTAACCTTCAGTTATTTTGTGCATACGTGTGTGATTGAATATACTTGCTGTTCTATATGGTGTCTTGGTGGTAAGGCTGAATGTGTAAAAGACTGGTTTATATTTGCCTTTTGGAACACAGCAGAGCAGTGAGAAGATCTCACAGTTGGATTTGATCAGCAAGGCAGTGTCTGTGTCCTGGAGAGCTGGTCCACACACAGTGGGGTCTGGGGATATTTCCTGCTCTGTCAGCTGGGCTGCATTCATGAAAACAGAGGTGTCTCCACTGTTATTTTTAAAATCTGAATGCAGCTTCTGCTTTCTGATAGGGGTCTGAGCATTGTGAACTTTGGTACAATTTTTCTATCTCTTGATGCTGCTGTGGAATAAGTTCAGGCACAAGGCAAAGCAAGATTTAAGTCACAATCAAGCTGTTTTGATGCTACTCTAAGAAGCTGTCACCTGCAGTTTCAGAAGTTTTGCTTCTCAGAAAATGGGAAAAGTTGTCCTGAAAACTTGTTTTACTTTTCCCCTCTGATATGATTCTCTAGTCATTGCCAAAAGAGTCATTCTAATTGTTGGTTTCAAAGCTCAAGGTCCGTGTCTCCAGTCACCAAGAGTGTTGGAGGGGATGAGGTGCTGAGGCTTTTCAGGATGACAAACTGCTGATAGAACAGTAGGTCAGGGAACAAATAGCAGGAGAATGTGCTTGAGATGATGGGAGATGGGTCTGTTTGCACATCTCTCCTCTGGAAAAAAATACTGGTGCAAACTTAGCATCTTCTAAGAGACATCACCTGAAGTCCCACATCTTGCAAAGAATAATTTCACCTCAGGGATTCTACTCAGTACTGTAAGTTAAACTTTTTTCTTTTTTCTTTTTTTTTTTTTTTTTTGTTTTTAAAATAGGGTTGGACGAGAGAGCTGTGTGGTTGTTCTGTGTTGTTCTTTTGGGCAGCATATTTGTACATGACAGGACTGCATTTCTTTCTCAACTTTCCTTTCCAATCTTCCTGGCCAGTCTCACTTCCCCACAAATCCATCACATATCCATCTTAGAGGGAATATGTAGGTACCTCAGTTGAGTAGGGATGTCTTTAGAGACTCATATTGCTTTCCCCAGCACAGGCTCCATCCCCTCCAATTGCATTTCCTGGAACACAGTAAATTCTTTGGGACTTTCTTCAGCTGAATGGGACACTGCATAACTATGTTTTGTTGGTTAGGTGGTTTCTTTCTTTTTCATATTCCCATATATAGAGAATAAATAAGAGCAATAAGTTTAGAATAACTTTTAAAAGGCAAATTACAAATATATAGGTGGGCAAATAAAAGTCAATGGAATAAAATAAAGTACTTTTGTTATTTTGGCTAATATTACCATAAGAGTTTTAATTATCTGAGTTCCCTCAAGGCTTATTACAAGGCTGTAACACCTGTATGTACTCCAAGGTGGTTGCCCATCAAGGAGGACTTGATGAAATTGTTGCTCATATGAATACTGCTCTGTTTGTCAGTTTGCATTAGGATGGATCAAACAAGGCAAACCATGTTCAGAAGCAGGAATCAGGTGAGGTGTGCCCAGAAATAGAATTATTTCTGCAGTTATGGTGCTCAGAAAAGCTCTCACTTCACTGAACTGTCTCTGCTGTGTTGATCCAGAGTAAAAGTCAACAGAATTTAAATCAGGGTCCTGTGAAGAAAATCCTTAATGATCTGTTCACATTGTCATGGAACTTTCTGAAAAATGTGGAATCTTCCCCCTTCCCTGTGAATCCCTCGTCCTTCCTTCTGACTGGTGGCACTGAGTGCAGGATTTCTTTCAGCCCTCAGCACAGGATGCTGGCACCAGCCTATTAAATGGATGACCTCGTGTCATTTGCTGCTCCTCAGGTATTCAACAAGTGTTTTCTAAAAGATAACCCCTGGAGTTCTTGAAATTCAGTAGTGGTATCAAATAATTAACTGGAGGTCAGAGACAGTCCCTGCTACACCTAATTTGTAAGCAGCTCTTGAGGAGAAGCTGCACGTGGAGCACATTCTAATGAAGATCTCCATTTCAGACCATATTATCAGAGTCCTTGGGGATTGTAGTGGCAGAAGTTCAGATGTTCAGGAAACTGTAAATACAGACTTCACTTCAGGCAGGTGCTTCTGTCACTGTGCTTAATGTAAAGTTTATAATCACTGAAGACTCAGGTATAAGCACATGTCATGTTCCATTCTGGTTAGAAGCTGCAAGTTCAAACATGTGCTTTGCTGCCTTAGGATGTGGCTGTCTGCACAAAATCACTTTACAAGCAGCAAGGAAGTATGTTCTGTTTCAGAAGAAATGATAGGGTCCCTCCTTAGCTGGAAATCTCATGCTAGACCCAAAAGAAGCCACACTTGCAGTGAACAGTTATGCTCAGCTTTTAAATAAAATTCCTGAAAAATAAGATTTAAATCAATAAATTTAGATTACTGTGTTGTCAAGCTGAAGAAAAGAAAAAAAGAGGAATTTGTAGTTAATATAAGAATGTTAGCCTGTTTGAGATCTCTCCTAAGTTAACATGATTCCAATGTAATTTTTTCAGATATAAATTTTTGGCTTTATTTTCTTATATATACAACCAGGTGTCTTACAATGCCCCTTGGGAAGTAAAATATGAAAGCAAATATAACCAAGGCTATGTGTCCTATAGTTTCAAGAAAAATTAGACTACCTGACTTTCATAAGACTCAATCTTTAGATTCATCTAGATGTATTTCTTTAGAGATGTTAAAAATTAAAAATACTTATTCATGGCATACTAATAAAGCCTATTTGAGCTGTTTGAACAGTCTGCAACTTATGTAACAGATCACTTAATAATTAACTTTTTTAATTAAGCAGAAAATAATTAACTGTTGAACTGGTTGATCTGACTTAGTGTTTAGCAATCCAAAACAAATTTTCCATTGGCAAAATGGCCCAATTTCTTTAATCAGAAATTGGATTATTTTGTTCACACACAGGAAGTCTTCCTGTATAATGAAGTATTATACATCTCTATATTGTGTCATCATTATACATCTCTATATGACAATATTTTTCTAGGTAATCAAATATTTCCCACAATTTTTCAGTATCCTAACGTGTATTTAACAAAACACTGATGGAAAAGCTATTGGACAAATAGATTTTAGATAATATCTTCTTGATTTTTCATCCCTAATTCTCTTCATTTAAGAGCATGCTGGTTCCATATAGGAAATAAATTGTATATTTTTCTGAAAAAGGTACATGAAGATTATGAAAAGAGATAGCTTTGATAGCAGGGATTTTAGTTTAATCTAATTTTGGACTGTTCATCTGTAAAAATATACAGCAGAAGACAGGGAGTGTTTTTTCACTGTTTGTTTCAGCTTTGTGATCCTTGCTTACCTGTGATACCTGTTCTGCTTTGGCCAGCACAGAGCAACAGCAAACAGCAAAATACACCCAGCAAAGAACGTTACCTGCAGAGTTTTGTCAGGAAAGTGGCCTGTGCAGGAGCCATCCTGCTCGTGTGGGGCTGGTTTGCTCAGGGAGACAAATCAGGTTGTGTTGAGATCAGGGGACACAGTGCTCTGCTGTCCCCAGATGGGGCTGGTGCTCCACGAGCCACAGCAAGGTGAGGCAATGTGAAATCCTTTAATCAGTTGCAAAGTGTTTTTCATGGGATAATTGATAAGGTGGGGAAAAGAAGAAAGGACAGAAGCACCCTGAAGCTATTAGAGAGAAAGCAAGAGATGGATCAGTTTCTTATTTGACTCTTGGTGCAGTTAACATTTGAACAGCTGAAGTTTATGGGGGTTATTCCAAGTGTTGTACTTATCTGCAGGAATCCATCATACTGCTATTGATGATAAAAAAAAAAAGAGGGTGGAAGGTGAAGAAGCACTAGTTTCTTTCACTGTTGACTGTTTGGCTTCTTTCCTTGCCCCAGATGACACAGGAAGGTGAAGACAGTGGAGATAAAAGTACAGGAGCTATAGACTTGTCAAAGAAAACACTATACTTTCTGACTACAAAACAGTGCAATTATATGTGCAGTTGGTAGTATTTTCTTTTCTTTTGTCAAAACTAATTTGAAGAGGAGGCATAGGCTAGTGCTAGGTCACTGCCACACCTTTAGAAGTTTCTGCTGTGTACAGAACAAGTTGAAGAACTGAAATATTTCCCTGCCTGGGGTGAAAAAGAAGTCTTTATAATTCCATGCAAGGGTGTCCTTCCAAACAACTGAGAGGCTTGCAGATAAATTAGGGCCATCCATGGAGAAAGAGCAGGGCTGTAATTCACCACACCCTCCTGGGAGCTCCATACCCAGCTGTTACAGCAAGATTGCCTTAGAAGGTTTGATATCAATTTCTGTAAACCTGTGTGACACTGCAGATGAGCTTTGACTGAGAGCCCTGGGTCCTGACATAAATGGACAAAGATCTAACTTGAGTTTGAACAATTGGAGATTTCAAAACTGAATGCTGGTTTAACTGTGCAACCTCATATCTACCCTAGGGAATGGGGAATGGTGAGGAAGGTCTTTTAACTTCCCCACCTACAAGAATTTCACATGCTGTAAGGTTTTCTCCCTAGAGTGCCAATGCTGTCTCAGCTTGGCAAAGCTTCTTGTGCTGGTTAATTGTGGATTTTTTGTTGTTGTTGTTGGTTTTTTTTTTTTCCTAGTACCTGTGCAATATATTTGAAGGAACAGACATTTCTTCATACTACTGGAAATGAGGGGAGTGTGAACCCTTTTGTGAGTTAGAGCAGTTATCTTCTCCACTCAAGGAATTATATTTTGTCCATAAAGCTGGTGTGGTTCTGCTGTTGGCTCAGTCTTGGCCAGCTGTGGTGATATCCCTTCAATTGGCTGGCAGGCTGCCTCACCATGACCTTTTCCAGCCAGAAGGGGGATATCAGCTCCCTGATATCACCTCTAAAGCCAGTCACAGGATACATGAATCTCTGTGTATGTCTGAGGAATTTTCAGCAACATATACACAGGAGAGCTTCAATGTCCCTGGAAAAAAAGCATAAGGAGATAAAAAGTGTACCTTGTTCATTAAAAACTCTGGGTTTTGCTTTATCTTTCTGCAAAAATAGAGTTGGTGTAACTTGTTTGTCATAGGGTTTTCCCTGTATTGTTGGCCAGGATAATAAAAGCAGGACTGCATAACCTTTATCCACAGACACACAAAGTCTTTAGGAGGCTGGGTAAGAAGCTCAATTTCAGAGAACAGAAAATAAGGCTCACTAACACTGAGCCCAGATTTTCTAGAGCTAGAGGGGATTTTACACTGAAATTCCTTTGAAAACCAAGTGTAATGAGCAGCTATTTCTTTAACAGCCTTTGAGAATTACTCCTTAACAATTTGTGCTGAAAGATTCTTGGAAGAAGTCAGTCAGTAAAAGACTGACCAGTCTCAAGACTCCTGTTATAGAGGTTTTATAAGTATTTCACTATGTTCACAGATTTCCTGACTTTTCTTATGGAGAAGTCAAGCAGCAGGTGCATAGTATTTTTTTCTGTCTCACCAGTTGCTCTATGGTAAATGTCTTATCTGTCAACTGGATTTCTCTCTCTTTCTACCTCTACAGAAGGAACTGAGGAGTTTAAGCACAGGAGGGGAGAAAAAAATGGCTTTTATTCAGTACATCACTTTTGTTCTCTAATATTCAATCATCTTAGTACTTTACTAGGGAGAATACCTCATCCATGAGGCATCAAAAAGTGGATGGCTACAGGGAGGGGATGCTGTCACCAGCAGCACTGGGAGAGTGTTACTTCCCTGCATTTAAATGCCCTTAGAATCATGCTTCAGCATGGTGTTAAAGGAGAAATGTAGTCCTGGCTCATGCTGGCAAGCATCAAAAGAGTAATCCCAAACCCTGTCACAGGGCAGTAAATAATCATGATGGGTTATGAAGGCTGCTGGGAATGCTAGCAAGGCAAGCAGGAAAGCTTCAGCATCTGGCTCAGCATTACAGCTACCAAAGACCTGCCTGGGTCCATCCTGCAGAGCTGCCAGCTCAAACAGAGGTTTTATAGGAGAGCTACCCTTTGGAACCCTGCATTGTTTTATTGTGTGTCTGCCACGTGGGTAGAGGAAATAAAGCAACTGGCTGGAGGCAGAACTGCTGGGAGAGAAACAGCAGGGAGATGTGTGTGTCTGTGAGAGGCCCAAGAAGGTAGAAAACCAGAGGAAAACACAGGAGGAGGCAGTGGGTTTGGAGTGTGTCTGTGCCCTGGGGAACTGCTGACAGATGGCAAGCAGAGTGGGAGCTGGGAGAGCCTGCCTGTAGGGTCCTGCAAGGAGGAACCTGCTGGCAAGAGGCCAGTCAGGACTACTGACAAATGCTGGGGCATTTCAGGGATCCTGCTCTGATGGTGATGCTCAGGAATTGAGGCTGGCCCTGGAGCAGTTTCTCCATGAGTAACTGAACACCTCGTGCTGCTCCCTGGGAGCAGGATGATGCAGTGTGATGGGCATGTACTGTGCTGTGCTCTTGCCTCATACCAAGGACTTTCATAGTGCTAGGGCCAGCCAAAATAGCAGCCTGTCTGCTCCTAATCAGATCTAATATTTAATTTCAGTTCACTAAAATAGACATGAAAGGAATACACAAATTGTCATTAGAGTTTATAAATAAAATCACACCAGCTGCTTATCTGTAGCTATGCTGGTTGTTTTCAGGTGCTGTGAAAAAGAATAAGCAGCTCTGCAGATGACAAATAGTCTAATGAAGTCAGGGAAAGCTGCATAATTTAGCAAGGTTGAGGTAAAACCACAGCTATTTTGGAAGAATTCTAACTTTAACAAGGCCAAGATTTTACCTCGGGTCTTCATGTAATAGTTTACCTACAAAGAATTTTTTTTCCTTAGCCCTGAAGGATGAAGGCTTATAGCCTTAATTTTATTTATCCCTTCTTACGTAACCATGAGTGCTCTCATTAGTCATATAAATGTCTAATACTCTTTCAAATGCTGGTAAACCCAGCCACTCATTAGTAGCCCAAGGGCAAAATAATTCTTTTCACCAGTACTGCAGATTTACAAAGTTTGAGCCTTATAATATTTTTCTCTTAGGTGGGCCAGGAATATGCTTAATTCATTTTCTTGTAGTTAGAAAATGATTATTAAAGAGTTTTAGAAGTTTGGCTCTTGGAAAACATCTGCATTTTATTCTATGGATCTTTTTCACTTGAGAAATAGTTGTAAATATTCATTGAGATCACCTTATGTGGGGGTTTCAGGCACACTTTTCCAATTTCCTTTGTTTTGAAGAATATCACACACATTTCTGTGGGGCTGATTTACTTCCCTTCCACGAAGATCCAATCTCCCTCACTTTGACTGCTGAAAACTATTTCCACTGTGAATTTAAAAATATGGTAGCATGATTTTCACACTAAAATAAATAACTTTCTGTTTCTCCATGGCTCTTATTTTTTGGTGTTTTGTTTGGAGTTTTCATTGCATGTGTTTCCTCACATTTAGCCTCTGGCAGGTTTTTGTGTGTGATTTATGATGTAGTCAACATACTTTGACACACTCCAGCTGATCAAGAAGAAGTTATTTTAAAGAGAAAAGATGACTGTGCACAGAAAAAAAATAATATTCTCAAAAAATTAAAATTAATTTGGTGGTAACAGTGTTAGCTTTGTTCAAACAGAGCTGTCTGAGGGGTCTTGGTAAACAGCTCTGCCATTGAATGGTTGTGTGGCAACAGGCAAATGACTTCCCTACAAATATTGTTTTCCCTAATCCCTCTCATGTCTTCCTTGTCAGCACTGATATCTCCAGAGGCAAGATGGGCTATTTGTTCTTGTAGTGCCTGCAGTGAGGCTCAGGATGCAGGAGGCATGGAATGAAGGGAAAAGCAAGAGAGGGCTGGATCATGAGCTGCTGATTTGGTCTGAAAACTGCTGTAATCTGTGTAAAGATGAGAGTTGTTGCATTTCTCTACCCCAGTACAAACTTCCATTGTGAGTTTGGATGGGTAATGCTGTGCTCTTCTGCCTGAGATCTGTGTTACTACAACAGGGTGAGCACAGACAGGCTTCAAAATCAATGGTGTGGCTGCAGGCTGTTTGTTAAGTCTGAAGAATTCAGAGCACTGATTGTTACTATATCAACATAAGCCAACATTTTCAAAAATACTTGCTTTTAAGTAGATATCTAAGTTTCCAAGTATTCAATCATCATCACTTCCTTATTTCTTACTAACTTTGTTTTATCAGTGATGGATAACTCTGAATTTAGGTGGTTGCTATATGTGGGTCAGATTGTATAGATTTTGAAGCGTTGCATCAGGCTGGCAGGGTTGACAAACCAGGCCACTGTTTTGACAGAGATGTCTTTTTATCTTCCTTTCTGGGCTGCAATTCAATGCTTGTCACGGAGATGTTCCTTTAGCAGCCTCAGAAAGGAGCTGAAAGCTGTCAAGTAAGAAATTACAGTACTATGGCTTTGTGCTACAAATGTGAGGAGGGGGACAAGGCATCCTGGCAGCAAGTGTTTGTGTCCCTGCTAGCATGGATGAGCCTGGCTGTGTCCCCTGTCCTTTCTGTAAAGTGCAGAAGGCCACAGGTCAGATGTGAGTTTTGACAGTGGCAGTGACATGGAGGGGTGTGCAGACATGCAGTTTGTTGCTAACCAGTATACAAACTTCCTAGTTGCTGTCATCTGCAGATGTTCACCCTCTGAATTTTCCAGTGAGCAGTAGATTTCCTCTTCCCAGTATGCAAAGCAGCAGCTCACCTGCGACCAAGACTTGTGTGGTGTTTGAGAGCAGCCAGTTGTGCAGAGGCTGATTAAAGACACTTTTGAAAACAAGCAACTGTTGTCAAATGCAGCTGATGTAGGTTTCAGAGACATTGCATGCTGTGGGAACACATCCCTTGTGGAAGGAGCAGAAACCCTGACAGGGGCCCCCTGGAAGATCATCCCTTAGATAAGAAATTCTTCTTTGGAATGATTAATGCTAGAAATATCTTACCCCTGTCTTGCAGACCCCCACGTTATCTCTTCAAGAGTTAATTGGTCTTTTTTTCATTCCTTGGGCGATTGGTCACTTTTTACCTAAAACCTTTAAGTAGTTGGTTAGCTTTTCAATCCTTGATATTATTGGTTCATTTTCTAAGGCACCCTAACCCTATAAAAGCCCCTTTAATACCTCATGTATTTGCGGACAAAAGCTGTGTGCAGCTTTCCTGATCTCTGTTTCTCTGCTGGCTAAGAAGGTACTTTGCAAACTGAGCAATGCCACAAAAACAGCTGATGGCTTAAACGCTGGGCTTGTTTGCATTCAAGTACCTTGTGGCTGAAATCTGCCTGACACACCAGGAGAAGCTGTTCCTTACAGAATGTCTTATCTGGGCTTGTTGTGGCAGCCTGGGGCAAACCCTAAACCCCACCAGTCCCAATCCCTCACTGATTTTGGCTGAAATGCCATTGTCCATGGCTGCCCCTTGCTGGCTCACCAGTCCCACCATGCTCCTGGTGCAGAGAGCCGGGCAAAGTTGCTCCCTGTCTCACTTCAGGAAAATCATCTGCACTAGCACAACCCTTTGTGCCTTTCAGAAAGGCAGCTGAGTGTGTCCAAAGTGGGTGCAGGGATTCTCAGGCTGCCCCTGTGGCTGGCAGGGCTGTGGGGATGCAGCCCCAGGCAGAAAGCACAGACAGAGGGCAGATCTCCCCCAGACCCAGAGCCATGTTCATCAAGGCACACAGCCATCATTTGCCTGTGGACTCACACTTATGGGCAGTATAGTCCATATAAAATGTGTTTTATCTCCAGAACACACAGCCTGAGAGCTGGGACCTGGCTCTTTTGCCCATCCCGTGGGCAACCTGTTTCTTGCATGTTCATTGAGCTGTGTCTGGTTTAGTATTTTAAGCTTGGAGAGAAAATGCTCATTAATTTGGACACAAAGGTCTCAGACCAGTGCTGGCATTTCACTGAGGGTTCTCTGGCACCTTTTTTCCTCTATTAAAGATTGTTGTGTCCTAGAGTTGATTTCCCCATTAAATAGAAGAGTGTTGCTATAATTTTCTCCTGTGGTGTATATTCCAGATCACAAAGACATACCACAGCTATATTGACCATTATGGTTCCTCTGAGTTTTCCTCCATTAACCATAACAAAAGTTAATTAACTGTTTAGGAAGTGCAGCCTCCAAACATACTTCTAGTTTCACACTTTTTTTTATTACATCCTGTAGTGAACAAGACAAAGGATTATTTAAAAATATCTTTGAGGTAACACATTACTGAAGTAATTTCAAACAATCTGAGAGTCATTTGGAATGACAGCTCTTATTACTTCCTCTGTTAGTAGATTACGGGATAAAATGCAAGTGATTGAAATGAAGCAAGAAATATTTTTCCAGGTGTTTGTAGATGATACATTAAATAATTTAGTACCTGGGAACAGTGAGACATGCAGTCATTCAGCAGAAGGAAGAAAATTGAGGGTATAAAATTCCCCCAGTTAGTGTTCTGGTCTTACTGATGTTTACATTAGCAAAGAGATGGAATAAGAGTGATAAATCTGGCCAGTATAGTTGCTGTTTCATTCCAGTATGCATTTTCTATTTGAAAATATACAACTGAGAGGCCCCCAGGGCTCTCTCTAATATCTTCCTGTTGCTCTAATTTTTTCTTCTTTCATAATTACAAGTTCTTCCGAATTATTAGTTACATGTGCACTCTGATTTTATGTCCTTCCCTTCCTAGAGGCCTATGGGGTATGCATTTTGTACTCATTAACATCTAGTTTTGCCTTTGATCTCAGCTAGTGTCTCCACTATAAATTGTTCCTATACTGGGCTATAGCATCTTTTTATGAGCATTTGAGCAACTATGAGCATTTAAGAGAGAGGTATCAGCTAGCAGAGATTTTCATTTGCATCACTTTCATCAGGAAATAACATCATAATGCCACTGCAGTTTCAGTGCAGATCCCATTCTGGCACTGATAAAATAGCTTATGACTGTAGAGATTCATACTGATTCAAAACAGTTTGGTTAATGAAGATAATAGACACCATTGTTCATTTTAAATAGAAGAGAGTGGTGATGATGAGACAGACTACAAGTGGGTAAATAACTTTCATATATTTGTGCAAATTGCTAACCCACTTGTAGCTTGAATGACTATGCAGTTCATTTAATTTGATCATCTAAAAAAAAATCTACAAATAAGTAGACCCTTCTCAAACACGAACATCAGTTGCTATTGTTGGTCAGAGGGGTCACCTGAGTGAATCTGCAGATGGTTTGTAAACACACTGTCATGGAAGGTTTTATTCACTGGACTGTCTTCATTTTTATTTCAACAAACAAAACAGTTTTTTTCATTAAGGATGTCAAAATTAGATTTTCACTTCTGCTTCAGAGAATCCAAACTACTGACAATTTGGGGCATTGGACTTTGAAAAGAAACTTCTGTGAGATGATGAGAAGCTGAAAATTTCTGGTTTTATATCCTTGTGATTGCCTGCTGTAATTGGACAGTTTATCAAGAGAAGCCGTGTTATATACATTCATGGGGGTTTTCAAGATAGTCTCATTTGGAGTGGCAGGCTGGACTCAGAGGTTACTTTCCAGCAATTTTTCTGTAGCTTTGTGATTTAAAGCATTTGGGATTACCTAAAAATCAACTGTCAGTTCTTCAGAATTTGAAACTTGTCATTTTCCTCTCTAAATGTTACCTACTGTGATGTAATGTTGGAAACTCCTCAAAAGAGAGAATCTGGATTTCATTTGTTTTCACTGTTTTTCTCTTTAAAGCCTGATTGCATAAATGTCATGTTCTTACATGATGGATCTACATTTACACAAGAGGTTACAAAGGTCAGGAGTAAGGCAGGTTTTAGGAGACAACCAGATACTTGTAGGGATTTTGAACCTTTGATAGTTTACAAGGAGCGGAAAAAAATACTGTTTAATCTAAGTTTCTCTGTATCACTGCAAATGTTTGACAATTATGATCCACAGGTCACAAGGAAGGAGTTAAAATAATGGTTTGATTTTGCTTTTCTTTTTTGCCTTTATTAATTCTGAGTTTCTAAAGTTCATTTCCTGTTCCCTCCCACTTTCCACCCCTTCAGCTTTTGGTACTTTTAGAAATGTTATTCCACTACTTAAATGAGGTAGCTTTATCTTTTTAAAAAAATATTTTATGTTATCCTTTTTTTTTCTTCTTCTGATGTGGATCATTTGTTGTGAAACAAATAATATAGTCATTGTTTTGGTAGTCAACATTGTATTTTATAAATTCACCTTATTACAGGTTTACTGATTTAGGTATTTTGCATATGGATGTGTATAGAAGTATGACTGAGTGAATGGAGAAATTATACTCCATTCATCTTGTCTGTTCTGTTATTGCTTAGTGCTTTTTATTTTTATATTAGTCCAGTGCTTGGAACAGCAGCAGCCTCAGCCTCCCTGTACTTACAATACTGTAAACTGCAACAAGACCATAGGTTGCACAAATAATTGTTTTCTCATCTCTAGAGCACTTGGCTTCTGACCTCAGCATTGACAAAAATTCCTGAAGCCGTGCTGCTGCTGGGCTTCTTTGGGCTCTAAGTGTTGTCCTGGCACAGAATTTGCATTAAGTACTTTGAAACTCTTGGAAGAAAATCTTGCATTTAAGAAAGCAGCTGAAATAAGATCAACCTCGGTGTTTGTGCCTTCATAAGAAACATGTTGTTTTCTTTAAATGTAAGGAATTGGCCTGACATTTTCACAGGCACCACTGTGATTACGAGGCAGAAGTTTCCAAATATCAGACTTGAATTATACTCAGTTCCAAGCAGCTATTGCATCCTCTCCTCTGAACTGTTTTGTTAAACACACATTCATGTCTCAGAGCAGTTTGGAGAAAAACAGGTTCCTATTCTAGTAATGGTGTTCTAAGAAGAGAATTGAGATAACCTTCACCCAAAAGACCTTTCTAAACCAGCTGCATAAAGAAAATATGATACTGTGTGAAAAAAGAATCCTGAGGCTCATCTTGCTCTGGTTGCATGCAGATCAGCTTTGCATCTGTCCTTGTATCTCCATGTATATTTAAATTACTTGTTTCTTCTTTGACAAAATCTGGTTGTGGCTCTCACTGGAAATCTGAGGTCCCGGTCCGCATTTCTGCTTTGTTGATAAGTCAGAGGCTCATAATTTTAGGCAAGGATGCTCTTCTCCCCTGCTGTAGGGGATTATTTTGAAAAAAAAAAAAAACACCAAAAAAACCACACTTCTGAGTTTATAAAGGGAGCAGAAAAGCTTTTGTTTCCTTTAAAGTTCTACAAGTCTCTTTGCAGACAAGCTGTGCCCGTGTGCCTGAGTTTGCTGTTTTCATTTCCTTTCATGCCTGCTGCAAGGACTTTTAAAGTCAGGCTTTGACATGGATTGGTAGCAGTGGCAAATCCAAAAGCCCTTGAAACACACAAAGTGGTCTGAGGCCTTTGCTTTGCAGAGGAGTCAGGCTCTGAAGTAACTTCTGAGTGGTGGGAGGCATTCAGTACATGAAAACCTCAAGCTGCCAAACTACCTGTGAGCTCAGGGAGTCTGCTTCTGATCTACACTTCAGGTTGCCCTCTTGATCTGCCCCTGCCTCTGATTCTGTGTTACTTCTGATGCTTTTTTTTCCCTATAGATCAATAGTTTTGGGCTGTGGGTGTCTGGCAGACTGCTTCAGGCAGATCCTTCCTACACCTTGATAAAAAAAGAGAGGCCAAGCTGAAACGTGGCATGAGACGAGGACAGCAGTGAGAACAAGGCTGAGATAGAGTGAATGAGAAAAAGAGGTCCAACACAGCTAGATATTGCTGGTGTCTGTGTTAGAGGAGATTTGATAAGGCTACTGAATAGCCCTTCCTTAAAAAGTTGTAATAATTTCCTATCTACCAATTGGTTACTTGATGCTTAATTAAAAAACCTGGAACTTGCAATTTTCTTCTTAGTCTGTGCATATTATCCTCCTTCTCCTTCTGGGAGGGATAATTTAAATAGAAATTTTGTTAAAGTAGACTTGAAGGGATGATAGAGGGTTTTTACAACCCTTAATCAAACAGGAACAGTTTCCTGTGGAATTTTTTTTCTCAAATAAATTGGTGCTGGTTTGCAAGTCCAATTTTGAAGCAGTGGGATTCTTTAGAATTTCTCTGCTCATTAAGAAGTCAAACTTGCATTGGTGAAAAACAGCTCTGTCTAGCTTCTTTCTGGGAAGAAAGGTAATGAATGAGGAAAGAGAGGGAGAAGCATAAATCAAATATTCCTTCTGTAATTCTTCACTCATGAACCAGTAGTGTTTTAAATGAGGGTGATAATTGCTGTGCCTATGTTCTCCATGGATAAAGCACACTCTATAGCTCTTCACCATTACAGAAATGTAACCACCTCTGAGGGGAGAGATTTGATCCCAGACAATGGATGAGAAAACATGTTCCCATCCCAGTGAATGCTGGTATATCCTCCTTGTCATTTCAAACACTTCTTGTAGTCTTCCTCCCAGCTCATCTTGTGCTTCCCCACAGCATAGACAAAGGAAAAGAGCTTTTCCTTTATTCCCTGGAGAAGGGGCTATGTGTGCAATCTGTTATCAAGGGTCACACACACAGTAACCTCATCTCTTCCAATGGACAGACTCAATATTTCTTTGCATAAAAAAGGTAAATATAAAGGTAAACATATGTTATATCAAAGGCACCATTGCCTGGTTCTGCAACAGAAATAACATGATACTGTAGAAGCTCAGATCCTTATTGATCTGAGCTCTTCAAGGACTGCAAGCAAACACTTGAATAACATTTGTTACTTTCTATGGAACTGAAAAAATGTTCCCATAACTATTTGTCCTTTATGGTTAGAAAGAAAATCTATATTACTACAGGTCATATTATTCCACTAGGTGTTTGCTTAGTGTTTCTAAAAGAAATGCATAACAAACACAGATGCTCTTGTGTCCATGTAAGCTGACTTTGAACTGCACTTTTTCCAAAGGTCAAAACCTCATTGCTGACCTGAGCTTGCTAACAGCTGCAGGGGTAACAGCAATTATGACTTACCTTGTGCAAGCACAATTGATATTGACCCAAAATCTGCGTGTTAGGACAGCCATTAAAAGCTTTTTAAAAAAGCTATTGTAATAGTTAAGAAGAAACATTCTAAAATGGGAATGCTAACAAACCTGCAGAACAATCTAGGATATGGTACAATTACATTAGTATGAATATAATCAAAAGAATAATTTATATCTAAAGAATGAAAACATGAAGTGAATGGACACGATTTAGTCTTTTCTATTTGAAACATTTTCAGTTCCTAGAAGGGAGAGGGCTGAAAACGTTGGTTACCTTGAAATCTACATTTTCTCATTATTGCCTTCTCACAAATTTTCTTACTCTTTCAATATTATTACATCTCAATATCTCATATCATAGGTAAGAAACTGTTATCTACCTTGATAAATGCCATCCTTTTAATGTCAACTCTTATATTTCCTAAGCTGTTACCACAAGTAACACTCAGTGCTTGTGTGAACCACTTCTGGTTTTCCCAGTGTATTGCACTGGCACTTCAGAAACTGAATTTCTGTTTCCAGTTCTGGCACTGAAGTATGAGACCTTACACTTTCCTCTCCCCTGTGCTCTCTATGTCTTCAGATTTCTGAGGTTTTTATACCTCAAGTATTATGGCTTAATTCATACTTTAAAATGTCTCTTCAATGGGCCTTGATTTCAGGCAATTACTTTAGAGGATATCACAGAAGAAATGCATGATAATGACTATAAAAACAAGAAATGTGACACCCAACAATATCCATTTCAATGCCCTTGAGAGAACATGCTTTTTCTGGCCTTGCTGCCTGGGGCACAGCTTCATTCTTTCATTTCTGTTGTGGTGAAAGGAATATCAAAGCTGCACCCGAAATGTAAGAACAGGAGGTAAAAGAAGGTGTAAGAGAGGTGATGAAGAAAGGGCAAATTCATTAATGTTTTTAAAATTACATCTGATTCTCTAGGTGTCTGTGTGATAAGTTTCTGCCTTGTGATTTTCATACCAGTCTTTTCCTACTCTCCAATTTACAAACTTTGATGTGCTACTTTAGATGGAAAAATGTGCAAGTGATTTCATTATGAGGTTTTTAATTTCCCTGGCAGCTGTGGTCCAGTCACACTGAGACATTCAGACGAATTCCTGCCTCTTCCCTGCACAGGGTCTCTTTGGAGTAATAGCCAGTGGAACATACCTTGCACAGTAGCTGCAGTCAAAGCATTTTTCTTCTTTCCTGCTTGTTGGTGAATCCTCAGCCTCATCCAGGTTTTTTTTTTTCTCAGACAGATTGGTGTCCTAATCAGGTTCCCATCTCACCAGATTAAGAGTGAGACCAGGGTGACAAGGGGCAATATTGCCAATCCCTTTGACCAGCAAGCCTTGCTCCCAGGGGCAATCTGACAGAAATGTCACAGGACTGTGTCACTTTCCTTCCTGCCTTCACAAAATCTGTACGCTTTCCTTCTTTAGTATGCAGTGCAACACTGATCTGCCACATTACTGCAGCTCTTACAATCATTCTTGTCATAATCACACATGCTATGAAATCATTAGATTAATTAGAGTAACCTTGCAGTAATAAGACTTGTTGTGCAATTACCACTGGAATTACATAAAACAGCTTTGGTTTATTTTCAGAGATGTTGTGAAGCTGGAGAACAATTATTGCAAAAGATATTGTGTGGAAGAGTTCAGTAATAAAACAATGAGGTTTCTGTAATAGTTGCAAGGTTCGTATAGAGGAAGGACTCTTGTAATTTTGAAAACTTTCAGTATGACTTTCAGCTTGTACCTTAGTTAACAGTGCAACATTGCGTTGGCTGGATGAAATCCTGAACTAATAGCTCTTTTTCACTTCTGTTTTGCAGTGTAATTTGTTCTTAGCTCTTACCTAAGATGTTAGTCTACTGTGCTGCTTTTGTATTATTAAAAAATTATTATTCTAAGCACAGAAGTAACTTTCACTGGCAGAAAGAGCATTTCAGGGGTTGCTATAGCAAACACAATGTTGAAATCCCCTTAGCAGCAGTGAGATGGAGCCCTGTTAATATGCAGAGTATACTCCCTAGCTCAGAAAATCATGCATTATTTTGCTTGATTCTATTAATGCTCCAGCATATTTACTTCAGCTGCATGAGTACAACTGGTCAGATATGAAAGAAAGCCTTTTTCCCTGTTCAGTTGCATTATGTGTAAATTGTGTGGGAAAGTAGGTAGTGGCATTTTAGGCTGGTGGAGTTGTGTGGGTTCATAGGCAGCAGAAGCTTAGCTGTGTAGTTGTGTCCATCACAGAATTTTGCTTCCATTTCCTGAAGTGAATGGCAAAACCTCAGTTTTTACTGTTCTGCATCTCTGATACTGTTAGTTATCTGGAAGTTTGGGGAAATTGTGACCTGTGCTAACTTAGAACCAGTACTGAGCTAGGTTTTGCCACATCTATGGGTCTGTGGAGTGTAAAATGTTTCTCTGCTTTTCCAAGTGCTGCTTCCTAGCAAAAATCCTGAGGTAACACAGCAAGCCAGAGCTGATGCAGCTGTGTTTGCAGGTAGGGGATGAGCCAGTGTTCCAGTAAGGCAAGGGCATTTCCTTGTCTCTTTGCTGCATGAAGATGAGTTGTAAGGTCTGTATTGGGATTTTTGACTTGTGAGTGCATTCTGGACCTCGTTGAACTGGCAAGGCACTAAAGAATTAAAAGAAATGAGAGTGCTCTCTGCCAAACAGTTGCAAAATAGAGACTTGATTGTACTATTGTAGATATGGGAATTTTTCATTCTGAAAAACAAAAATTAAAAACAAGATTGTGCTTGCACAAAAACTTAGCAGAACCACTTTTAGCAATTAAAAGCCAATGAGTGAAGGCAGTAAAGATTTATCAAAAATAAGTCAACCTTTTCCTCTGACAAAATTTAGGTAGCTGAATTTTCTGAAGTCTAATTCTCTGTAATTCTGTAAAGTGTGTGTGACAGTGACACAGGGATAGTTACTAAAACTGGAAAAGAGAGAAATCAGTCATGGCTGAAAGAGAAATAACAAAGGGGTCATCTGGAAAGGAAACTGCTGGAATGAAGGGTGATTACCATTAAATTCCTCAAGCATAGGCCTTGCTTAATGCTCCCATAAATAAACTTGTCAAAAAGTATAGAAGCACTTGAAATAAATTTGATCTCACAAAGCTGAAGCTGTAAGTACACAGAAAGATTGAAATACCACAGCAGAACAGCTGGACCACAGAAATAACAAAAAATTAGTGAAATTTAATGGAGCAAAGCACAGGGTAGAGGACATTAATGAGCATTAATGAGCAGAACTTTTGCTACTTGTTAAGGTGGCTCCAAGTGGAGATGAGAGCTGGAGAGAAAATCTGGGTGGTTTCCTTGAACACCAGTGTGTCAGAACAGACGCAAAGAGAACTGAGAGGATGAATCAGACCGAGGGAGATTGTATTGTGCTCTGCCAAAATGAAGTCTGAGAAGGGATATGAGTATTCTCTGCTGGAGATGAACCCAAGTGAGTAATTTCAGGCACAGAGAGACTGGAACAATTGACCATAAATGGATCAGGAAGAAAATAACAGAATTGCAGCCACCTAGACATGGGTCAGCCTCCCACTAGAAACTTTGGGTCTAAGAAACCTGATCATCAGACACAGTTTATAAAATACATGAATGCAGCTAAGCAGTTAGGATATGTGTCCTTTATCTTGTATTTGTATGCAAGTGCTTTATCTAGTAAAATTAAATCCATCCAAAACCAAAGCAAACAAAAGTCTTTGTTGGGTCAGCCTGTCCCCTTAATAAGTTACCTTTTACAAATTGACCAAATGGAGTTAAAGAGCTTACAACTCCTTCGGGCTTGTAAGACAGAGCACTGTTTATGTTATTATTTATTAGTGGTTTTTTTCCTTCCCCTCATTCTATTATTATATGGTTGGCACACCTCTTCTGCAAGCAGCTTTGACACTAAACTTTACAGCAGATCCTTCTGTAACATCTGTCAATGTAATTTAGCAAATTTCAGGGCAGTTTTGTGGACCAAGGTCCTGGCTTTCAGGTCCTGATGAATTACTTCTGTCAGAAGTAATTTTTGCCACTCTACGTTTTTGTAAAAGACCAGTAAGAAAGGCATAAAAAAAGTCAGAACCATGTCAGGAGTACATTTCCTGCTCTATCACTAAGGAATATTTTAGGACTCCAAGTGTAATGACATCCCCATGTAAAACTTCAGTTTTGCTGCTGATGTTGTTGGGAGAAGTATGAGACCACCAGGGACTACCATGAACACTTGTTACCAGGGGTCAAGCCTTCAGCCAGTGATAATCAGCTTTATTTTCTAGATGTCAGGGAACCTATACTGATTTATACCCCTGATTCCCAGTATGAGACTGCCTGTGAATAACATCTAATACAGCCTTGATTTTTGTGTTGCCAGAGTCACATCATCACTGTCAACTTTTCTGGAAGACTACTTATAATTTATAAATACAGTCCATGCTTACTCAGGTTCTTAATTGAATTAGATATTTATCAGAAGCCATAAAAGATATTTGCGAGCCATATTCTGTCCCTGAACACATTTACATAATGTCACTGCTTCTGTGATTTCCTTGCCATTTTAAACCATGTTTGCAGTGAGTGGTTGATGAAAAACTCATTGAAGTCAATGAACATAAATGAGTTTTACTTCAGTATTTTACATGCTTGATATAGAAAGAAGTATATTACTTTGGCCTTGCTCTTCACTGCTGATGCTTTTCTTGGCTTCTATTTATTTTTCTTGGTTTCCTCCTTAACTTTATTCTCTAAATTTGGTAGGATCTGCTCAGGGGTAACTATCCAGAGACAGGTCAGCAATTTCCAAATACTGTGTAGCATGTGAGATGTCTTCTCTTGCCCTTTTAATTGCACTTAGCAAGGGGTAACTTTCATGAGTTGTTTTGCATTTCATATGACAATAAATTAACACCAACTGCCCTCTCCCTGGGGCCTGCAGCATATGTACCATTTCTCACTGCTATAAAACAACTCCAACGTTGCACTCTCATGGTGGCAGTGAAATTATTCAACTTTTAAGATCCTTTTTTTTTTTTCTGAATGAGGCCTTATGCACTGACAAACTACAGCTTGAACTGATTTGCACTCCCTGGGAAAAAAAAAATCTGTATATTACCACTTATTTGCTCTTTAAACTATCTCTTGTTTTCTCAAAACACAGAGGGCTGATATTTCCATAGGGCTTCCAACCTATTGATTTGCCCTCTGCTATGGCCACAGATCACTTGTTAACCAACCTCTGGCCAGTTTACATCTGAGAGGAACTGGGTCTGTTGGCCACCAACATCTTTTGTGCTGGGCTCAGGCAGAGCTCCTGCAGTGCTCTCATATAGTCATTCTGGCTGAGGTATTGTACTGGTCTCAGAGATGATGAAACATATAATTTTGTTTAGGGCTCATGTTGAAAATGAACATTTCAAAGCAGTTCCATAGAAGTGTGTGTCCCTAATCTGCAGGCACTATTTGTCCAGGTAAGTGCAGTCATCCTCCTGGAGGATGACTGGTGCTCAGACCTCCAGCTGGGCTCTGCCCTGATCATTTCTTTACTCACTTTCAAAGCTTTCAAGAGCCTCTTTTCTCGTGCTACAGTGACTAATTTCCAAATGAACTCCTTGATTCACAGCGCAGCAAGAGATAAGCACTTTATGGAGGGCAGCAAAATCTGCTCCATTCCTTTTCCTTGTTTCTTAACCTCAATGCCATGAGGCAGGAGGAGGCAGCTGTGATCAGCTGGCAAGCGAAAATCCCTCTGACACCAGCAGCAGGCAAGGAAAAATGCTCAGATGGACCAGAGATGACAATTTAAGTAGGTAAGAGTTTGAGAGAATCTCTGACAAAACAGGATTGTGTATCACAAGGAATTTTTTGACCCTCAGTCTTCTATTCTCTTTCTGGAGATAGGAGAAGGGTAGGTCCAGAGTCAAACCAAAACAACACAGGAAGAAAAGTAGTACAGCTCATCTTTGTTTGAAGCAAATCCATAAAAGGTGCTCCTGCTAAATCAGAAGTTGAATTGTGTTGTTCAGTTAAGCTACTAAACTATCAGACCAAGAATCATAGAGAAAGTTCCTTTTTGTTCTGCATTGATCCTAATTGGTTTGCTTTGGGATGCTCTTTGTTTTCTTAGTCTTGTCTAAGTCAGCACCTTGCTCCAATCTTTCTACAAGGTGTCAAAACATGGAACAGTGTGCTTTATTTTCCCTCTGTATGCAGTGTAAATGAAGGCCTGTCCATGGAAGAAAGGAGTTTGTTACATCCAATCTGATTCAGAACAGCTACAGTGGATTAAATATTATATAGAATAATTGAATTCCTCTCTTGATGACTGTTGAACAAATAGCTGAACCAGACAGGAAATTTGCATAAAGGGATTTTCTAGTTATTTATTAACAAAATTACCTTGTTGTTCGAATTGCCTGCTCTACCTTGGTTTTAAAGCACCACAATCAGGACAGAAAGGCTGTAAATACTGCCATGAACATATCTCGAGTGAAGGGCACCTGGGAAAAGAATAGGGCCTCAGTGATGATCAAAATGAAAAGACTTCAGGAACCAGTTTATGTTGTCAAAAGGTGATTCAGGGTTTTGCTGTCCCCAAGTGCCTGGTAATGTTATTTCTTCATAAAATCCTTTCAAATATTTCACTTTAGATCATGTTTAAGGCACACTTCAGTATTCCTTTCTACAGTAAGTACTAGATCTTTAGAAGCTTAGTAAATGTTTCCCAGTTAATACATTTTCTTGAGGGACTCTTTAATCCTCACTTATCAAGTTTTTATGCTCTGTCCAAAGGTGCACTGGTACATAAATCCAATGAAAAATCCACTGATAAATGGTTGTATGTTTCTTAATCTCCTCCTGTATTCCTTTCCATTAAGTGCTCTTAGCATCTGTTTATTAGAGCCATTTACTGTTCTTGGGTTCAGGAATTTCTTGTATTTTATCCCTGCACTCCTGTACATTTCTCTAGCTGCCAAAAGAACAATTTTTGGGAGTGCAATCTGTTTCCTGTGAGCTCTCAATTAGGGGTCAGTAGATTTTTCTTTAAAGAGACAACTTTATAGGCTCAGTTTCTTTCTCTTCTGCTTTTTAATTGTGGGGTCTTAGATACCTGAACATAACTTTTCGTGGAGGCTGCAACTATTTCTGCCCCATTACCAACATCCTCTGTTTCCTCTTCCCCATCTAAGCATTCTTTCCTGAGAGAACTACAAGTATGGGACTGCTCCACTGCTGAGCTGTCCTCTGTGCTCCTACCATGGGAACTACTTCCCTCTGCCAAATATCCAAATGCACTAGCTTGCAGATATTTTCTGACCTCCACAACAGCTTCTCTTTAATGACTAACAAGCATTGATATTTAAATAATGTAGTGAAACATAATTTGTGTTTGCTCCTGCCATTTTTCCTTTTTTTTCCCCCAGCTATCTCAATCACCTTCTGGAACTCATCAGAGCATCACTGAAGGTTATTTAAGAAAAGATGTTTTAACTTGGAGTAAATGCATGCTGTTTTATCTGCATACAGTGCAATAGATGCTCTTTTCCCTGTATTTGGCATTTATGAGGAGTGGTATTGTGAAGGCAAGTGCTTTAAAAAGTTCAGAAATAACAGTGATTTTAGGTACAGTAAAAGCACCTAATAAATGAGATATTAATAATCTCAATGTCTTTGGGTTATTTAGAAGGAAAATAAGACATGAGTTTAGCAATCCCTAAAACAACCTTTATGGAGAGAAGACGTGACAGAAAGGGGTAAAGGGGTAATAATTTAGTGGCAGGAATTTGAAGACACATTTAATCTAGAAATAAAGTGCAAATGGTTGCTAGGACAACTTATAAGTTGGTAAGATTTTCATCACATTAGGGCCTTAAAGAAGGACAAGAGGTCCTTTTGAAGAGTCAGATCAGCCAGAAATAATGGGCTTCCCTTGGAAGCATATTTAATTCAATTTATGGTGGTAATCCTTTCTATCACTGTTCTTGCTCTGTTCCTCGTGTCCTTTTCCCCTGCTCTTTTTTTTTCTTGAAAATAAGAATATTTGGCCAGGGCTTTGTAAATTAGACTTAACACTAGAAAGAGAATCTTGAACTGCTGTACTCATCTCCATGTGCAGTAAGACAAAACCATGAAATGGCTTTGTGATGTGTCCTCATTTTTGGGCTACCTCATAAGGACCAACTTCCCCTCCTGGTACAATATACAGTGATGACAGCACTCTATTGTATCCTAACTACACACAGGAGCTGTTGAATATGCTTAAGCAAGCAATTATGATCCTTAAAACACCCCAAAAAATTGGATTTTTTTTCTATGAACTGATGAGTCTGAAGTTACTGCAATAATGAATTCTTCAATTCAGGAAATATTTGTTTTCTATTTTTCTAGAAACATTAGCACTTCCCAATTGTCCTACAGTTCCAATCCAACAACATTCATTTAAGTCTTCCCATAATACATGTTCAAAGGCACTAGAGTTCTCCCAGGACTAAAAATCTTACATAGAAACATATTGCATATTGAAAATACCAATAATGAAAGATATTAAAAAATATAAAAAAACCCTCTCTAAGAAACTCTGCAAGTAAGTAAGTGTTAATGCCTTCCTCAAGAAGAATAAAATCTGTCACAATGTTTTCTACTTTGTGTTAGAATGGGTCTTCTCAGTAATAATGAATGACTTTGTGTATCACATAATAATGAGTATTAGCTGAGTGCAGCCATGTTCAGAAATAGAGCCATGTTACTGAGACACAACAGGAATTACAACAAATTTCAAGGGAAGAAAGTCCAGAGAATTAGGAGCCTAAAGGACCTGAAAACCATTCTCAAGCTACTTACCATTTATAACACAGTACATTTAACACAAAGAAATGTAAAGATTGTCACAATATCATATAACAAACCTAAATAAAAAATGTTTCAGAGTAGAGTAGATTTATAAATTACTTTCTAGGGTCTTCATCAGTACATCTACAAAGATTTTTGCTTATGACAGCACTTGATGTGATAACAATTGAAAGAACAGTTAAATAATCCAGGCAATTTCCAAAGAGTATCTTTAAAAAACAGAACAAAATTAGTAGTCACATTCAGCTAGACTGAAATTAGTTCTGCTGCTCTCTTTAATTTCTTTTTGCTAGAAAGAGAAAAAGTTGCTGTATTTTGGCCAAGTAACCATCCATTTATTTATAAGCAATGGACAACAGCCAGCTGGTAAATGTTAAAATTTCTGCAGCAGCTAAAAAGAGAGTTTATACATCCTTAGTATGCATTGTTTCACATCAGCTAATCGAAATTGTAACAAGTTAAATTTATATTAATACATCTAATTGCTCATTCATTATACCCTTTGACTTTTGCTCTGGCAGCTGGAGAGTGGAAGATCTTCAGACCTAAGGCTGAAGGCAGCTGGTGTGGTTCCACATAGCAGTGTCATTTAAATCACTAAATCCATCTGTGGCTTAATTTCAGAACAGATCATGAGTCACAGTCACAAGACTTGTAGGTTCATTAGTTTGCATGGTTGTGCTAATTGCTGTCCTGTAATGCTGTTTCAAGTTTCATCTATAACATGAAAATCATAATAATTTGATCCTTTCTTTCCCTATTTTTTTAAAGCTTTGCCTGAGTCAAGATCTTTGAATTATTACAGCTGCTAATAAAAGGATCTCAACTCCTCAGCTGGAGCTAAAGCTATGCAAATTATATTATAATTGATAGCAATCTTTGTCATGTTTGATCATAACTTTTGAATTATACTTAAAAGGGAACTGATTTTGGTGAAGAAAGTAAAAATCAATTGTTTAAGAAGAATGTTCTTCACTGAGGTAAATATAGTCATTGACTGTAGTGGATTTTGACTTTGCACATTTGATTTTTTCCACATTTTGTCTTAATTCAAATTAGCCTTTCAGCACTTGAATCTCAAGCAGCAAATCTCTCTGATTTAATTCAAATAGACTCAGATGTTCAGAGTATCTGAACAAGATTGTTTTTAACTTTTTTGTACTGAACAGCCAGTGACTTGGAAGGCATTTATTACCTTGCTGCATAAATTGCTCATATAAAGCTTCCAGGGAAAGGCAAACACACATTGAGCAGTGCTGTTCTACTGTACATGACAAAGGTAATGCTAAAGCAATATCCTGCCCAGAGTCTGGGCTTTTCCACTACTACATGGAAGATGTGGAAGAGCTTCCAGACACATCAGCTGTGTCAGGCATCTGCTTCTTAAAATTTTTTATTCCGGTGGAATTGAGGAGCTGATACTAGGAAAGGTGAAGCTGTGACATCATTTCTGTACTCTCCTTTTCCTCCCGTCTTTAAGCAAAAAACAAATGCTGTACTGACTCTGCAGGCTTCTTAGTGTGCATTTCTTATTCTACCTGCTCTGCTGCAAGACACTTGGAAGTAAAGAACAAACAAACCACAAGCACTGTTTTTACTCTGCACTCAACCTCAAGGGTTGCTTGTTTTTCCACAAGATCTGATGATGGCTTTGTTACTTCAACAAAAAAGACTGAGACCCAGGGGACCCAGAACTCTCCACTCAGAAAGACTTGGAATGAGGACAGGTCTGCAAACCCTGAATATTTACCTGAATATTTGCCAAATGCTGTAGTTTGGAGATCTTCAGTGAAGCAAAACAAAGCTCAGTGATGTTTCTAGCAACCTCTTGGTTTCTTCCCAATCCTTTTCGGGTGAAAAGAATGTCTTCTTATTGAGTCACCTCCCCCTTTTATTATTTCAAATTATGCCATTCCCTAGAGTAGAGTGCAACTTTAAGGACTTGAGAATTTTGCTAACACCTCTTACAAATGGACCTCACCAGAAAACTCTCCTATAAGTGAAAAATGCAATTCTGTGAAGGATTATGAATGTTGTTTGTCTTCTGTTCAGAAATAATCCTGAATTCAGCTGGATATACATAAAGTTTTGAAAGATAAATATTTCATTTTAGATGCCTAGAAACTGATGAGTAATATGTTTTATGCTTCTTAACATATTGTTTATAAGCATAGAGAAATGGAGAAAAATAGAGCAACAAATCTGTGATTGAGTCTGTTTAGATTAATTTCCTTTTCTCTCCATCTAAGCAAACATTTTGGCTAAATAATTTCTTTTACCCAAAGTGTTGCTTTTAATTTTTGATTAAGCTGTGTTTTCCTCTAGAAAATAGATAAAATGTTCCAAATTAATTTTTTATTGTTATGCTGTGGACTTTGGTTTGAAATACATAGTTTAGATACTCACTTCTCATAACCTCAAACCTAAATCATGCACCTGAGATGGTTAAATTCCTACTTTTAACTTGATATAAACTCTCAAGTGATGAGACTATATTTTCTTGATGCATTCATTGTTCAGACTAACACAGAGAACATGAACATGATGTACCTTGAATTAATATCCATAGTATAACATTGCCATTACTGTCATCCAGCTACTGTTTCTGTATAAGTGGCTTCTGTTCCCAAATTATCCATTCATCTGCATTAGAAAAAAATCTGTGGGCAGGAAATGTAGCACAATCATTCACAACATGCATATTAATAGCCAGGTATAAGAAGTCAGGTTGTTAACAGTCAAATTAGGATATGTCACAAATGAAAATGAGAGGTGATTTTGTCTTGTGGCTGATTAATCCCTTTTGGTCAACTTTAAAAAATAAATTTTTAGAATTTTTTCAAAATCTTTCCTTAACTCATCTTTTTCTTTTCCTCTTCTTCTTTGTATTATGCAAACTAATTTCTTTTGGAAGATATTTTTCTCTTGGCTCCCTTTTTTTTCTATATCTGAGTATGATTACTCACTAAAACTTCAGGCTCTTTCTTTCTCCCCCATCCTCACAATACAGAGAAAATTGTATCACACAATGAGTATCTAAAGAGAACAAATTCGTGACACAAGCTGTTATGATGACTTCACAGGAATGAACAAGGGGAATAGATTTAAATGTAACTTCCTTTGATAGTTTGTGAAGACAAAAATGCAGATACACCTGTGTCTCAGTGCAGGACTATCATCCTGGAGCATTCAGCTGAATGCTAAGTGGGAAAGGAAAGCTTTTTTAATGTCTATCTGAGGCATTTGATTGGGTTGTAATTATTTACCTGCATGGTTTTCCAGGGAGGAGCAGGGCACTGCTGGCTATAGTGGAAACATTTGCTTTTTGAAAGGGTATCTACTTACAGTAAAATCTTGTATTTTATTGCTGCATGTAGCAATCAATGAGAGTGAATATTCTTGCCTGATTATGAGTCTAGTGATGCACTGTCTTGTTTAACCAGCAATTATGGTATTAAAATATACATCAGAACAAATTCCTTTCATACTCTAATCTTTGCCCTCCTTAATCTCAGCTGTCAATAACAGACTGCACTCTGAATTACCAGCCCTGAGAAGGAAGTGCTTTGTCCTCTGGAGCAGGAATGTACTGTGCCTGTGACATTTGCTTCCCCATAGTTTTATATTGTCTGGAGTGGAAAGTTGAATGTGTGGGTCTGGAATTGCTGTTCATTCCCATCTCCTTGGTGAAATCCAAAGGGAAACAGTTTTTCTAAATCTAGTGATTTCTTCTTGTATTCATCTGAAAAATAAAGCCCAAAACAACAGAAAAAAAACATGGCTAAATCCAAACCAATCCAAATCTGACTAATTTTTTTTTGTGTATTAGTTTTTGATAATAAGCTAATTAATTCTTTTCCTGATCCCTGAACTTGTACTAAGCATTGACTTGGTTTTAATTAATGAAGAGTTCAATGCCAACTAACCCCAGCTGTTCATGCCAGAAGCCACCTATGCCCTCCAGCTCATTAGGGGTTTTATTTACTCAATCTGGTGGTATGGAGTGACTGAAAAACCATGGTTCTGCTAACCTATGGAGCAGTCACAGAGCTGTTCTCCCTGGGAGTTTGGGGGTGATAGGGGAAGAGTGAGCACAGTCTATGCCTTAGAGTGATTAGGGTGTTTTAAATGTGAGTACTTTTAATCACTGCATAAGTAATGGAATAAATAGTCATGGAAGCAATGTATGAGAATGTGAAGATAAGGACAGACTTAGAAGACACTATGGAGATGAATAAAAGTTGCCTGAATTTGTGAGAAACAAAACATGTCAGGCCAGTCTTACTGGGGTTTAGGGCTCTGTGTTTTAGTAGGACAAAGCCAGCATCCCGAAAGGGATCTGGTACATTGGGCACCAGCTCTGCTGTGAGAGGGAGTAGGATGGAGCTGAGGCTTGCTGAGGGCAGACATGTCTGAGACATGGGAGGGTGAAAGGCTGATACGTGGGGACAGAAAAAACTGGGAAATGCTGTGGGAAGACATGAAACAGAAACGAGGATGCTGTGAAATGGGAAGCCTGGAGCTTTCCCTTGTGATAAGGATCTTCTGTGGTAGCAGAGGGAGGTTCAGAAGTGTGAGATGTACTGGGTTTGAAGAGTCTGTGCCCTCTAGTCTGTAGCAGGGCTCTGGTTTGGGGCTGCTGCTTCCTTTGCTGTATTTCTTTCTGCTTTGCTGAGCCTTACCAGGGTGACAGAGCTTTAGCCTTGAATAAGAGAGCCTCAAGCACTCTTATTGTATAAGCTTTCTAGGGTAGCCATGGGAGACAGTGCCCTTTTTCAACTTTTCATGATGGACCTCTTACCCGTGTTAAAGATAATGAAAAATTCTTGAATTATGTTTTCACTGGAATGTGTTTTCCTCAAACAGAAGCAAATAACCATTTGTTTTTGGAATAACTTCCTTCCTCATGTAATACTGGTTTTTTAATGCTAGAAGTTATAGAAAACATTAAAAGAATCATAAGTTGGCTAGAAATTACCATTTCACAGTAGTCCCTCAGTGCTGCTATTGAAGACATAAACCCAAAGCTGATGTCTGTACAGAAGTCAGCATGAAAGCACAGGACTTCACAAGGGGCTGCCCATTACAAGAGACAACTCACTAGAAGTGGTCATAGATGCTACAGCAACCAGGAGGAAGAAATTTGTCTTTGGTCTTTCCCTTAAGAGTCTCCTAAGCCCTCTGGGATTGTTTGTCCAGCAAAGCCCAGGTCAGTGTTCAAAAGTGAGCTGAGAGAATTACATTGGACAGGCTCAGTCTGGAGTGTCTGACACAGTTTCAAGTGCTGCAGACTTTCTGAAGAGCCTCAGACAGTCAGTCCTTATTAACTGCTCCCAGCCTGGCTTTTTCTAAACATCGTGCATGAAATACTTCCCATAAGAATATAATCTTATTTTTAATGATTTCCCTGATCAGCCATTCCAAGAAGGTGGGATTTACATAAATTTCTAGTTGCTTCTACTCCATACCACCACTTTCACTTATTCTGTTCCTTTTCATCTATTAGAGAACAGATAGAAGGTAATACCACTCCATTTCCAAAACAAGTTATTTATTTGTTTATAACAGAAAAGCAAACCAATAAATTTGTGCAAGAAAATTATTTTCCAAAGAATGCAGAGCTAATGCCATAAAACATAATTATACTGAAAAATTCTGTAGTGAATTAGAGTTCTGTTGGGTTCTGAGTTTGTCTGCATGTGCTTTATTATTATGTTAGATGATATTCCATGGGACATAAATATCATATTTCTTAAAGGTTTATGACACATGGCAGGAATTTCTGAAATTACAGACACATTTTGGAGAAATATACTCATTCACTTTTTATCATGTTTGTGATTTTTCCTGGTGTCCTACGATGGATATAAAAGTCCTCTGCCTTCTTGGAGGAATGCTGCCACATGCAGATGCTTTAGACAACAGCTGAAAATCTCATTTCAGAGGAGAATCTGTGAATCTGATGGGCATAATGCAAATAGTCATCCATCTGTTGTCAAATATAGTTAAGAGAAGTTTACCATCCCAAAAATTGTTTTAATCTAAATTGTCCAGGCAGTCCATCTAGATTAGAACTGCAGTCCCTATAGTGCAAAATGATTCCTTATGTCATTGTTTAAAATCTGTGTCAGAACCCCACAAACAAACCATAAATATGAAACAGAAAATTAGTGACGAAGAAGAATCCAATGAGGTAGAAAAATCTGACCTAACTTCCATATTGGGTGCTAGTGTTTTCTGTAACTGGCAGGTATGTTCCATGTGTCAGTGCAAGTTTTGTAAGTTACAACAAGAATCCACCTTCCTTTTCCCTTATCTGTATCTTGCTCTTTTTTTCTTGTTTCCTTTACGTATTTTCATTTCAGATACTGAGCCTGATGTCATAACATTAATTTCTCCTGTAATTTTTTCACTACTTTTTCACCTTTCTGTAGCAGTAGAGCCTTAGTTATAAGGACAAAGTTCAGAATGGAAGACATCAGGATTTAGAATTTAGTCTTCAATAAAAGTTAAAAAACCAGCTTTTCCTTCTACCTTAAGATACTTACACAATAAACACGGTTTACTTGCAACAGGAACTGAGAAAATTCTATCAAGTCAGAAAAAGGGATTCTGAGCTTTTACCTTTGTTGTCTAAAATCTGGTTTCCTCTGAATTCCCCTCTTATAAAAGATTGTGGAGAAGTTGGCTACTCTGCTGATATTAAAGGGGAAGTTAAATAAATCTCCCAAGTGTAACTGTGCTCAAGTGCCCTGTCAATGCACACAAACTGTTACAGATTCTCTACAGCAATTTACCTAATCTTGGCGTGAGAATATTGTTGTCATAGGAGACCTTTCAGTCAAGACCAAGAGGGAAAGGAAACTACTCTCTCCAGAGAGGGGAACTGGAGGTTTATATGTGTTGTTTTTGAAAATAGACTTGTACACAGACTATGGCAGTTTTCCTCTGCCTCATCTCCGGCGTAATTCACCTTGTCAGAGGAGTCAAGAGACTTCACTGTTCTATAAAATATCAAGGGTTAGGACAACAGGTAAATAATGGATAACAGAGAGATCTGCTTGCTTTACTTCCACTTCTCTTTAAGATGCAATGGATCAGAAGATGAGTACCCTGTGTAGTGCTCAGGAATTCTCTGAGGTAGTTGTTAAACCTTAAGCTACTTATCAGACCTGTTGGTGCTCGAGAGCCTTGCTGACCATGACTAATTTGTCCTCAAGTTCCATTGAAATGTCTCGGGCTCCTTGACAGGACTCTGCTTAATAATGCATTACAAACACAATCCCATCTGTTTTAGCACAGTGTATCTTTGGTCTTGTTACAGCTGTGAAAGAATATGTTCCTGGAGTGATACTGCACAAGTAGTTTATTTGAAGATTATGTGGGTTTGACACAGACAGCAAATTATTGCATCTTTATAATTCTAGTTCTATCCTTGATGAACTAAGGAAAGTATGAAAAAATATTATTTTCAACAATAAGAAATAAGAATTTTAATATACTTATTCTACCTTTTTTTTTTAATTACTGGCCTTTTGCCAGTAGTTCGAATTAGTAAAAAAAAGAAAAAAAAAATTGACAGGTTAAAAAACATGGCTGTATATATTCTTGGATTGATAGCTAAGAATCGTAATTACTAGCTTTTAATAACTCCATCACATTTTAATTGTCAACAGCTACCTGAAAATATCTTAATACGTTGCACCTCGAAGTTTTTATTGTCTTGGCACAATCTTATCACTATTTTAGATACAAAAAACGCCACAAACAAACAAACAAACAAAAACAAACCTAAAACTCAAACTCACGTTTCCCACACCAATGAGCTCAACAGAAACAGTGGCATAAGAAAATCCTCAACTTCCCACCTCTTTTCCTTATGGGACCTCATTGATGAAGCTCAGCTGGGTCACTGTGGCTGTCATACAGCATCGTGAGAAATATAAATACACATGATCAATTCTTGGCATACTGCAGACCTGCAATAGTCACACCAGAGACTGGCTGAGCATATGGCTGTAAACCTCACTTTCCTATCAGCAGGATATTCCATATGTTCATCAAAATCTTGCAAACCAGAAGGGGCTGATTTCTGATCTTGTTTTCTTCAAACATTTCAGTAATGTCAGTAAGGTAAAAGTGTTCTGTATTCCCCAGGCCCTGGTGCAAAGCTGCCCTTGGCTGACCATCACCAGCCTCATCCATTTTTTTTTTCTGTCTTCTTGGTAAGTCTTAACACCTGACAAATAAATTTTATGATTTTGGTGCCAATATACCTTAAGGAAATTTGAGCTATGCTTTACCCTTATGGCCCTTGTCTTAACATGGACAAAGCTTTCATGTCACTGCATATGTGCAGATTCAGACCCAAATTCTTGTAATTAATTATTACAAAGACTTCTAGGTCTAAAGAAGATTTGATAAGGTGTGTCACTGTATTTTTTTTCTGTTTAGTATTCAATCACTGAATAAAAACCAGGGTAGGGGAGAGGGGAACATACCTCCTTTAACTGGTACCTAGTGATTCTTGAGAGGCAAGGCTGTGACACTCACCTTTGAGCTACCTCTGTGGTAGATGTTGTGGCAAACCTTTCAGACAGACATTCTTTTGTGAAGATCATGGGTACTTTTGACCTTGTGAATTTGAAGCAAGATTGAACTAGGAAGTCCTTCAGAGTGCTGTGGTTTTGACATAGTATGTTTTAAGAAGTACACACAAAAAGGTGAAGGTTTTTAACAACTTCCCCAGTGTGGTTGTGCTGAATGTTAAAACAGAAAAGAAACAGTTGTGCATAATTCACTGAAACAGACTTCACTTTTCCTTACTCTTTGCCTTCCTCCTCAGCAGAGCACTGCTGCTTACTTCATCTGGTAACAGTCTAATAATCCCCCCAAAAATCTGCTTTTATAAGATTTTAGCTGTCCAATGTGTTGTTGCATCTGTACACAGTTTGCAGTGTAGTCAATTATCACACATTTGTGCATATCCAGGGACAACAGCAGGTTCCACCATTAAATTGAAATAATACAACTTTGTTGATATTTCTGGACTAGTCCTTTAGCATACTAAACTTTCCTGAGCTGCACTGCTGGCATGGTTTGACCACGATGTAATGAGAAGATGTGATGGGAGGTTAATTTAAAAACAGCCTAAACCAGGCTTAATAAATGTAGGCTGTGACTGAGTAGAGTTCAGCATGTTCAGATTTGCACCAACCCCCAAATGACAACCAAGCTGTTGCAGCAACTTAATAATTGGACACATAATCTGCTCCAAAAGTGTCTCTGGTGATAGAAGGTGCCAAGTGTGATCTTTCCATCAAATGGGCTTGGTGAGGTTTATGCCCACCTGACCCAGGAGGAGGTTGGAGGTAGCTGGACCTTCCACACAGGTGGATTGCTGCCATTTAACATCTAGTTTTGGAATTTGGAGGCCCACCAGCCTGAATCCTTCTCTCTGGCAGTGAGCATGAGGGAACCACAGCTGTGCTCTCCACTCCATCATCCCTGTGTTAGGAGGCTGAGGAGGACCAGGCTGATCTTCACCCAGGGGAAGTGTCTGACTAAACCAAACTAAAGCCACATGTGCAACTGAGCTTTTGGTCTTTGACTGTGTGTAATTTTATTTGCACTTCCACAGAAAAAGAACTGCTTATAGATTAACATGCATTGAAATTATTTTGACTTCATTTTGATATATGAAAGTACTCTGTATGTGCACTTTTAGTACTCAGGGTCTACTGTAACTTTAATTAAAATTCTATGAGTTTTTTTTGAAAAAAACATCACTTAGTAATAAATAATTAATTGAAATAATAAATTAGTAATTGTAGGAATTATACATGTGTGCTTCCCTTGGGTCTCTATAGCATTATTTTAATTAAGCCTATGGTCCCTATTTGAATAAATGAATGACAATAGGGATATTTTTAAAAAGTCATATTGATTCCTTCAATATCAATGTTTCACTGAGAAAGTTTATTAAAAAGAATGAAGTGATTCAGATAGATTTTTGGTTCTTGGCAAATGCAATCTGTGTTCTTTCAGAAATCTCATTTTCTAGATTAGTGGCTCGTATCTGATATTATAAATAAGTAAATTCTTATTGCTTCTATAATGTAGCATGGAAAACAATGTAACCAACATGGATATTTTTCTTGGGTCAGTGTTTCAGCAGTATTAATGTTTAACATGCTGCAACTATACAATGCTTCTGAGAGTTGTGTTTTTATTTAGTCAGGGCTCTGACATTTTGGCAGAATAAAAGGGTTTTTTTACAAGATATAGCAACATAAGCAGATAAGCCTTCTAGCATTTCCACTTGTTTCTTTACAAAGTTGGTTACAGGAAGCAGTAGCTTGATTAATAAAAGAGGAAATTAAATAGGAGAATTAAAACTGGAAGGAGACCTCAATTTTTTTAGGCAAAACTGGAATATTTTGCTTTTAATAAATGCATCTAGCCTTCATTTTGTAATGGAGTAGTAATGATAAATGTCTTCATAGATTAATCTACATATACAACGTAAAAAGATTCAAATGAATGAATGTTTAGAAACGAGCAAAGGGTTTAGCCCTTCTGGCTCTCACAGCATGCATGCTGCACAAATCTCATTGACTCAGTAGGAAAGAGATCAGATGAAAGGAAAATATGACTGGACAGTATTTTAAGTGTTCGTTTTCTCCATTCCTGTGCCCTAGATCCAGATCAGCCTTAATCAATCCTGACAAATGTCTGCCAAACCTGTTCTTAAAAACCTTCAGTGCTTCAGTGTTCTATATCAAATTTTCAATTATTTCACCTCAGTCTTTCTGGCAGCACCAAATCCCATTGCATCTTGTAAAGAGAATAATCCTCCTCTTTATAAGTGCATTTTGTGTACCTCAGGATTTACCATGTCCTTATTCATGCTCAGCATTGGGGGGTTTTTAACCTTTTTTTCAGAGGTTGTGCTTTCTAGACCTGAAGTAATTCTGTTGTTTTCCTGGCATCTTTCTATTCCATGTGTCTTTAAGAAACTACCCCTAAACTGAAGAGCCTTCTTGGGCTGTAGCTCTTTAGTAGCAGAGTAGAAGAATTATTTCACGCATCCTATTTAGACGTCCTGGAATAAACCTAGAAAAATATACTTTGCCTAAAATATCCTTTGGCTCATAGTACTAAAACCAGTAAAGAGCACAGAGAAAAATGTCTGTGTGAACTATGGGAGTGTTTCTGGTACAGAATTGATGAAATGTACGTTTCATACAGATGCAAGCAGAATTTTTTCTGTGATTGATAGCTCGAACTATGTGCCTAACTTGAGATGACATTTCAATTTCATTGCTGGTGATGGTTTTGTGTTTTTTTCTAAAAAGGGAAAAGGTTTGCTTTTCTGTTACTGCCAGATTTTTGAGTTAAATTTCCTCTTTTGCTGGCTGTGTTTTATAGTGAAAGAAGAGAAAGGAAAAAGTTTCTAATATGAGATAACCTGCAACATTTAGCTGCTTAAGAAGAAAATATGAAACTGGGACTATAAACTGTTCAGTGAACAGGCTTTTTTCTGTTTTCTAAAGGATAAATCTGCCCCCTGAGTTTCTGATGCTGTGAGTGCACAGGGTTGCTGAGGCCAGCAAGTGTCCCATGCAGTGTCCCTGTCTGGTGTGCATTGTAGGGTCCAGTCCTGTGCCACACAATGGGTCAATATCAGCAGTAATTTCAAGCTTTTCATATTCATGAGGCTCCTTAACCTTTCCACCTTTGCTACACTGCCTGCCTGCTCTGACAGCTGTTGCTGACAATGGACTCAAATGTATTATCAGCTTTAATACAGTCTTTTAAAAAAAATTATAAAATACACTAGCCTAAAGGTATTTTGTCCTTTATTTTCTATATTTATGTGGGGTCAGTTCTGGTCACTTAGAAATATTGACTTACAAACTGGTATTTGAATGTACTGTGTGGAGATCTGTATTAACATTTAGCCCCTAACTGGAATATGTGGTTTAAAATGATGAGCACATTGCAGAGACGTGTAGTTTAAACCAACTTCTGCTCATTATCATAAAATTATTGAACGTGATGTAACTTTGCTTTGGTCATGGACTGTATCCCAGTTTTGTAGTTTCAAGAAACTTAACATTTCTTCATTCAGTTTGAACTTTTATTGTGAATAAGAAATCTTTCAAGCATTGAATACCACATTTTCATAGAAAGAAACCCCTTTTTTTCCCAGCTGTTAGATTCTGGTTTTTGCTCTTATTTTCTTGGTTGCAACATACTTAGCTTTTAGCCAAATTACTTTGTAAACATACCTCAGCAACCAGTAAGTAATCTGTATAAAAATTTAAGAAAAAATCCAAACAAAACTGACATAATATTCATAACTTTCACACCACTGCTTTAGATTAACAATTATAGATCATCCATTCAGGATTAAAACCAATTAATCTTCTTCACTGCTACTCTTCACTCTGTCCAGCTCCTGTAAAAGATCAGGATCCAGTCTAAGAACTGAAGCTGTGCTGATGTAATCCTTGCCAAATGACCACCTGAGGCTCAGCCCATTTCTGAACTTTAATCATGGATATTCTGAAGCCATGACAAACTAGTTCACAGCATGAGAATTGTGCTGAGCAGCACGAATAGGTCACATCCAGTCTCTAAGAGGGGATGTAGGTGGGTACCTAGGCTGGGGGAAGCAGAAGACAAGCACATTCAATATTTCCCCTTAACAATCTCCCCAGCTATTTTCACATCAGTCTTTGAGATGATTTCTGGGACTGTAATAATCCTCAATGCATTACTTTTGCATTAGTTAATAAAATGTCTCTCTTAGCTCAGCTGAAATTTGAATATCTACAGAATCCTGTAGTAGAGATGGCTTCACATCTGCTATCCCAAAGTAGGTGAAAGGCTGGAGAAATTGTAGAGAATATCACAGTGGCTTTCCTAAATTATGGTGTGGATTATGTGATGCTATGTAGTGTGAACATCCCATCCACAGAGCACTAAAAGGAGATTAGAGAAGTAAAAAGGATGCAGATCAAAAACAAAACCTTTAGTTCATAAATATGTGCATAAAGAGAATGTGCAACAAGGTTGCAAGTGATGCATTTTCCCATTTTTTCTTATAACGCCCCAGTGAGACATTTAATAAAATTACTGTGCGACTAGACAGTGGAATTTGATGGAATTTGCAATGAGGAGTTATATATATAATATATGTGGAATTACTAAGGGATAACAATTTTGCCAGAAGATATTAAACCTTTTGATTTCAGGACCCGAACTAATCTCTTGTCCACTCTGACTCTCTCCATCCTCTGGTGTGGTTCAGGTGTTGTGACACCCAGGCAGCTCCTCACAGCTCCTTCAGAAGCACCAGTTTCCCTGGTGACCACTATGAACCCATGAGAAATTCTCTGCTCATTCTGTTTCTCTTCATTTGGGCTCAAAACTTTTTTCCTCAAATGTAGACTCTTTCAGCAATGCTGCCTCTTAAAGATAATGTCAAACGAGTTTTCAGATATGTGCATTAAAAATTTTAGCAAGTAAGCAGATAAACTTAAAATGCCAAAACTTTTGCAGCTACTTTGCAATTTTTCAGTATTTGAGCAGAAGGCACTTCTCCTTTAACTCTACAATGAGAAACAGATTTCATGGTTTTGAAAAACCAGTGAAAAGAATCCTTTTTTTTCAGGTCATGATACACAATTTGTACTGCTGTGTAACAAATTGAAAAACCTATTTAAAGAGTACAGGCTTACTATTCCTATTAGTACCTTCCTGCACTTTTCAAAATTTAATTTGTGGCTCTATTACTAAAAAAATTTTCCAAGCAACAGTAGAGGAAAATCCTCTTAAACACTGGATCTCAGATTTACTAATTTCATTATCGCACGACATGTTAAATGCAGAGGACAAAACATGTGGTGCCTCTCTAATGATAACAAGTAGCATTATATAAGTTGTTTTGTTTTTTTTTTTTAGTCATAGTTCTTTGTGTGGTTTCCAGCCAAGAGGGAGAAACTACCTGCTGGATGACACACTGAACACATTCCTGGTAAATAAGAGTCTGTTTCCTTAAGATAAGATAAAGGAGAACTAGAAATACATGAAGAGGAGCTGGGATTTTTGAGAAATCACTCAAAAAGACATTTCCACTCACAGAAACACTTAGGTAGGGGTAGTGCTGGCTTCTATTGTAAGAAAAAACAAAGCCATATTCTGATATGATGTAAATCAGCTAAATATGAAGTTAGGGAAATATACACATGTGAAAAACAGATCTGAATATGGGGCTTTTTCATGTAAATAAATACTTAGGCTAAGACTTGAAGACTGAAAAGGTGCATTCATCTTAGTTCTGAACTTTATCTAGTAGCTGATTCCTTTTAATCACGTGACAGAAAAACATATGAAGTTTAACCATACCATTAGTGCTAATTTGGTGTGCAATATGTTAGAACAGGAACATTATTTCTTTGTCTCCACTGGCAATTAATGCAAGTAGTTTTGACATCTGAAAGATTCTGTAATTTGAACAATTAAAACCTTACTGCCAGTGCAATCCTGTGATAAGTAAAGTGAAATATCATTACAAGCCAAATTGTATGCAATTTTTTCATATTTAAGAGAATGTCTTATAGTTTTCACAGGAAAGGTGTTTAATGAACCCTTTACTGATAGCCCAGGCAGCAGATCCCACAAAACTCATCATAACGTCAAAGCTATCATTGGACAGAAAAATGTCTGCATGCACAGAGCATCTGCTCAACTGACAGAAATCTGCTCATTGTCTCTCCATTTCAGAGCAAGCAGAAGGGAGAATGAGATTTCCTGAATCACTGATTCAATTAAAAGCTTCAGGAGCCTTAAAAGGTGCTTTCTCCCTTCCCTGCTTCTCTCTTTTATTTCGTTTGACAGAGCGCAGAAGAGAGTTTATACCTCAACCAAAAAAAAATTGTCTTCAATTTCAGGGGCTAGGAAACTGCCAGGTAGATCCTCAGCATTTTGTTGGGTCCATATTTCACTCTTTAGACACATGAACACAGGCAGTAAACACAAATCTGTGCAAGTGGATTAGAAGGATTACTGCTTGGTGATGCATTTAAATTGTCAAGACAGAAGTGCTTTTAGCTCACCTAGAAAATGGATTGGAGCTACTGACAAGGATTAGGCTAGACTTCAATATAAATTCAGCCCTCCAGCTCCTAGGGTGTTCAAAATTATCTAGTTTCAGATTAACATTGAGATAATCTGAAAAACAAAGCAGGAAAGCATTTTAGAGAGCATATTTAAAAGCATATTTAGCATTTGAAAGCATATTTAGAGAGTAAAGCTAAACTTTGCAAAAAAACTCCCCTGAAAATTTATGGCCAATGCTTGTTTGTCTAGTGAGCAATTTCTCTGTCATTTTGTAACATTAATCCCTGAACATGAGGGTCTAGCCATTAGCCATTCATAGATTAGCAACTGAAGAGAGCTCTTGGATTTTCGATGTGAGCTAGCAAAGTAGAAATAATAAAAAATCAAAGTGCATTGCTGCGGCCAAAATGAATCCATTATCTTGTCATGTTTACCCTTTTAATAGGGTACACTGAGCAGGTCACACTGTGAAGTAAGAAACTACATGTTGAAGGCAGCAATTTATAGTCCAGTGGTTTTCATCGAATGTTTCAATTTCTAAAATGTGATAACCAGAGAACATAAGGACAGCCATACACGAGGCAATTTTCTGTGATGTTGTGTGCTTTGAGACTATTTTGCTGCACCTCCATTATGAGCAGGGTCCCTGAGCCCATTAGTCTCTGGATTTCCATAGGATAATTGTCACATTCCAGTTGTCCAAATCAGCTATTTAAGCATCTTTGACTGACTGTAAGTTGCAGTGGATATCTTTCCTGGTGCATAGATTTGTGTTATCCAGTAGCCAAACCCCAGTCTAGGGGGAAAAGCAGACATATGGCTAAGTGTTTTGTTGGATGGGGGCCATAAGTGAGAATTTAAAAATGGTGTTCTGTTTCTCCCTTTGGTGAGAATCCTACATAGCACAGGCAATGCTTTTCCAAAATGAATCTCTGAGTCCCATTGTGGATGAAAAGATGTGATTCATTTGCAAAAAAAGATATATAGATGTTTATACCTTTGCAAGAACAGAAGTGGGGAAAGTAATACACGACACTAAAAAAAGAAAGGAAACAAGTTAATGAGGTCTAAAGGTGTAATTGCTGAGAAAATCCAGCATTGTGTTTGTGTTCCATATTACACAAAAAATTTGCTAAATGGATTCAGTATTTGATTAGTGGGTGTGGAAAAATGTCATGGTCTGAAGTTAATAATGTAACCTAACTTCTGATTGCACTCAAGATTTGACAGTGAGGGCTCTGGAAACAAAGGGATTAATTTATATCTGGTTTCACACCCATGCAGATCAGCTGGCTCCATCAATGTAACTTGCTCATGCTGCCATAGCCAGGCTACAAGGCTTGAAAATACACTGAATTCATATTTCAGTAGGTAGATCCAGATGTATTTTTCAAAGACCCAAAACTGGGAGCTATTTTCCTCAGAACAGAGATGTGTTTATGCTGCAGAATGCCAGACAGCACACAGCAGTGGTTTCAAACCTGTGGGCAAAGGACTCCACATAGCACAGCTGAGAAAACCCTGCTGTTAGTAGAGTAAATTTGCTCTCAGGGGGCTGGGAGTGCATCTCTGTTGGAAAATTTTAGGACTTTTCAAGTCAGGAAAGACTGAAAACTGCTTGTTCAGACTCAATCAGTTAGCTTAGAAACCAGAGGCAATCTACCTCTGCGTGACTATATAGAGCTTTGTTTTGTCCCATGTCTTTCAGGAAAATAAAGAATATTGACAGGAACTAGATTATTAGAAAATAGCCTATAAGCAGAGACAATTCCACTTAAGATACTTTAAAAAAAGCTAATGCAGAACTAAAGGGGAATTTGTGCTCCTTAGTGTTAGAGAAATCACATTTCCAATGTGTAAAAATTGCCATGGTTTCTTTTAGTTTTTAATGAAGCAATGATAATTACCATGTGTAGAGAATTTTCCCACTTTTATTTTTCAGAACAATTCTGAGATTTCCTCTCTGAAGTTTCAATCTTTTTACTCCCTAAATAATTCTGTAAAATTCTCGTGTTTGAACTGTGAGTTAGTTATTATTTATTGGATCCTTTCAGGAGCCAAGGCTGGCAGAGCAAGTGCACAGTACATTTGAAAACAAGACAGAAAAAGGAGGTTGTGGAGGAATGCAGTAACTTTCCCCAGTATCTCAAGCAAGGTTTCTGTTAGAGGTGGGGTTAGCAGAAAATCCTTGTGCTCCAGGTGAGTCAGAACCCAGGGAGACATGCAAGGAAACAGGAAAGGCTGGCTTTCCTCAGACCACAAATTATGCAGCACCAGATTCCTGCTGTTCTTCACAGGGGAACGATGGAAATTTGGAAATTTTACCCTAAGATGAACCCCCTGAGCTGTGTCTCCATGCATACCTTGGAGATATGGTAACTACCTTCTTTGTTTGGAACTTTACCTGCCTCTACCCTGATGTTTATGGAGAACAAGGTTTATTGTGAAGCTAGCAAACATCCCAAACAAATTCCTCCAAAAAGCTTTCAGTGAAAAAACCAAAAAAACCCCAACCCTTGGTCTATAGACTTTAGCAAATCTCTAAACTACAATTTTTTTCTCATATCTAATCTTCTGTCTGGTTGTCCCATTTTTTTTTTTTCCTGCACTTCCTTTCTGCATCTGCTACCCCACCCAGGCTTTGCCCCAGAAACATCCCAGAATGTGTTTGCAGTGGTGCCAACCAAGAGGTACCTGCATGGTACCTGTGGGTGGCTTTGTCATGGGCTGCAGTGACACTTTCAGATCTCTGGCCACTTGATGGAGCTGCTATGAAGAATGTGAGAGCAAAACTGCAGCCAGACCAGAGGTCTGAACAAAGAGCTGGGCTGAGACCACAGAACACACTTCTCACAGGGATTCATGCGAAGCACTCAGGTGATCAGGGACTTAGGTGTAAAACAAGAGTGAGAGAAAGAAGATCTTGCTATTTTAGACAACTTTGTTTGGGAATGTAAATGGAAAAATGTTGCTTTCATTGTGTTCTGTTTCAATAACAGGGGATTTAAGGTACATGAGATTGGAGCACTTAAATGAGCACTGAAAGGCTTGCAGAAGTGTGGTGAAACTGAATTTAGCTGTCCATGCCAGCAGCAGTCTCACTGAGCATCCTTGGTTTTGCCTGGTGAAATTGAAATTTTACACTGTGAGGAAGAGTAAGAGAATTTTGTAATTTAGTGCCAAAAATAACGGAAAATAGAAAAAGTCTAAATTTAAATTTTTGCAAAGTATCAGAAATGGTCATTATCAGAACTCTAAAAGAAAGGAAGATTACAGAGGGAGCATAAGCTCTGTTATATGTTCTTTCTGGGATTGTCTTTTAAAATTTCAAAAAATTTTATTGCTTTTGAAAGGAATTTTATTTTTTTATCAAACAAAATATAGAAAAATTGAATATTTTTTGGTACACACACTTTCTAGACTTGTCTATTTACCATGATTTTTAGAATGATCAGCCTGAGGGAGACAGTCACTGGGAAACATGGTAAATCGTGGGGTGGTTTTCATTATTCCTGGGTTTTTTTTGCGATTGGAGAGGGTTTATTTTTCTTTATACAGTTCACCTGGATGGATTGAATCCTATAGAACACTCTATATTCTGCCCTCCAGGAGGGCACAAGGATCCATAAGAGAGCATGACCATGGACCAAGGTCATGTAGCAGAAGGGATAGCTGGATGGGATTAAGATTTGTGAGTGGGTTAGGTTTGTTTTTCTGGGCGCAGCTGTGTAAAAAATAAATGAAAATATTTCATGTGGTTAGAAAATACGGTAAAATAATAGCCACAATTAAAAAAATATATATACACCAGTGATTCTTTATTCCAGTAAACTTTTCCATTGGAATATTGACCAAGGTCCTCAACTCTCATTTGAATTCATATGAAAATTAATAGAAAATAGTGCTGTGATTGGACATAATGAGGTCATCTCCTGGTCATCTTCCTGGGGAAGAGGCCTGTGCTGACTTACCATCAGGACTGAGCCCACTGAGGACACAGTTGCCATGGGGAAACACGTTTCTCATCCATGCTGCCCACATTCTGTGGATAAATGAAAGATTTCATGCACAGCAGTTGTCAAGACACGTTTTATAGGTACGAAAGTCACTGTGTAAAACTTCTTATGGTTTTGCACTGCTTCTCTGCAGGACATGCTTAATTAATGCACCAGAGGGTCGTTTATTCTTTGCAAAATATGAGCCCTTCAGTGTCACTGAAAGCTCTGACATTGTGGAGATGTGAGTCACACCAGTGAAAGCTGCCTGGGGCTGTATTTAACCTTGTGCACTGAAGCTGAAAAGTAATTAATAAATACTCTCAAGTGTTATGTTTTTCCCTCCCACCAACTCAACATCTTAATTACAAGGGAATATGTACAGAGAAAACTGCTCTGTTTGTAGTTGTCCTGCCCTCCTTTGCAACCTTTTTTACCAAAAAATGCTTGTAGTCTCAGACTAAAATACCTTTAGTGATATCACCTAAGCAATCTCAGACCTTATATATGTAGGAATGCTATTCTTCAATTGCAGGCTTTGGACGGATTATTTTTAGTTCTTTATCCAATGCCCAGGATCCTGGTCCTGGGTGGAGCCTTAGGCACTATGGTAAAAAAGACAACAATGGTAATAATAAAAATAAACCTACTATCTCCATATGGTCTCTATTCAGGCATCTTAAACTCTACATGTGTTTCTGCTCCTATTCAAAGGAGACAGTCCAAAGTGCTTTCAGAGATCCAAGTGACATTGATAAAAGGAAAACACTAGACATAAGAATAGGCATGAAATTGCAATTTCAGTTTTGTCATTCCTATTGCAAAACAAAACAATGTTCAAAGTTTAAATAAAATTTGACAAATCATAATCATGGGGCAAAAAGTGGATTTTCATGTCATGTACTCCTCTAAATCTAGAGAAATGCTGATACCTGTAGAAATGTAGAAAGTTGTGAGTAACCACAAATTCTAGAAGAATCCCTTCAGTTTTACAGCTGAGACCATGGGGTGTTGGTCTGATTTTGTAGGGCTCTTCCTACTCTCTTAATGAGGAGGGAAGTCAGCCCAGTAGCTCAAGGGTTGTTATTCAATCCAATTAATTTAGTGCTCTACTGTTTGCACATCATGACTTATTTTAAAGAGATTTAGACAGCAGAGGATGTCTGAGAGTGTTGGAGCTGGACAAAGGTACTGCAGTGTTTGGAGAGGTCAGAGCTTGTGGTTGTAGATAAGCTCTAGGTTTGCTGTCAGTGAGAAAAGAAACAGGAAGAGAAGTAAATGAGAACACAAGTAGTGAAGGAAAAGTGAGAGAATGGGACAACGTGCTCCTGCTAGGGTTGGCTTAATGAATTAGTTTATAGATTTTATTCCACAATTAGGTCATAAACCACTGAAAATATCTAATTGTGCATGAGCCTGTTGGAAAGGAGGGACACCTGAAACTGAGAAAGCCTGGTCCAGGACTAAAACTTGTAGATACATAATCTTAAGTCTATGCCATTAAACTGATAATAATTCTGCAAATTATTCCAGATAAATGTGGTGGAAAACATGTTGCCAACATGAGGGGCAGGATTCTCTTGTCCATAAAAGGAGTGAATTGGCTGAAGTGTAGTAGCTTACCATGTTGGTATGTAAATTTGGTCAAATAAATCCTGACCTCGATTTTGAAATAGCAGAGATGATGTGTGAGGTCTCCAGGTTCCTAAACTTGGACTTTTTAATGCTTGTTGTGTTTTTCATACACTTAGGGGCTGACTTTGCTAACTCTTTCTCTGCCCCAGGCTAAGCTAGTGATCTCATTCAAAATAAAATCAGAATTTTGTAAGGCCAAGAGCCACAGTAAAAAAACACTTCACTCAGCCAAATATTGATAGGTTTTGCACTACAGCCACAGGATCTGACAGTGCTGATTTGTTGGCTTCAGTTCTCCTATGCTGCGTCTTCATCACTCACTTTCCTCACAAGCTTAATTCAGATGTAATCTTGGAAACAGCCACATTTTACACTAGTGAATAAAGATGACATGCTGCCTTGTTTTTTCCTCTTCCTGATTCCACCTTCCATTGATTTATTAAACCCCTGAGTTTTGATGACAAAATGTTTCATCATTCTTTTCTGAAGGGGCCTCTGTGATAAATAGATCATTGTTGATGTTGATTCATGCCTTCTCTGGAGAGCAGTGATTTTGGATTGTCTTATGTTATATTTCCTCTTGGGCTATTCTGAAATAAACAGTTCTCATGCCTAATTTTATTGACATGCTTTTGATGTGGTTTTGGGCTTGTTGTTGTTATCCCCCCTTCCTTTCTGAATTGCTTTGTCATTTTCTGGATGAGTGTTTGTTGAGGTATGAGTCACGGAAATGGAGCAGTATTAAGGTATTCTTTAATGCTTTCAAACAGATCACACTTAATAGAACAATAATGCATTATGTTGGGTATTGTTCCATAGGCTAATTACCTAACCAGATAATGCTGGGGGAGCAAACCTGTAGCAGACATTAATTATCCATGCATGGACTGGTAGCAGATGGCAGTATTTGCAGTGGAATATAAGTTGATGGTTCAGTGGATTAATTAAAGCTTACACAGTATCATGCCCTCCACTAAAAACATGGTTTAATAACAACTGTGTGCTTTTTAAAAAGGGAAAATAATATTTAGCTGTGGTTCTTTAACTGAAGAGACTTTGCTGCAAGCAGAGAGAGTGAAAGGAATAGTCGATTTCCCAAAAATTACTTTAGTGGCTTCTATTTGCCTTAGGAGTGCTCAGAATGGGCATGGCAAGTAATGGGTAATTATTGTAGAGTATATTAACAATTGTGGAAAGAGGGACTAGATGTAGTCATGTGCTTTTCTTCACAACTGTTTGTCTGTGGAATTCTACTCTATTTTGCATTGTCTTTTGGTCAAATTAATCTACATCATCTCTCCTTTGTGTCTTTGCTCTGAACTATATGAGAACCCTGGTACATCTTCTCTACAGATTGGACATGGTTTGAATAATCTCAACACAAAAAAAACCCCCATGAACACAACTTTTTTTCTGGCCGAAACTATTCCAGCTCAGATCTGAGGGAAGAACTCATGTGGCCAACTTTCACAAGGAGGGCATTTTCTGCTGGGGAGAGACTGACCATTACCAGCAATAATCTTGAGGATTGAGTTGTTAAGTGAAAATACTGCTCAGCAGTGCTTTGTCTGCTCTGACAAAGCTTTCCCCAGGGGTGAGCTGCAGTGCTTTGGAGCTTAGGGGCTGTTCCAGGGAGCTCAGCCAGAGCCCTCCCATGCCACGGTGCCAAGGGAGCACATGCTGCATGGGCAGCTCCTAAGGAAACGTCTCTGCACCACTGGGGAGCTCCAAGGGCTGTGAAGCACACCCAGACTTGTTCCTGTAGCATGGCTCATCGTTTCACTTCACTGAAGTGGAGAGGACTCTGACAAAAATCCTTTATTTCTGTTTGCTGTGGCAAATTGGTGAAGAGTGTGAGAGAGAGGCATGGCATCACCTGATCTATTCATAAAGGAGGCAAAAGCAATAACTGCTGCGGCACTAATGAGGTATAAAATATCTCACCTGACAGCCACCAACACATACAGGACTTGAATTTTTTTTTCTCTCAGTAATATGAGCTCAGCCTAGATGTTATTATCTCCTGCTGGCTGTAAACTTTATGGAAGAGACAAACCCGAGACATAATCCCTCTGTAAGTTATAAATAAGTTTAAAGATGCAACAGTTACGTTTATTGTCAGTTTTTGAACTTTTGACAGTGAATATCTAATCTGGTAAGCAATAAACTCACAGTACCTGGCACTTTTATGCACACATCTCAGTTTTTGTCACTGTTGCTTTTGCATAGATCACATCTGGAGTCTCATACCTTGGCTTTCTGCAAGCCTCAGTCCTCCTCCCACAAATACCAGAATTAAGAATAACTTTACTGAGGCTTACAATACGCTGTTATAACTTGCTTAAAAGGACTGGATAAATTCAAAAAGATATATCATATTTTATTTACATAATCTTAGTCAATAAAGACTGGTGCCTGGTCAGTAGAAAAGAAATTATTATTCCCCCCAGAGTCTAGAAGAATCCCTCACAGGGATAATTCCCTTCTTATTTAACAAACAAATTTCCTTTTAATTCTTTTTTTCCTTTTATTTTTTTTATTTGCTGTGAAATCCCTCTAGATATGAAGGTTGGATCTTCCTGAGTAACAGAGGGTATTTGGATTCCTGTTTTGCCACCTCAAGTGATTTCAATGCAATTGGATTTCTTAACTAAGTACTTGGATTTCCATTTCCAAACCACCTTCAATATAAAAATGAAAAAGCAATTATTTATGGGAGGTAGTAACCAGATTTCTTCCTTTCCTGCAGTTCAACCAGGAAGCTGTTTGGAAGCTGTTTCATGACAAAGTGCACGCTTTTTTTCCTTGATTTAGGTATGTGAAGGCACTCCATTCTGCCTCTGTACATCACTTTGTTTCTAACAAGCATTTGAGAAGTTCAATAGTTTTTTATGACTAAGGGCCAATGGAAAGCTTAAAACTTGAAAAACTTACTTAGAGGACTGAAGTCTTGACAGTTCCATGTCATAGGATTGGATTGCTTGGAAAATATTCACAGTCCAAGGGAGCAGGAGTAATTATCATTGTGTTCTGACTCATGGCTTCACCCATTTCTGGGCAAAGCTCTCCAGCTGAGAGCACCAGCTTGATGAGTCGACTCTACTTTTTTTTCCCCCTTCTATGACAGACCTAGCCCAACCAAATCAATCCCATCAAGACTTAGTGGCACTTTCCTGCTGACTCCCTGGTGTTTCATGACTTCCTTGAGGCTAAGGCTTCCTAGGGTTGCTAAATCCAGGGCTCAGTTCTAATTTTAAAATATTGTTTTTCAGAACTTCATTCAATATATTTCTCATAGATTTCACCAGCCACAAAACGTGTTTCCACAGTAACAAATGGAGCAATGTAATTGCCTGTGCACCCTGCCATAAATCCTTCAGGTGGTGATTTTTAAAATGTGGATAGTATAAGGACTTGGACAACTTTGGTGTTTCAAAGTAAACTTGCAGATTTCAGAGTGTCAGCCAAAAGATTTCTCAGAGAGTTTCACTCAGCTGGAGATGTGGATGTCTCTGAGATAACTCACATGCCAATTTTTTTCTGCTGTTTTGTTTATTTGTCTATCATTTGTCTTCCCTACCAGTGGGACAAGTCCAATCAGACACCGGGCAGGACTTTGCCAAATTTCTGGCTGTTTGCTGCCATGAACCTCAACAAGAGCACAGGGCAGGAGAGGAGAAGCTCTTTGCTCCTGGGAAGCCAAGGAGGTGGTTATAGGGAGGGAGGGGAACTGCTGCAGCCTCCCTAAGCTCCTCCAGGTGTAATCTCCAGTGCTGTCTGTTCCCATTAAAGAGCTCTGTGATGGAGCCACATCCATTTGTAGCAAGCAGCCAGCACAATGTTTATGAATTTTCAATCATATTTCATTAAATATTAGAAAAGAAGGCTGGAGAGAGAGCTCCTCTAGGCTTGAGTCTGTGCTGGTGAGCACAGGTTGCTGGTGAGCTCCCCTTGCTATCACTCCTGTTTCAGACAGCTCTTTCTCTGTCCTGCTGCTCAGGAGCTCTAACTGTGGGGAGTCCTCAGCCTCTCCAGGTGATTTATTACAGACCTTACCCATAACTAAAAGCCAGTTAGAGTTGTTTTTTTCCCCCTGTCAACATCTAACATAAATCTTCTCTCTGCAACTGAATTAAAAACATTAGATTGACAGAATATTGTGGGGATTGTGCCAAGGACAGTGTGTGATGCTTCCAGCAAGCTGGATAAAAATGGAGAAGTTCTTCATTGGCTCCCACGAGGTCCATCTCAACTTTGCTGCTGAGCTCCTATAAAAACTCAGAACATGTGATGTTGGCCAGAGAATCCAGTGCATCTCTGCAAAGCAATTGTCTGTTCTGTCAGTGATTTGCCCATGTTCAAAGGCAGGAGCACTGCTGGGGTGGAGTGAATTGCAGGGGAGCACAATATCCCAATATCCCAATATCCCAGTCTCTGCTGGTGTTTGGTGCCTGTTACACCAAGCTGCTACTAATATCCCAATATCCCAATATCCCAATATCCCAGTCTCTGCTGGTGTTTGGTGCCTATTACACCCAGATGCTACTTCAGCCCGTCCCTCAAGCCTCCTTTCTGTGTGAATGGAGTTCAGTGTGCTGGGAAGTGGTGCTCCATATAAGGATTTGGTATCAGTGTGATAGCATATATTTGAATAGCATTATATCTAATTTAAAGTATATTAACCTGTCTCCTGCCCTGATTACTAAAATCCTGTCTGCATCAGTAGAAGTCTTCATATCAAACAGCTTCAAGGAAAGCACAGAGAGTAGCAAGAACAGAAATATATGCTGATAATCCATTTAAATGCAAATACCTTGCTATTTGACCTGGGATGCAAATCTTGAAATATATTGAGTATTAAACTCATAGATCAAACTCTCAACAACAGTAGTTTAAAAATTTGTGCATATTCTTCTGTGAGAAAATTACTTCAAAGTTAAATTCATTAAATTTCATCTGCTGCAAAGAGAAAAAGACTGTTTCTTATTAAACTACAGCACAACACTCAGGTCCACACAAGAGTCTTCTCTGTTTGAAACCCCCAATTTTACTTTGCTTTCAAAAATGTCAGAATAGGGCTGATTGGTTCATTTAATTGATTAGTGAAGTTTTTTAAGTAGTGTACTAAACATTACTCAATCATCGTGAGCTGAACATGAAAATTGAAAGGTTATTTGATTTTGTTGTTTTATAAAATACATATATATTTGGTTTAATTTATCTTTTGGTTTATATTCTGCATATATTTCATTTGAAAAAATATTCATCTTTCACAATCCTGGAAACCTGGAAACCTGAGGGTGAAAAAACTTCATGTTCAGCTGGTTGCAAACACTGCAGCTTTAAGGGGAAAAAAAAAAGTTAAAAAATATTAAATGTTATGACTGATTTAAAATTAAAATTCCATAAAGATATTTTCACTGGGTTTTTCAGACAGTCTCAGAATCTGTGTGTTCAGGATCTCATTTCAGAGATATTTACAACTAGTTTGTCCAATTTTATCTAACAACAATATATTTCTTTTTATATATTTTTTTAAACTTGGCTCATAGTCTGCAACACTGCACAATAAACAGCTCTGAAAATTGGGTTAGTTTCTGCTTAGGGTAACTCAGCTTAAGGAAAAAAAAAAGTTAACCTGGACACTTTGCAAACTGCTTCTGGATTTGGTATTTTTGCTCTTTTGAGTTCTTGCAATGCATTTTGATCATTCTTCACCTTCCTTGGCACAGGCTCGGTGAAACCGGGCTCGGGAGAGGTTTTTGCTATGGAGCAGTTCAGCAGCAATCTCGGATGTCTGTCTGACAGAAATGTTTCTAAACTGCCTCAGACACTCATTCTGTGGCTTTGCTGCCTGTCCCCTGCAAATGATCTTCAGGCTCCACTTGTGGTGCCCTTTTTCACTGGAATTTGGAGTCATCTTTCACCTTGGCTGAGGGATTTGCCACACTTAGACTGTCTACATGCTCCATTTGAGTGCAGTCTCGATGGGGTTTTTATTGTGTGGCCAAGATTAGGGGCATCCTTCTCCACCCCAGGCCCAGTTACACCCTGTCACCATCATTTTAAAGTCTGTTACTTTTGCTGCTCTCCAGGAAGATGAGGTTGCTGGCGAGGAGAGGAAATAATGAGCCTAACTCTGATTCTGTCCAAAACCCATTTCAATGAGTCTTCATTTGCCATAAAGAATAAATTCGCACAACAATTACACTTGAGTATGTGAATACACCTGGGCAAGGTAATTAGAATATAATTCTTTTGCCTTAGCTCTGCTTGTGTGTTAGAAAGTGAATAGTTGGATGCCAGGGAAAAGGATTCAATGTGAGTAGTTTCTGTTATTGCAGGTGCAACTTGCTAGCAATAAGAGTTCCTGAGGCACTGCTGGCTGTTTATATACTTGTCTTTGCTTACAATGTAGGTATGCAAACTCCTTCCAGTTTATGAGAAAATATAACAATAGAACATTTTTCTCACTAATGTAACTTTTGTACTCCTGGGGATCACATGAATATCAATTTCTATTTTCCTTGGGTTGATATTTAAGGATCATCTGAAGTCTTCATGGCAGATTGTGGAATGTTTTTCCTTAAAACAGGTCTCTTTCAGAATATTTTTTATACTCATCTCTTTGCATCAACTGAGCCTCCAGACCACAGTGATGGCTGGGGTAAAACTGGCTCTATAGAGGAGACAGTTGTCAAACCAAACAGCAGGAAGGGCACACAGCCAAGCTGAAAAACTGGGCACATTTGTGGCTCAGGCAAGTCCACTGAGAAAAATGCTATCTTTATGTTTAAACTTAAAATAAGGTAGGCTGGCACTTAAACATTGTCTTGTCTTGTCTTGTCTTGTCTTGTCTTGTCTTGTCTTGTCTTGTCTTGTCTTGTCTTGTAGTGAAAGTGCTCTTGCAAAAGGAGAAATTGAGCAATTTGTATGACAGAAAGTTTTGATTCTGTCTAAAACTTTTCATATGATCAGCAGCCAAGCAGCAAAATCATCATTCCCATCTTCTTGCCCAGAGATTTCACTTCTCAGGAAAAAATCTTCTCTCCTTCTCTCCTCCAGAGAAAACATCTGATACAGCTTTCCTATCAGCTTCCTACCAAAATAATTCTGGGGTCCATTAACATCTGGAGTTTGAATGGGTACACAGGATGTTTCAGCACGGAGTTTTTTGAGGTGAAAGAACAGAACTGCTGTGTTGTATCTTTAGGGAATATACTGCTAGCTCAGTCAGTGCAGATGCCACATTAAAATGAAGCTGGATTTCAGAAAAGATTTCTTTACATCATCGTGATTCAGATTAGCACATTGCTCTCCAAGCACACAAAAGTCGTCAGGACATGAAGAGCTTTCATAACTGATGACTTAATAATTGGGTTTTGACTTGCTTTTTTCTTAATGCAGACATTATGACTCTGAGCAGATTGGTAGGTGGGTCTTTGCTTTGCAAAGGGTAACCCCTGTTAGCCCTGACACTTTTTGAGCTTTCAATTCAAAGGTTAATTTTGGGAGGGAGGGAGTTGTGACCAAGAGGGGCAAGGGAAAAAGGAAGAGCCAAGCGTTTCTTCAAGCACAAAATGCTGCAAGAATGCAGGAATAACACTTGAACAGCTTAGTTCAACTAATGCTTGTGGCTTGCTTCATCCTCTCTCCTTCCACTTTTCCTGTTCTCATAGGTAAAATTGCCTAGAGAAATAATGACCACAGACACCAAAAACTGCCACTAATTTGGAGTAATCAGACTGAGCAATTTGCATAGTGATTAGCCAGAGCAGCTCAGCATTACAGACCTGTCCTTCACACAGTGGTGTCTGTCTCCCTCTTTCCAGGCTGTGCTGGCACACATCTAAGCACAGGAACAGCCTTTGCCAAGGCAAGCACAGGGAACACTTCAGCCTCCCTTGTGTCATCCATGCTGTCTCCCCATTCAGCAGCACACCCAGCTTTTCCCAGAAGTTCTCTTGAAACTATCATATCTGTTGAATCCCCTCTTATTGCTCTGGACATCCTTTGCTAGTTTTTCCTCCAGGTAGGATTTACACTTGCCAAAGCAGTGCTTTCATATTCATGCTGCTTATCTCTTTTTTCCCCCACTTATTGAGTGCTCTTTCTTTGCATTTCCTTTCAGTTGTTAAGAAACCCCTTACCTGGGCAACTGAAGGAATTCCCAGTCTTCCCCTGTAATTAAATGGTTTCTTCTTAAGCTCTTAGTAAGTTTTCTGTAGATGTCTCCCAGCAAACCCTTCACTCCCATGACTGTTTCACAACTGATTTATTTCAGAAAATGAACAAAGATGTGGAAATCTTGAACACCTTTTGGGGGCTTGGGGAGACATCTTCTCCATTATATGCATGCACTTGGTTGTGTTCCCTTCAAATTGGTCCCTGATCTTTTTTCTTCTCCCCGTGTCTTTGTTGTTTTCCTGAAATAATGCATTAACACATCTGGTGAGCACGCAGAGCTGTTGAAGAAATTCAATTCTATTTGATCAGGGGGATTTGCTTAAGATCTGTTTCCAAAGCAAAAATATCAAGCAGCTATTATGTCTGTAAGTGTCATAGCCTGGCCTGAGCACACTTACCAGGTAAGCCAAGTGAACAGATGTATGCAGAAACTGCAACTATGGAATTTTGGCACTCTCAAAGGAGAGGAGAAATTAAGTTGGAATCTTTAATGTATTAGAACAGATCTATTTATGCTGCTGGTTCCCTTATTTTTTGTGTTCATCTTGACATTTCCTGATAAAGGACCTTAATTTTGCTTCACAGAGGTACCAGTCCCATGACTATGGGTTACAAACCTCTTATATTCCTCATGAACTCTTCCTGCAGTGAATGTTGTTTCATTTGCTATTGCAATGGGTTGCTTCATACTACTCTTACCCATTATTTTTCTTCACTTTTTTTTTCTAACTTCCAAAACTGCAAAATACACAGAATCATCAGGAATACCTACATTTTATAAACAACATCTCTTAGTAAATTAATTCTTGCCAATTTTTAGTTCATACAAAACCTATGGTATTAAAACAAATGTGCAGTGTCTTTCATAACTTGTTTTTTGAAGCAAACTTCATAGAATTGTCAGTACATTAGATTTCAGCATGTCCCATATGTGGGGAGCAGAGCTCTGAGACTGGACCAGAGCATTATTCTCTAGAATAAATCTTTGAAGGTTAGAATAAGATATAACAGAATATGAAATTCCTAGAGAACACATGGTGTGTAAATTGCATTTTTTTCATAGCTTGATCAAATTTGGACAGCTTTTTCAGATGGCAAAACACAGTGGTGAGAGCTTATTCTGTTCCCAAATGTAAATGACCTCTACAGACACTGAGGGGAAAGTCATTATTCAAAAAATGAAGAGCAGGACTCTTAGCTATCAAACCAGTTTAATGTATTTTCCCTTCATCATGATTTCAAAAGAACAATTTTAGTTGAAATTACCCAGTCTGTCAGTTGTGGGTGGACAGGCAAAAACATGTAATGTATAAACTTTTTGTCCAGATGGTAACCAAAATTCGGATTAATTGATCATGGAAAAGGGGTTACTCAGCAAATTCACTCTCAGTGCTGTGAGCTATGTTTGTAGTAGGTGTCACTGCATACCAAGGATTAGAGGACAACTCCCATGTCCTCAGTCAAGATATTAAAGAAGTGAGGGTAGTACACCACTGCTAAAAGGTTAAATTATAGGCCAGTAGCAGGAACAGAAAATAAGAGTTAAACTTTCATGATAACATCTGCTGTAGTCATTTGTATTTCACTGCTGAAAGGACTGCAATAAAGTTATTTTGCCTTCCCATCAGCTGATGTCCGAATTAATAAAGTACTGTCCTCATTTAGATCCCATTCTCAGGCTCACATTCTCATGTAATAAGAAAGATGAATCAACTGAGACTGAGTTGATCAAGATGTGGAACAATGCCTAGCTAAAGCAAATGAATATAGCTTCAAAGGACAGCAGTACTGAAAGGTTTAAATTAGTTGAGCTGGGATTTGAGGATATTTGTCAACTGAAAAGCACTGATTTTATTGAAATTTAACCTGCACCAGTAAAGAGCTGAGGTCAACACATGTTCCATTTGAAAATTAATTTGATAAATTTTGCTGGGTAACTCTGGAATTTGGTCTACTTGTGTCACTGAGTCCTTTTCCAGCACAGGCGACCAGTTGGTAGAAGCCTGGTGAACAGAGATTAGAGAGCATCTCTGCACATCAGTGTACTCGGTTCTGGAGAACAGTCTGGGAGGTTTCCATCAGCTTTTCTGGCATGGGATCACATCAGCACTCAAACCATTCTCTGACTGACCTGTCAAGATACATTCATTTCTCTGCAGCTTTCAAGTGAAAAGCCCCATTTTGTGACAATTTTTTTTTAAGCATCTGGCTTTCAATTTCACTTTCCAGTGCTTTCAATAAGCTGATGTGGAAAAAATCCAAAGCTTGATTTTGACACACTAAAAAACCAGAGATTTTCTTATAATCTGAAGTGTCTTTTGTTTTGCTTTGCTTTTTTTTTTGTTTTAAAATTTCACTTGCAGAAGTAGCTTCACCTCTGGTGAAAGGGAAAACAAAGTATAAAACCAGGCAAAATTTGATCTAGTTTTTTGGAGATTTTCATTCTGTGAAAATCTTCATGTCTTTTCTTTTGTGTCCTTTTATGGAAGGTAAAAATGCTTCAAAATCTGGAAAGTTTTCTTTAGGTAAGGAAATGCTTTCTCTCTAAGGTTTTGTTCTGGTCATGTATTATGAGGTAACCAAAGTAAATAGAATAAATAATAAGGAAGGACAGACTACAATTTCCAGACTGCTTTGACATATAATGTGAAAACTACATCCCTTTTCTTTTGGTTTCAGTGGGACTTGGTGACTGCCTTGCAATTTTTAAATGCACAATAGAAATATAAGCTTAGTCATGGATTCTAAATGTTATGGTGCAGTACAGACTGCTGGCAATTTGCTTGTGAAAACAATTATTTTCTTTTCTGTCTCACTTTGCTTTCATGTATATGGCAAGACTATTCTTGGTCTTGATAAGAACGACTCTCTCCTCCAAGTGAGTGTGACTCACTTGGACTTCACAAGGTCAGTATGATCTCCCAAAAGTTCTCCAGTTCCACTGCAGAAATCATCTCTCCTGCCTGGTCAGAACATGATGCCTCCATCAGCCCAATTTGTTGTCCTCCTCAAGGGCTGATCTTGACCTAGCAAAAAATAAAAAGAAGAGACAAAGTCCCAGCTTCCCAACTGAGCAAAGTAAATCTGGTTTGAAGTTTTTGATTCAGACTTTTAAGCAGAATCTGTCATTATTTTGAATTCTATCCAGTCTTCTAGCAGTTTCAAAAAGTGTCACATGCATGCAGTGCAAAGCCACTGCTATGGAACTCAGTGTACAATGTAACATGTCTAAGAGAAATGCTGATTTTTCACAGAATATAAAAACCAGAAAAATAGAAAAACATTTTCACATGACCTTGGCCTTCTGCAAAAATAGCCTAATGTTCATATCTTGTCTTACTTATACTTGTCTGGAGGCCTTTGTGGAACTTTCCTAAAGACCACAACATCAGCTGCAATATGGAAGTATTTAGCAGTTCTCTGTAGATTTAGGTTGCTATTTCATTTTTATGTAAGATTTTTTCCCTGTGTGAATTGAGATGCATTCTGGGGCATTGTGGGATAGTTTAGCCATCTAAACTAACTTTAACATCACAAATTCAAATGTTTATCTCCCACTTGGGTACTGTTTGTTTTGACATCCTACTTAAGGACTTCTGTACAAAGGGCAAGAAGAGAGAAAAGAGTAAAGAAAACAAATCTAATGAGACTGAATACACAGTGGAGTACTCGAGCCTTCACTAGGCTCCCCAGGCTGCATGTTTGTGGTGGATTTGAGATAATCTAAGTGGGCAGCTGTAGTTGCACTCTCTCTCAGTTTTAAACCTCCTGAAATTTGTGGCAACAAAATCTGGGTTTGGACTGCAGAGAAGCCTTCCATGCTACTTCATAAAGCTGACATGAGAAACACAAGGTCTCTGGTCAGTTCAGAGATCTGAGCTATGACTCCAGAGAACTGGCTACTTGATTTAAATTATTTTTTTTTCTTTGTTAGTGTGTGGAATAAGTCCCTGTCATGTTCTTTATATCTAATGTAACACTATCACTAGTAAAAAAACTTCAGTTACACTATTTCCACACATGGTTTTCATAAATTAGCCTTCTAAACCCGTAATTGGAAATGTAATCAAGAGGTGGTTGTGCTTTTTGGTAGGGCAAGGCAGCCATAAATGTCATGAGAGTTCATGATGCTCGTGAGTCCTGAGGAGCATTCCAGCATTAACAAAGGCCACTGGTGTTTATGTCCAGCTGTTGTGATGGGTGAAATGTGCATTTCAAGCCTTTGTGCTGTAGTGCTTGGACGAGATAGTGCAGCCATAGACCAGGACCCCACAGACATCCTCTAATTAGTCAGAAAGGGTGGCAGAGGATCCTGAGAACAGAACTGCTGTGGATGTTGAGACTGTGTTTAATCTCTGCCTGATTCAGGTACCATTCAACATCTGTTCTCGTGTCACTGGAGACTGCAACATAAAATACTGTTGTGGCATGTAAAGGAATGAAACCTTTTGTAAAACTGAGTAAGATGAACTTTAAAGCCAAGTTCTGGGACACTTCATTGATCTTTCAACATAGAACTAACAGGGAACATATTTCTTCACATAGGCTTGTCTCTGGAGACTATGGCTGTGGAAGACTAGTTAAACTAATGGAGGATAGGATATAAATCCAGTGATTAATCTTTTTTGGAAGCTAAATCAATAACTCTGGTTGTGTAGATTAAATTCTTTGCGTCACTTAAGGCTTTATTTTATAGCATAAAAAGAACATAAATAAAGACATGAAAATTAAAAAGTGAAGCTTCTTGTACAAGTTTCAAAAGGAAGTATGTGTGTTTTCAAAGTTGCATGTAAAGTACAGGTAATTTATGTTGGCCAAGATAAAAAAAGGAACAACAGCAAATTGTTTATAAATTTAGCTTAAAGATGGAAAGATGGATATAATGAAGTTTTAAATCAGTTGATACCATTTTACCATCTGACGTGTTCTTCTATTAAACCAATGTCAGCCCCTGAACTAATCAGAAACATCAGAAAGAAATGTGAGCAGAGTAGAGGATGGAGAAAACACCTGAGATTTTTTAATTTAGTGCTGAAACCAGCATTACTAATGGATAGAAATAACAACCTTCTCCACTGTTTCTGCCTTTCTTGCAAGCCTTTGAGACCACAGCCTCCACCAAAGTTATCAGTCAGCCTTTGGTCAAGGTTTTACTGAAGGTTGAGAAGTAAAGTGTGCCATAAAAAAAATTGATGTTTTCCACCTGAAGGATTTCTTATTTTCCCACTGCTGCCCACCTCTGAATATGTGCTCTTTCTATTCTTTGCACTGTTTCCTTTCTTCCTTCTCTGCATTTTACTGATACAAGAATCTACTTTGAGGAAGAGTGTCTCTGGCTGTGCTGCTCTCAGCCTGTGACCAGGAAGGCAGCTCTGTCTGAAATAACCTGTAAGTGATGTGTGTTTATCCAGACAGCTGATAGGGATGTTTACCAACCCTTGTTTCTCTTACAGAGACACTTCATGCCATGGTCTGCAGAATCAGAAGCCGCACATTTATCTTTGTTGTTCTTCCTTCCTCCCTCTCTGGGTATTTGTCTAATTTTGTCTCCAAAAAAACATATTCATACTCATAAGAGAAATGAGCTTCTGTTAGCTCATTTTGGGAAATGATGACTTGCAGGAGGGTAATTAAGGTTTCCTGCAATTAATTACTAACAGAAAGATATTCAGAGAAGCAGCATCACAAAAAATTCCTCTGTACCCAAAGAGAAAAGAAAATACCTAGCTAGTGTTAAAGTTAAAACTTTCCTTATTCATTTAAGTTTGAGATGTTTTAACTGTCTGGGGTTTTGTTAGTTTGCCAGGGATGCTTTTTCTGTTGCTTAATAGAAGGCTATTAAATTAAGCATTTGCCACAGACCTCAGTTGACCAAGGTTTCAACTCAGTGTTCAACCTTGCTTAAAGGAGGAAATATTTTATTCAGTCTTGATCCTCTCCAATTTTTTGTTCTACTGAAAGTAGGGCATTAATTGACTCAGCTGGATCACAGTGGGAATTTAGGGGTTTAACCTTGATTAAGGTTGTTTTGTAGTTTCAGCAAGATGCCTGTGATTTGGAACATTCCCTAACTGTAAAGCAAAATGTTATCTTCAGAAGAGTAAATTTGCCCTTGTAACTACTGACACTACGTTAAAGTAGTACCAACATGGCCTCTCAAACAGATTTATAGAAGAAATCTGGAATGTCCTCAGCAGCCTGAAAGTTGTGGTTTAACCAAGCTGAAAACTAAGCACCACACTCACTGTGTGCTCACTCCACTTCCTCCAGCCCCCATGGGACAGCAAGGGAATCAGAAAAGTAAAAATAAGAAAGCTGCAGGGTTGAGATAAGAACAGTTTAATAATTTAATAATAATAATAATAACAAAAATAATTTTAATTAAGAAGAAAATAACAGGAAGAGGGTGCAATAAAGCTCAAGAAAAACAAGTGATGCAATTGTAAAACTATTGCTCATTACCAACCAGCTGATGCCCAGTCAGTTCCTTGGCATCCACCCCCAGCCAGCTTTCCCCCTGGTTTACATGCTGATCATGGTGCCACATGCTGGAATGTCCCTCAGCTGTCCTGTGTCCCTCTCCAGCCTCCTCACTGGCAGGGCACGAGACACTGACAGGTCCTGTAAGTGCTGCTCAGCAACAACTGAAACATCCCTGTGTTATCAACATCATTCTCACAGCCAATCCAAAACACAGCACTGGAGCAGCTACCAGGAAGAAATTTAACTCTATCCCAGCTGAATCCAGCACACTGGGTTATTGCTTTTTTGCCTAAAATTATCCTCAAGTCAAGAAAATTTCAAGAGCAAAGCAGGCATACTGCTGAGCTGTATGGTGCTATTAGCCAAAAGCTCTTCTTACAAAGTCTGGTAAAACACCAGCAGAGTCCAAAAGACGTTTGGCAAAAAAACGTCATCTGGTCTCTGAAATTTGAATAAAGCATTAACAGGCCTAGATTTTTTAAATCTTCTGGATAATTCCCATGATTAAAAATCTATTCTAGATGTTGTTGCCATCCATGGAAAATTCTCAATGGGTTTTGCCTTGAGGCGCTAAAAATAAAGATCATTAACCTTTAGCTAACATACAAATCACAGGTTTAAGAAAATATAACTGCTGAGACTTGAAGATGAAAGACATGAAATAAAAAAGCTTCTTGCTGATTTTTTACTATTAACACTGCAGCTTTGACATGCTCTTGACAGTCCCTGAATGTTTTCCTTTCCTGTCTCTTTCCTTTGTATTTTGACTTGTTCTCTCATTAAAAATAACCATCCTGTAATGATTTCAACTCTATTTCTTCTTTCATTGGACATGTCAGGCTGTGACAGATGTGTGTGTTTCTAACCTGAGCCTTGAGGATGTAGAAATTTCATGCAAATGCCCTTAATTACATGCAGCACATCTGAATAGCAAACTCCTTGGCAAAGCAATGCTCTCCCAGCCCATTTTTGCCACAGAGGCATTCAGGCCGGGAGAAACCAAACCCTTTATCTGTACCCAGTGGTGATGCAGACACTAAAGGACCGCTGAGTTCAGAGGGAGCTCTTTTTGTTCTGAAGACAGTATATAATACATATTATAATGCTATTCTGGCTGCATGTGTGCCCCTCCTTCTACTGTATGAAACACCCAGGTTCTATGCCTGCCTCAGCTTCACAGTAATTCTGATGGTAATGATGTCACTCCTTCATGTCAGCAGATAAAAGCTGCTTTTTTGGTCAGGCTGTTGTAAGTGGAAAGGCCAGCACACAGGGAGTTACAGGTTTCATGGCTACCAAATTCTCATGCCTGACTATTTTTCATCCACTAAGCTCAGCCTTAGTGCTACCTGTCAAGTGATAACTTCTTCTATAAAAACTGAGCCCTTTTTTCTTGTTGTGGCTTTTGGTCTGGGTCCTTCTCAAGACTGGGAATGAAAAGGAGAAAAATGTCATACAAGCTAATCATTTTATGGTGGTTTTGTCTGCATCTACGAGATGGATCTTGTTTTTCCAAAGCACAGAGCTAAAATTTGGGAATCTGGTTGAGTGAATCAGACAAGCATGATGCAAAGAGCCAAGATATGTAGAATCAAAATACCTTTGTATGTTTTGCTTGGAAAAAAAAAAAAGTGTTTAAATTTTCACCAATATTTTTTAGTGAAAGCGCAGAAGAATATTTTTGAATTTAGGGGATTATGTTGGGTAAAGTACCTTTTTCTAATTGTCTATGATAAATATCTATAAAACACTTTCATGCTTTCATTTTTCAGATATGATATGTCATTGCCAAGTACCTTCAGCCACATGTACATTACCAAGTCTTCTTAATCTTTGCTTTTGAAGCAAATTCCACTCATACTTTGGTTCCTATGGCAGGGGAATTTTGGGAGATGCGAATGGTTTGGGAGCCTGTCTGATGTAAATCTGGCATCAAAAAATGACATAAATGACATAAAAACCAAAATAAGCCCAGTAATATTTGGTTCTCAGTACCAGCTGTTTTGCTTTACAGATCCATTGCCATGAATATAAGCACAGACATTATTCAGACCAACCGGATTTAATAGTTTACATCTAAATTGCATAAATAATCACCAAGGCAAAGTTTTGTCCATTTATCCTCATCTTTTAAGCTCACCAAACCTGTCCAGCAGTTTCACAGCTTGCTTTCTCATGAGATTTCTCATGTCTGGGTCCCGAGACAGAAATTCCTTCAGAGCTGCAGTGCCTCATTTTTGGTTCTGATTCTGGCTGGAGCCCAGAAATGCACAAGGAGTACAAATGAGGAGGAAAGCTCCATCAGGATGAAACCATGAATGGAGGTTAAAGCCAGTCACAACCAGGATAGGACTGTATCCTTGCAGATTTCTTTACAGAAGTGCAATTACTTGAGGGGGAATTAAGCATAGACCTGGAATGTCTGTCTTTGCTACATTCTTTGTTAATCAGAGCGCCATGCTGTAAGTTGTACAGGCTTTTCTTGCCGTTAACAGGCGCTGCCCATCTCAGCTTTGACTCTGCACCTCTGCAGTGTGCTCTATCCCACAGCTTAGAATAAGCATAGGATGTTTCTGCTGGATTTGTTTAAGCTCTTAGTAAACTCTGTGTGGTTTTAAAGAACAGAACAATGCAGCAGAACTAGTGCAGGATATACACATGAAGAATATCACAAAAGGACTGAGAAGTGTTTACATTTGTAGCATCTTGGCTTGTTTTCTCTTGCCTTACGGTTTCTGTTTCTCCTTTCATTTGCTTATGTTCTTATTTAGCTCAGTCCCAGAGGTGACTGCTTGTGTGCCTTCATATGTTCAGCACCTCACAGCACAGACAGATGCTTTCAATCCCTGATTGCACCAAGTAGATCACAAAATTCTACAGTCAGGTCTGACATGTTGAACTGCTGTGGTGCAATTCCTCTGTAACACGATGAGAAGTACTCACTGCCACCCCTGCAGCACTGCTCTGACCTGCTGTCTGGAGCAGCTCATCCTGCTCTATCAACTAAATTGGGTATCCTGGGACACAAGCCACCCAAGCCCAGTGCCTAATATCTGGCTGACTGTTATGCCTCTTACATATCTTGTTAGTGGTTCTGGGCACAGAGGAAGCATTTTCTGAAGATGTGTCATTAGTTCATTGCCCATTAATGGCCTGCCTTATGTGTAAAGGTCTCTGGACTGTCCCATGTGTTTAATCTGCTTCCTTTATCATTCAAAGATAATATCTCTGGCCCAGGCTACACTTTGCTGTGGTTACAATCAAGCATAAGAGCTTTTCCCATGACCCTTGTTTTGGATTTAAGGCATTGGAAAGACCTCAGCATTTCTAAAATATTGTTACCAAATCAAGTCAGAAAAGCAACCAGAACTACAGATGGGAGGTTGCAGAATAATAGTCCATATTAGCCAAGCAAACAGGAAACCCTAAAACACACATACAGTATTATCAAAATCAGATTAGATGTGGGGGACTCATGTTCTCTTTAGATTAAGTGGATTTGCATAGGTGTCATAAAATGTTTGAACTAAAATATTAGTTTGCTGAAAAGTGTATTCAATTTTCCAAAAGCCAAGAAATTCCTTGTAAAGGCATCTTTGCCTACAGAGGGTTTTAGATCTCTGATGTAGAGAGATGCATGAAAGATATTTTGTCACAGCTACAGCTGTGAGAACAAATGGTCTCTGGAACAAAATTATGGGTGTCACAACTTGTCAAGACTTGAATGAGCAAGGAAACCACTGGTCTTGCTTTGCCTTAGCTATTTTTAAGCTAAAGATATTGGTGCTACTTTTATGCTGATTTTATTCAAGTCCATTGATCTGTTAGTGCTGCCATAGGTCTGTCCTCTTTTATGTTGTAAATACCCTAGCAAGAATTTACATTATATTTTAAAAGTCAGAATCTTTTAAGACAGGGAAAATCAAGATCACATCAATTCTGTAGTGATAAATTGGATACTCTCATGTTGTTAAAGAAAAAAACAGAAATACAAGTTCTCTCTTACTGACACCATCAGCTTTTTAAGGCTGAGTCTTTCCAAATAAAGGACTTCAGCAATGGGCTAGCCATCTGTGCAAACAAGAAAACCTCCCTGTTGCCAAAAAAAATGAAGGTGGTTAATATGGTTCAAAAATCTAAATAAGCAAGTAAAATGATCACTTTAAGAAAAAAGGCAAGGTCAACTAGGAACAACAAGATCCACAAGATTAATTCACCTTTTTCCTGTGTATTAGTAGGATAGTGGAAGGAATACAGCCAGCTCTTGCCTTTCAATTGTGTTTATAATTCCAGATGTCAAGTGCTAATTCCCTAAAAGGTGTCAGCTTCGTCACTTGAAGCTGTCTGGAATTTGCTGACCGTCTTCCTCTGCAGCTGAGGACCTGGAGGATTTAGTCCCTTCTCTTTGCTTTTCTGTCTGCCACCTGCTGTACCATATAAATCGTGATGTTTCGTGGCAGTTGGGGCTCTCTCCCAAAAAACTGCCCACTGAGCTGCAGGAAGAACTTGCTCACCCGGTTAGTTTGGTATTTTTTCCTTTATGACAGCATTTGGCAAAGTTGTCCAAATTGGAATTTGTCCCTGGAACACTACAAATGCCCCCAGGATGTTTGTGGAAATGTTGGAAGTGTTGTGGCTCCTTTCATGTCCCCATTGCCGTGATCCCTCTGCCCTGCCAGCCCATGGAGCTCTGCAGAGGAGCCACTCCCCTGGTGCTGTGCATCTCCAGCGCTCCTTCTGGCTTTGTGTGCAAAATTGTCCAGTTTTTGCACATTCAAATATCAATTCAAACTCTTGTTTGCTCAGATAGGCTGTGTGCCTCATCACTCTAAGGCTCCTCAGTCCCTCCAGGGCTGATGGTGAAGCAGCAGTGCTGGGCTGTGTCGAGCCATGATGGATGTTGGCACAAGGAGAGGCTCACAGCTCCATGGAGCCTTGGTGCTTTTCCATCTCCCAAGATCTAAGGCTCCTCCCAGAGCAGGGGCACATTTGTCTTCAGGGCTACTCTAATGCAAACAGGAGTCTTTTGAGGAGAGAGGAAGGTGCATCCCAGAAGAGCAAAGAAACCCACTTCAAAATGAAGACAAGCAACAGTCTTTCTGCAAGAACATTTGAAAAAAATAAACATTTCTTCCTGCCTGAACTCCTGATCTCAACAAGCAGCAATGTTTTAGAAGCATCTCTTCTTCCCTGTTTAAAGGAAATAATTCAGCAGGAAGATTTTGGCAAAGTGAGACACTGTCTGAAACAGAACATTTTCAGTAGATAATATTAAGGGAAAAATCAGAACTCCAGCAGTTTTAAGAGTAAAGTTGCATTATGTTTGCTAGGAAAACTGCAGTGGTCTCTTTTTCTGTCTCTCTCCATTTTTTGAAGGCACATGAAAATGTCTTTCTAGATTAGATTACTTTCATTCTTTTTGTTTCTTTTCAGACAAAAAATGTTCTCTCTGATGTTTTCATGCTTCTTCAGAGAACAACACTAATTGGCTTCCATCACAAGAAAATAACTCCCTAGAAGAAAAAACAGTCTCTGTTGTTCCTTTACACCAATTTTATGTTTCTTAGTTGCGTCAGCATGGAGGATGACTGTTTCTATTTTTTGAGAAAGGGTATGGTTCCTGCCTAATTTTTATTTGTTCATTATTACTGGAGGTAGATAAGAAATAAATAAAGGAAGCTGAAAAGATTTTAGTTGGAGACAGTATTCCTTTTTATTTCCTTTGCTCTTAAATAAATTTGTTTTATAATCTTTTTTTTTTGTCTCCTTCAGGCTTAGTTCACTTCACTAGTCACAAGAAAATGTTTGTGACACAAAAAGTGAACGAGAAGGAGACTGATTGGCCCCCACATGTAGATAATAGAAACATGGAAGTTCACGTGTGTAGCAAGATATTCCTTTTTTAAGCTTTACTTTGAAAACTTCAGTGCTGCTTTGCAGAGCTAATGTCACCCCAAATCAGTAGTTGAGAAGGATGATAAACCAACCTCAAATTATTCTTAGAGGAGTTTGTCTTCCCATTTGTGATAGGGGCTTTATCTACCCGACAAAATGCAGTGATGAAATGTTACTACAGACCCAGAGAGTTCCTGAGCTGTGTCAGCTCAGCCCAGACTGAGGAGCTTCAAATAGGTACCAGAGGATACAATCTTGGCACTCCCATGAGCTAGAACCTTCCTATAACCAATTTACTATGTGGATAGTAAGATAATAATAATTTTTCTACATACCTCTTGTTTCATATTTTTTATTTAAACTCCAGGTGGGCAAACAGTGGTTTGTGAGCTCGGATCCCCAGGACAGCTGAGGCTCTCTTTTAGGATTATAGCACCCAAAAGGCAGAGACTCCTTCAGCTACTCTATGCTGTCATAGTGGTGTGGGGACAGAAAGTGTCAACCAGTCAGTAACACAGTCTGAACCTTCAGACTTGCATTTCTTTGATTGTTTAGGAAGCACTAAAGTTAATGTGAGTGTATTTCTTACCCTTTGTGGGACCCTCTAGTAATTCCCACTGCTGCTTGTTTTAGAGCTGATTCTTATTCTCAGATTTTTGAGAATTTCCAAGGACTTTTGGAGAATATCTCTAAACCCAGGCACTCAAATAGTACCTCTCTTTCAGAAAAGTAGACAAAGAGTACTAGAGCTTGGATGCTTTACCAGATACTGTGGAGGCTTTTGTGCCTCTTGCTGCATTCTGCATTAGTCAGCAGACAAATGGGACTTGACATGCAAACCAGTAAAGGTCCTGCTTTATCCATTCAGTTCAGGGTCAAAACTTCAGGGATCATAAGCTGGAGTGGCCCTGACAAAGTCACCTGCTTTTGTCACAGTGGTCTCAGTGAATGTGTCTTGGTTTGCATTTGGTGAATATTTGGCCATATTTTTGTAGAACTGCCAGCTCCAGAGGAACTCAAAGCTTCCCCATTTTTTTTGCGTTTCCAAGAGCACTCCTAAAAGGAGATGAAAAAAGAGATCAAGCTACCTCTAAAATGCCCACATATCTAACATGACTTAATGGCTTATTTGGCCAAGCACTGATGAATTGTGAAATTTGGGTCTCATTCTCTTTAGCAAACTGATACAGATGTGTCCTTGCAGCTGAGAATTGTCACCAGAGACTTCTCCAGGCAGGACTGACTTGAAATCAGCTCTGTTGTGACACAGGAATGCCAAGTCTGTCAAAACTAGGGAATTTCTAAATCACAAGATAGCACTGGTTCATTTAATGTCTGAGAATGAGGAAGGCATTTTCAGCAAAGGAAGATGAAAACTTGCAGCCATGTCACCAGCTATCCCAATCAGTCACCATTTCTGCTCTAGGGTATACATTGTTCAGAGGAAGGACTTATTCCTGAACTAAGCTGGTGTTCACTTCATACCCTAAAGCACAAAATTAGATAGTACTTTTAATTTTATCCCAGGTATTATAACTGCATCTATCCAATCCTTTTATCTCTGCTGTGACATTCTCATATCTCATTTTTCTACCAGTAACTTCAGAATAACAGAGATGATTTTCGTGTTCCAGGTGTGTGCCGTACAGAAACCTTATGACCAGCTGGGTTATTAGATAGCACGCCACAAAAAACTTGTTCATCATCTCTCCAGAGGAAGAAATTTGCTTTATGGCAAAAGTTATTATTAGATTTTATCTTCAGTTCAGTAGAGTATCAGAAATACCATGAAGTGCATTTGTGGCTCTGCTATCCTTATCATTTTATATAGGGTGAATAAAAGGACAGAACTCCAAGCAAACCAGAATTTTGTAATTACATACACACAAATTACCAACATCCTTGAGCATCAGAAGCATTAATGCAGTGAGAAGTTCTCAGCATAATTTCCTTTTAAAAAAAAAAAAAAAAAAAACAAACCAAAACCTGTATTGAACCTTTGTAATTTTGAAGACAATGGTGAAAATTAAGAGGGATGTAAATCAAATAAGGATCATATGGAACATCCTTGGGAAATCATCTTAATCACTTGGAATAAATCCTCAGGCACACACTGTATATTGGGTGATTAAGATAGGCAGGAACAATTACTGTTGAAGTGGATCAGAAAATTGTTGTTTCAGAGGTCAGTCTGAAAAGACTAAAAAAGTAGCTGAAAAAAGCCCCAATACAGAACAGAAAAATAGTATCACTTGCTTTAGTACAAAGTTTTGGCAAATTCAATTCAGGTCAAATGAGCAACAGACTACATGAGAGGGAGTTAAATTGGAGGGACTTAAAACAAAACCAAATAAACAAACAAACAGAAACCCAAACGAAATACACAAGCCAAAAAACCCAGGCCAACTCTGTAAATGCTTCTGATAGGACAGCATTTAACATCAAAGTATCTTCCTCAGGCTACTGAGAATAGCAGTATCAGCTGGATATTTTATAATGAGCCTAGACAAAGAAGAATAATTAATAGATACTAAAAGGCTAAATGACCTGCATAACTACAAGCAAAATAACATTTTAATATTGTTTTTTCTCATCTGACTTGACAGCTTTTTTTGGGGGAAAAACATTGCTCCTGTTTGGGAAAAAAGACATTATTTCTCCTGGTTTGCAGAAAGGTTTTGAACATAGCGTTGTAAGTTCTTCAAAAGCCCAGTCAAGGTGGTGGAATATCTGGGGGGGAAAGCCGTGTGATGTCCCTTGTGGTGTCCCTCATCCATCTTCCCCTGTGCTTTTGTCTCTTTGGAGCTCTGCCAGTGCACACAAATTGGGTTTTTCTCTGTGCAAAGCACTGAGAGATCCTTGGATAATTCCTCTCTATATGTATAGGGAAGGTCTAAATGATTCAGGAGGCTGAGTCTCACCAGACCCCTGAAGTCCTTTGACCCCTTTGCAATATCCTCTGTTTACTCTGTGTTCAGTTCCTGCCTAGAAGATTTGATTGCTAGCAAAGCTTGTAGGCCCCAATTTCTATTTGACAGAATAGAAACACAGCTGTTGTCGAGGAGTGGCTGAAGGGCACTCAGGCTGCCTAAACTTGCCTGAGGAGCCTTGTGCTGCTGAGCAGACATCATGTGATAAGGAATATCCTTTTGGTCAGTTTGGATCATTTATCCTGGCTATGTCCCCTCCCGTGCCCACCCCATCCTACTCATGATGGGGGAATGCTGGAGAGACAGGGCTGATGCTGTGCCAGCACTGCTCAGGAGTAGCTCAAACACTGGTGTGTTATCAACACCTTTCCATCTACTGATGCAAAGCACAGCACCAAGGCTGCCTTGGGAAAATCTGCTGATCTCAGTCAGACCCAATACCCCTGCCATGGGGAGCTGACAGCAAACACACAAATTAGAAGCATGGAAAAACCTGAGTGTAGAATTGGGCCAGGATGCCAAGGGATAAAACTCTGTTAGAAGCACTGTTTGCTCGAGAGAGATCCTCAGCAGTAGTAAAAGAGAGAAGGGACTGTACTATCAGTAGTTAAAAATAACTTGATATATGGCATGGAGCAAACTTATTCAGAGTATTCAGTTTTTGGGACCATTTACATGACATTTCTACAGCCATACCTAAGCTGTTAAAAGGACTAGAAATACATGTCCAACCTCAACAGTGCTACATGAGCTGGATCTGTCAAGGAACACTGCTATATTTTTTAACCTTTCTGCTTCCTTCTTTAATGTTCTCTCTGTTGATATAATACTTTTTCTGTATTGCAGAAAAGCAAGGTTTTCAGCTGAGGTCACTACCCTAATATACAACATGATACACAGAAGAAGAACATTGCTAAAAATCATATCCTAGCTACACAAAGGTGAACAAAAGACAAAAAGCTTGGCCCTGCTCACAGTCTGGCAAGGTCACCACCAAAATCAAGCTTAGCTAAACTTACTTTTACAAAGAAACTTGACACAATCAAAGGTCAGCCTCTGAGATCCCAGATCTCAAAAGCTACATGCACAAGGATGGGATAGGGGATATTTCAGGTTCTGCATTGTCAGTGTCACTTTCTGTCTTCTGTAATGCATACTGGTAATGTAGATCTTCACTTCATTTGTGGGTCAGGCTTTCCACCCATTTTTCTATTTCACCAGGCTTCCTTAGGAGGAGGACACATTACCCTTGGAGCAAGAGAAAACATACTGAGGTGAAAGCATGTCAGAGAAACCTGTGGGTGAAGAGGGAGTGAGGAGAGGAAGGAAATAAATTGAACTGGACAGCAGCTGGCCTTTGGAAAGGCAGAAGTTACATAATCTCCAGTATTTTTTCCATTAGCAATGCTTAATATTCTGTTGCATCAATCAGTGGCCGTTGGGGCAGCAGTAGCAGCAGAAAAAAAAAAATTAAAAAAGGGTCCAGACCAACACTGTGCGGAATTATTCAGTCTTTGAAGCATAGTAATGAATTAATTTGTTACAAAAATATGAAATAATAGAAATATGTTCCCTCCCCTCTTTATTCCAGGAGGGTTCTAATGTGTGAGTTCTCATTAGTATTCACTTCTGTCAAATAGAAGGGTTATGCACTTTTACTGGATAATGTTTAAATATCAAAAATGTTTGCATTACTGTCTTAAATTAGAGGTTCTTTTTGCGGTCATCTAACCCATTTGAATGTAATGCACAGATGTAGTTTGAAATTGAGGCTATAAAAAACTGAGAAGTTCCCAAATGCTAGGCCAACACAGTAATACTCTTTCCCCATGCCTTTGGATCATGCTCATTTCTCAATTGAGAAATTAGACATAGACATATGTTAATTGTGTCTCTCCTCCCCATTCAAGTCCTGGCAGAGGCATTAAGGAGAACATAGGAAGGCTCCACAGGGGGAAATGAGTTTAATCATTAGCATCTGCAGATGTAGCCATATATTCTTGGCTGCTGGAATATGCAGCCTCTCATAGCTTTGGTCTAGTTGCTTCCCCAGAGGTAATCTTGACACCTGGCTAAATTCCTAAAGGAAATGTTCTTATTCTCCAGTACAATGTTGGATTGAATGTGGAGGTGATTGCATGATTTTCTACAACCTGTATTGAGAGGAGGTCAAACAATATCAGAAGTGTCCCTCTGTCCTTAAGAAACATCTCTCTCTCAGTAGTTTAATCTGTGCCTCTTGGATGTCAAGTAGCTTTTTCATTTTTATAATTTATAATGTGGTAGCACTCTAAGTTTGTGGTGGACTTGCTCAGTTTTAACCTGCAGGAAAGTAGACAGCAAAGTGCTCTTCTATTCTACAGCATCAGTTGGAGGGAAAAGAGAAAGCAATATCTGTATGACAGAGAAGAACAGTCAAAGGGAGAAAAGTAGGAAGAAATAATCAGATTGAGTCAAAAATACCTCAGAAGCCAGGAAAACAATCAGATCAGTCAAAGGAGCCTTCAGGAAGGGGTTAAAGTGATAGAGCTTTTTGGTGGTAGATGATGAGAAAAGAATAAGATGAATCATCCATTCATAGTCTGAGCCAACTTAATGAAACTGAAGTGGATGACTTCTGAAATATCAGTCTTGACTGGTTTCTCTGAAGGAAATTCAGATGCCCTCTCTGGTGGAGGAGTGTGACAGCCATGAACGTGCTCCCATAGTTTATGACCCTTCGAAGGGATCATTATTATGGAAGACCAATACACGATATAGGCAAAAGTCTCTGCCAAGTGTTTTCCCATCCTTGGTGGTGCTTGAAGTGCCAAATGATGTTTCAGCAGATTTGCTTCAGTGTGTCTCACTCCTTTCCTCTAGAAGGACACTATGCTAGAAATACTCCAGGCACAGAGAAACTGATCAAAAAGGAAACCAGTTTTTATACTAGAGATCAGCTGTAGCTCAGGTTGAGTGTGCTGCTATTGTAAGTGGTTTAAGATTTATGCTGGGCAAGAGTGCAAACAGCTGCTCCTTGCAATGTCAAATGACTGCTACCAGTTTTATTATTCCCAGGCAGGTAAGGAAAATTCTCTGAAAAATACCAACATTTCAAACCTGGACTACACAGATAATGCACATTACTGCCTCAGAGTCCTCTTATTGTCTGTCTTTGCAAACAGCTGGCAACAGCTCTTGGTAAATAATATTTTGGTGAGTGTGAGCGCTGAGGGACCCTCAGGGGTGCAGAAGAAGGTTTGGTACTCAGCTCCACCACCAGGCTCCTCCTGGCTTTCTTATTTTCTTGCTCTCTACTCCAGTTCTTTCTTGGTGAACATAGGATAAAAACTACTTCATTCCTTAACAAGTGAAATGTGTGCTGACTGCAGCTGAATGATGCCTCTTTTGCCCTTTCCAGGCCTCTGTGAAGGATGGGCAGCTAAGGACAAGCAGTGACGCTATTTTACCTACATCTCTGTTATGTTCAGTTTCAGGTTTCATCTCCTGCTGCAGAGCTTTTGTGGCAGACAGCATATGGTGCTGCAGTACCTCAGAACCCCCCTGCTGTACTAGCTGCCTGGCACCACTGCTGCTACTCCTGTCAGACATAGTATTTTTGCCCTTTAATGCTGGATTGTTCTAAGAAATCTGACAAGCTGTCACCCAACAGCTGGTCTTTTCACAGGTGCCAAAAAATTAATCTCCAGAACGATACTTTCTTCCACCAGGAGTTTTGTGATAAATGACTGTTTAAAGCAACAAGATCTGGAGGGGGAGAGGCTTCAGCAGGAGGGTGAGAGTGGCAATGGACAAGTGCTCTGTGCTACCTCTGCTGCTTCTGCTTTCCATCACTTCACACGTCAGTGGTGACCAATGCAAACCAAACTCATTAGTCCTGCTGCTAGAGAATTAAAATCCCCCTGTTGAAATTGCATATTTACTCACATCTCAACTTGAAATAATCACAGTGCAGGACAGAACTACTGTTAATTACTTTGTCTGATCACATCCTTAATTGGTGTTACGCAAATTTAGTGAGTAATGTTGAGACTCCAGGACAGGGAAGCAGCAAACAGAATGAAGCACAGGGCCAGTCTCCAAGGAGCTTTAACTCTGTGCAGAAACTCACTGACCCAGGGCAAGACAGCCACACTGCAAACGTGTTTAAATACAGTGTGGATACTGATTTACCGAGCCACAAGAAGTTAATTCCATGTGATACACTGCTCTGAGCATTGATGAATGAGAAATTCTAGATAGAGTTATTTTAAACTCTGACAAATATTTATCCGTCAGAAAACAAAAATCAGAGACTTAGACCTTCATCTTCTAACTCATAAATGATTAATGAATTTTAATGTCCACGATTTCAAGTCTCTCAGAAGATGTGGTTAACAGAAAGTCCTGAGGATCTCTCTGATGAAAAATCCAGCCTTTCCTGTAAAAGTGAAAAGTTTCTACCTTCCAGCTCATTTTCTTTTAATGTTTATGACAGATTTCCAGGCAGAGTGGCTTTGCAGTTCCTTCAGCCTGTCCTGTGGATGTGGTGGCCAGTCAGAGGAAGGCAGTACCTGTTCCTCCTCCTTTGTCACACAAGGCCCACCTTCAATTTTACACCTATATGGAGACAGATGAATGCCTGTGCTTTGGACCAGCTTTGTCACTGTCACAGAAGGTGTCATCATCAACTACAGGAGTGACTGCTTCCCTCAGCAATGTGATGACAAATTGTCTCAGTGAGTTCCTTTGAGAGTGGAGTTAGAATTTTGAAAAGCAAAATCAATTTAGGCTCTCATGCATAGTCCCAGATTATGAGAGCATTGTTATGAGATCACCCATAAGAGTTAGGAAACAGATCATTAGAGTAATTCACTCGACATGGTTACACCAAAGTTAATTCACTTTTCAGCCATGTAATAAGATCCCACAGGGTCATTACTTCTTTGCTACATCATCAAAAATAATGAGATTCATTTTTCTCAGTTCATGTGGATATAGACACTGCCTTTTATCATCCCCAGCTGAGTGAAATTGAAAACTGCAGCAGTTCCTTTCTTGAAGTTTTCAAAGGTGAAAAAGCATTATTTAAAATGTAAGATTTAATGCATTAATACCAGAGACCTGGATTGTTTCTCTCTAGCAGTTGAACCTTTTACCACTAGCAGGATGCATAGACAGATGAACAGCTGTGAAAATAAGACTTCTGTACATTATTTCTGAAAAGAAAAAAAAAAAAGGTATTTGTCAGGTTCATTAGTAAGAGAAAAATAGGATGAAAAAATGTCCTAAGACAAAAATTGATTGCCATCATATGTAGTACAAATCAGAAAATTTTGCTCATGTACTTGACAAGCATTGTCTTAAAAAAAAGAAGAAAGGCATGGAGACTGTAAGTTGCTTGAAGGATTCATAAGGTTAGGAAGGGTATATGCATTGTTCATTTCTTTGAAGGTTCCTAAATTACATTAGACCAGCTACTGCCTGATGATTTTTTTTACCAGTATGGATTAGCTGATTCACTGGAAACAGAGGAACTACAAACCACCAACTTTTTTAGTTAAGTAAAATGTCTGTTAGAATTACTTTTTTATTACAGCATCTCTTTTTATACCATTTCACACTGTGTAGGACTGTGTTCAGGAGCCTGAAATCCATCCCAAAAGTGTGTAGGGTCTGACACCAATGTTTACACCCCAAGCACTCTCAGGACAGAGAGAGATGATAATAGTGTAGAAAACACATGAAACCTTTCAGTCTAATTAATCAGACATGAATGGGGCAAGGAATAAAGACAACTGGAAATACACAGAAAATATGTTTTGTTCAGCAAGGTCATTGCAAGCATGAGGACAAAGCTTCGATTTCCTTGTTTTTATTTGTCCTAAGTGTTGTAAATATGTGGATGCTGCTGTCAGAGAGGTGTCCAATGAAGGAGAATATTATTTATAACAACAGAGGAAATCAGAATGTCCTGAACAAAGAAAGGTGGTTTCACAGCAAAGCAACCTGGGGGACTCCTTGTTTCTGTGCAGATTATCTTTGTGGGGACTCCACACAGACCTCATTGCCTAAGCAGGAAACCCAGTTCATGGTCTGGACAGGTGCTATGGGTCTTGCACCCACCAACACAGTTAATGTAGTGCCAGCAGATGCTCAGGAGGCTGTTGATAGTGTGTCCTGCTGGCTTTTCACTGTGCTGTCCTACAACCCACGGAGGGACCAACAATGCACAGCTCCTGAGACACTTCTCTGAGCCAGTAATGGATTTCTGGAGCCTCCTTCTTTTCCTTTAATTCTGAGGAACAGGATGGTAAAAGCTGACTTGCTCTGACAGAAATCTAGGGAAAAGCAGCTGACAGCCAGGCCCCTTGGGAAGAGCCCACCACATTTCCAAGTGCTGCCTGTCTCTGTGCAGCACAGCCCGTGCTGACAGCATGGATAATTTGGGCACGCCAGGTTCCTGTGTTAGCAGCAAGAAAACCCTATGCAAATTCCACTCTTGTAGGCATCTTGGTGAAAGAGTCACTGTGCAGGAGATTGCAAGCCAGGAAATCTGAATTTGAATGGCAAGTGTCTCCCCTGTGGTAAATTTGCAAAATTTCAGTAAGGCTGCATCAGTTTGTGCTGGTTAAGGAACTGATTGCTTCAGTTGACTTATTATACTTCCTAACTTAAGCAATAGCTGAACATAAAAATCACTCCTTGTATGTCAGCTTAATTAGAAGTGACTAATTTAATGAATAAAGTGTAATTACCGTTTATTATACCATGCAAAGATCTTATTTCAACAAGCCAAATAGATTTTTCTTTCTCTTGTAACTGCAGCAGCCTGATTGCATTTGATCAACATAATAAAAAGTACAGCTGCAGACTATAGGGTTAGACTATGTGCTAAAGGTGTATAACTTGCAGGCCTTCACTGAGGACACAAATTGCCTATTTACTAGCATTCAGTGCATCAGGCATGGGCATTCTTATCCCTAAATTAGGTATGATTCTATTCTAATTGAAACTAGAGTAAAGAAGGAGCTGCTCTTTTCAAGGCAAAGACATTTCATTGATATAAAAATAGTAAAATCAGAAAGAATCAGATCTTCTTGTCTCCCAGTACCCCACCTCAATTCAATGGACTCAGAAGCATTTCTGTCAGGACTGAAAAATAGATTATAATAAAGTGTGGAACTCCTTATTTTCAGATGCAAAGACAAATAAGTTTGGGCAACTCATGAAAATCATAAACCACCTCCAAAATCCAGAAGATTGCACAATGAAGCAGTAGGCTATATTAATGAATAATGTGTCTGAGCAGAACAGAGCATAAAATGAATATGTATCAAGGTTATAAATAATATATAATAAAGTCAACACAAGTTATATCTTTTGAACTAAGATAAAAGAGAAAATATTTAAACATGCATACAAATATAAATAATGTGGAAAAGAAGGTACTTCAAGCTGTATATGCTATGATAGCTCAGATTCAGATAGCTCAAATTACACTTCACTTGTATTAATTTTCAACAGTATGAAGATATCTCCCAGTATTTAAGGACAGCTGCCTTACTGAACTTTGATAGTGTTCTTATACTCTTCTCCATCTCTAATGCTCACATTAGATATGGTCAATTTAATCTCTTGGTATATTACAAAGAATTTATCCTTAATATGCATAAGAAGAACTTTTCAATTTTTTTTATGGCACATAATAATAATCTTCAATATCGTAGTTCTCCCTGTAGACTCAAACAAAAACCTCAAATCTTGGGAGCATTATCAGGGTTTCCAGTATTCTTGTTCTCACCATTATTTGAGGCTTTTTGTTTCCTTATAATTTTCTCAAAGTAGAAGCAGAACCAGAACAGCCTCCAAAAAAGACTGCCAACAACTGCAATTCAATAATAAGCATAATCTTTGTTAAATAACCTATTTACACTTAGTTGGCAACACTGTCAAAGTAGGCAGCTCTCCACAGTGCACAAAACAAAGCTGTTCCAAATCTGATGATAAAATTTGGTGATAAGGAAGCTCCTTATCTCTGCATGAACATGGCATCCATTAAATTGACTTATCAATCTACTTCCCTCTGGAGATAACAGCAGAATGTATGCAGACTACAGCAGAATCAGGTTTGGCCTTTTGGGTGTGTAGACTCTTGTTAGTACAAATTATGCTGGCATGCTGGGGAAGGACTGTGGGTAGGGCATCGTTCCACTGCATGAGTCAAACCTGTTAAAGGATGTTATGAACAAAAGAGGAATCCACTAAAACATGTACAGTCTTGTTTTAGATAGAGCCATAACTGTATGACATGAGTTTTGATAGTCAGCTTATTTTATATCTTTATTTCTCACCTAAAAGCACCTGCTTAATGCTGCAGCTATAGCTCACTGTGTGGCTGGGATCCCATCAGAATCAAAATCTCAGTGCCAGTCACCTGCTTCATTTATTTCTCGCTGTGAGCATAATGAGAAAACAGCCAGAGCTACCCTGAGAAGCTGTGAGGAGAAATATCACTTTTCCAGGGGTACCAAGAAATTCCAACTGTTCTGAACATGAGAGATAGAAAGAGCAGATGAAATATCAAGAAATATCATTGAGAAAGGAATAATCATCTCATTCTCAGTGTGATGGAGTAGATTGTACATGTCAGAGCCACAGGAAGAAAAAAATGGGAATTGAGCAAAAACTTACCCATAGCCTGGGGAGTTAAAGTTTATCTGATGGCTTCAACAGAAATTCCATTGCACCAGTGTTATTCCCACCTTCCCTTGTGAGCAAAGTTCCCTCAGAATGCCCAAGCAAAGCACACCCCCAAGGTTTTTTTACTAACTTCAAAATGAGCAGCAGAATTGGTATTACAGAGATTAAAAGTGGTATGGATGATAATTTTGAACATTTCAGTTTATGTAGGAAGAAGGACATTAAGATAATGGCAAGCTTTGGGTGAGGCAAGAGAGTGAGGCAGCAGTTCTTATGGCTCAGTGAATGCCTATTCCCTTTTTTTGGTTATTTCATTAATCTGCAAAGTCAGTAGAAACCATTGTGAGAAGAGCTGGTTGCAAAATCATTCTTTAATAATAAAATTAATTAATAATAACAAAGAAAATGGGATAATTTTACCTACAGATTTTGTACAGTACTTGAACTTTGGTAAAAACTTTAACCATTGTTGATTAGAACTCAGCTTCTTTTGGTGAAGCATAAAACACGAAAAGAGAATAAAAGGCCTATATTCTTATGGTAAAGCCATTTTCTTACTGCTACAGGAAACTAGGGATAAATTGCTGTGTATTTATGGCTAATTATTTTTGGTATTTCAGAAACTCTAAGATTTCTCAGGAGGTTTTATTCTGAAAAAGCAATACCTCATTTTTTCTGCAAATATATCAGTAGGAGCTCTCTAACAGTTCTCCATATATGCCAAAAAACTGAGTGATAGGAAGTCTCTCTGAATATTGCCAACATTAAAAAATGCTTTCTGATCAGTATTTGGGGAAGTGTAGAAAAATCTAAAATTAGGATATTCTGTAGTTTTGACTTGGTTAAAAGTACTGAGTTTCAGATATTCTTGATTATATTTCTGTGTCTCCTCCAATTGAAGTCTATTCTGTTGCTACAGTGGAGGTGAGTATTGGTTTAACCTGGGAGACACTCAGACACTGGAGATGCTGATGGCAGTGTGAGATGCCCTGGCAGCTTTTGCAGAACAGATTTCAGAAGTTCTGGGATAAAGGATTTCCCATTTCCTATCAGTGTCATTTTCCCCATGCCAGCAGTACCAACTTTGAGCTTGATCAAAGGCCCTCATGTCAAATAATGTGAAAATTCAAAGAAGGACTTTCAGTCCTGCAGAAGAACATTAGCTGTGGGAGCTGTCTGACTAGACAGCATGCTGAAGTTCAGTGATGACATTATTATTTTTAATGAGCAAATAGCACAGCAAATATAAAAATTAATTTGACTGTATTTGCCAGAGAAGTGTCTTACAACAAAGAGTAAGGGTGGTTGTTCAGCTGAAGAGAGACAGGAGTTTATATGAGCATGGGAATCCTCATGGAAACAACAGTGATCCTGGCATTGCTCCCAGGCAGAGCAAGCTGAGTGGTAACTGATCAGGTGTCTGATATAAAAAATGATTATTCCCTGCTGTTAACAGCCTGGTGGGTGCTCAAATGCCTGTATTGTTCCTTCCCTACCTGCAGCCTCATCCCAGCTAGTATAAAATATTGCCTTTTTCCTGTTGTGCCCTGATTTTATGACTCTGTAACAACAGGCACTGGGCCAGGCTGGCTTCTGGCAACCCCCAGTTTTCAAATACTGTTTACCTGACTGTTTTCATGCTCAATTCCACTTACTTTATGGCAGATAAACATGTCAGGCCATTCTGTTCTTGCTGTGTTGGTGATCACATTCTGCAAACCCTTAGGTTTAACACCAGGGCCCCAACACACAACAAAGATTCCTCCTCTCTACAGGACCAGGATGCAAATAATGCACTTTTACAGATACAAGAGACTGTGTTGTACAGGTGTGCACTTAACCCCCTACGTCCTAAGGAAAATTAATATTCTTTGCCCTTGGTAGGTTTAAGAGGTAGGAAATTGCACAAAGGCTGGGGAAGGAAAAATGGAAAACCTGACCTTAATTAATTTGAGGCCATCTATCATTTCTACTCTACACAGTTTTTGTTCCACATGAGCTGCAGCTTCTAACAGTCTAAAAACAAGAGTACTGAATGGCACTTGATCAGGTTAGAATAACCAAACCACAGGGATGGATAAGGATTTCTAACTTTGTATCACACAGGGGAAAAGGAAACAGCATTCTTGTTTCACTTTTACACCCTGTGGGATGTCAGACTGTGCTTCTTTTTAGGATATTCAGTAAGAGAATTGAGTGAAGAGGTAATGATTCCTCAGTGGGAGATGTGCCTCAGTGAAGGAGGAATAAAAACTGACTGCAGACACCGAGGTGTATGTGAGAGAGAGCCCAAATTGTAGGTGTGGATGTGCCAAAATGAGGAGAGGGAGAGAGGTTTTCTCCCTTTCCAGATGCATTTCGTGCAGATTGTCCAAGGACTCGAGCTCAGCTGTTGTTAGTGAAATCCCACCTGCAGGAGAAGGAAGAAAGGATGGAATACCCAGAAGGGACACAAAGCAATGCCTCCACTTGCATATGTGCCAAAGCCTTGAAATCTTTTCTAATAGTGAGCTTACTCCCCCCTGTACCTGGGACCATTAGAGGTATTCTGAGCACTTTCCCCAGCTTGCTTCCTTCAGTCACAACTTTTAGCAGCTCTGACCAGTACCATGGAGATTTGTTTCAGAAGGAAAAAGTTTAAGAAGAAAATACACGTATATACCAAATAAAAAAGTTTCTTCTTGTTCCAACAGAATGCCCACTAGCATTGTTTGGTGTTGATGCAGCTGCCATGAGCCTGTCCCTTTGCCATCTGAAAAAAATAAAAAGATTTATAAGAAGTCAGGCCAAAGGCATGCATTGGATGGAAAATAAGTTTTCCTTCTCTACCCTGAAAAAGGAAGAAAGAAGATGATTCCTTTATGAGGTTTGCCACTTTTTTTATTAGATATCTGCTGTCATTGGTGTATACTTTGCCCAGTTTCCAGAATATGAAACATGAAAGAATGATCAGAGCAGCACACCTGGATAATTTCTTGCCAGGTATCTCAATGCTTCTGGGATTTTCCCCATAGTTATTTTGGTAGAGGCAGATGGTACAGGTATTGATGTAGTTCAGCAGGCAGGGGCATGACAGCCAGGCATGCAGAACAGTGTCTGCTCACAGAGTGTAAGGTCTGGGTACTCTTTTCAGCACATTTCAGTTTAGCTTTGTTTTGCTGCCAATAATTCTTCACTGTTTCCTACCATGCTGACACGAGTGTCACATCCCCAGAGAGATGGTTTGGAATAATTCCTTAAAAAGAGGCAGTCTCCAAGAAGTGATGAAATTTTTTTTTTTTTTTTTTTTTCTGGCAGCTTCCACTCAAGAATATGAATAGATTTGTTAAGTTTTTCCTCAGGTATTACAGTGCCTAAGGCAGGAAGATCTCATGGTCCTTCCCTCCTTGGACATAGCAGTACCTGGCTTGCAGCCCAGGCTGAGTGCTGAGTGTTCCTGTGCACCTGAAATCCCACTTGGAGAAGGTCCCAGGAGGAACACACTCCTCTCCACTGCCTGCTGAGAACTTTGCTTCTTCAGCCACACACGGGGAGCCCTTTCCCTGCACACCTAGCAGGGGTGGGCATAGAAAACCCAGGTGCAGAAATCTGAGTCCCAGGTGTCCCCAAAGACAGTCCCAGCTGCCTCTGTGCAAGATCAATGTCTCATTGTGATTTTAATGCCTCCAGAAAACATTGTGACAAACACATACAAAAAGGACTTGTTATTTCACACCTTTAGAGTCATCACAAAGGATGCCTGGTTTTCAACTTTTCCATCATCTCTCTGTAGATATATTGTGAGGAAAGAAACCCTTTTTTTTTTCTATAGACAAAAAAACAAGGAAAGAAAACACTGCAACAATTAAAAAAACCCTTGAAACTCCCACCATAGAAAGCATTCATCTCAAAAAACATTTTTTTACAGCAAAATAGCTCACTTACCCTGCACTAGATAAAGCCATATAGAAAACAATAGTATTCTGCCTTTTGAGGCATCTTATATTTTTTGACAGTCTTAGCCCACAGCCTTTGATTAGATAAAGGCCTTAATATTGCATTACAGCAGAATTACCTACATTATGGCAGCTGCTTGTTGAAATTGTGTTGACATGACTGGCTTCTTGTGTGAATGTATTCTGGTCCTTCTAATCTCTTTAGCATCAGCAGCAGGACATTTTATTTGCAATTGATTTTTAAATTTAGGAGTAATTGAAGTTTAAGTGCAGCTACCTTCTTGCAACCGAGACAGGTTGATACTGTTTAAATCCTAATTATGGACTGATTAAAAGTGATTGCATTGTCAAAGTGAGCAAGGGCTACAATTTGTTTCATTCTTAAAGGCTCAGCATAGAGAATTAATTGTATTTCCAGGAAAATAGATCAACATAAAGAGGAAGCAATTAAGAGTTCATTGTTGAATCATAAATTTCCTAGTAATTTTTGGAAGGTAGACAAGGTAGACTTAACTTTGAAAGTAGATCTTGTTGACAATGAGGATTAGTCATTTAATGATTCTAGTACTTGATGATAGAACCTTTACCTACCATCACTCATACTAAATTTTGCTAAAACAGGTGAGGCTGAAATGGGCTTATTTTCATGTAATCCAGTCTTGTAGTGATCTGGTGTTTGCTTTGTTTTCAAATTTAATTTTGGAATGACAGCCTGCAAATTGTTCTCATATAATAAGTAGGATAAACAAAACCACTCACACTTTTCCTATGAGCAGGAGTCATTTCATAAGCACCATGAAAAAAATAAGAAAAAAATGAGGGAAACAGAGGAGCAACATTTATTTAGACACAGGTTATGTTTGTATAGTGGGTTCTCCTGTTGCATGTGATTTCTCATTGATGGAATATCAACATTCCCAATGAAGTGTAAAGGCAGTACATGCCTGCACCAAACAGGCAGTTTAAAGAAGGTTTTTTCAGGCTTTTTTTAAGGGTTTCTTTCCTCTTTCTTTCTGAGAACTCTGGATTTATTAATCCCTACCAGCCTGTTACTAGCATGAAAAATTTCAGTCACGGCAAAGAGAATCAGCCAACAGAATTTGCACGGTGTCCTGGCTCAACTCATCACTTTCAGACAAGTGTCTCTCCTCACTGCTGGTTCCCCAGGAGACAGGGAACTCCATTCCTTTCATCAGGCTTTGAGAATTCTCCCAGTATTTCACTGCCAGTGCAGAGACCAGTGCCACTGCTGTGTTAGGCTTCACTAACTCATTAGTAGTAATGATAATACTGATGTTATTAGCAATTACTACTAACAATCAGTATTACCCAGATCTCCAGAAAAGCACACACACAGTTTATGCACACATTTCTCTTTCTGGAACATTAAGCTGTGTGGGGTGGTTCCAATGGGAAGAACAAGTTGTCACTGGGAGACCACTGTGGTACAGGAACTGTGAATTCTACAGTCTTCCTCATATCACTTTACCAAATGATGGATGCAGCCAGCTCCCATTTTGATGATCCAGAGAAAGTTTCAGTGCAAGTTTGGTTTTAGCTTGGCTCCTTATGAAAGCAAGGCTCACACTCTGTGTGTCACTGAATTACTTCTGAGTCCTTTTAGCCTATGTGCTCCCAGTGTAGCAGAGGAGATGAGTTACCAAAATAACTTAGTTCCCATACAATTTGCAAGTTCAGTGAAAAACAGCAAACCAAATTTCATCAGCACCATTTTTTCTGCTGTAAGGGAAAAACTCAGAAAAACAACAGAGGAGAACTTTAGGATTACATAAGGAGAATGTAGAAAATCCATGTTTTTTTCATTTGTAATCCATTCACTGGGAGATACACTTCCCTAACAAAGCAGACATAAAAAAACCTGTATTCTATTTATCTTTAACCTGACAATAAGTAGTGAAATCAAACACTGACTTTTCATGTCAAAAGAAAAATTCTGGATTATGGACTAAAGTAAGTCTTGACTCACAGTAATAATGTGAAAAGCTGTTATCAAAAACTGGGTAGCTTCAACTGAAGAGTTAGATTTACCAGGGTGAATACATAGCAATTCCACTGCAATAAAAACCTGTTCCAAAAGATGAATAGTCAAATAGCATTTAACAATAGTCCTTCAAGAAGCCACTAGCATTTTGGGTGACTCTCTGAAAGTCAGTGGATTGTCTTCAGGCACATACAGGTTGTATTGAAGAGAAACCATCTGTAATTCTGAATTCTGGTCATGAGTTTAGGTAGCAATTTCTGTCTCCTTTGTTGAAACATAAACAATTTCAATGGCTCTACTCAATACTTGCTTACTGTCTGCAGTATGATTTTCCCCAAACCTTTCTTGAACCATAATGATCACCTAGGGAGCTCTGAGTGCAGTCCATCCCAGTCATTGGCCCAGGATATAACAAAATAAAAATGACTTTGTTATAATGCCTTTTCTGTGTTTTGGTTTCTCAATTACATGATTTATAGAACCATTCAGGCTCAATTGCTGCATTTGAGAAGATGCAGGAAAGGAGCAGGTCTAACACAGGGTGACATGTAAGCCTGAATGTCTTTAAGGAATGCTGTGAAAGCCCAGTCAAGCCCAGTGAAATAATTAGACTATTTTTTTTTTGCACTGTCTTCAGTGGGATTTTTGCAGGTCCAGAGGGTATTTACAGATTGAAGATTATTGAATTAGAATAATGGAAGTGTTAATGTGTAATATATGCAAAATAATAGAATGGTGATTAGAAATCAATATCAGCATTTGTCTTATGCAAAAGTCATGGAAATATGCTACTCCTGGGGTTTAATGCAAGGTTAATAGAAAAAAATCCCCAGGGCTGATGTTTTTCTGTGCTCCAAGAATTAAGAAGTTTCTAAGACTACTCAAAACCTTTCACACACTCTTTTTTCCCATGTTGCAAATGGATCAGAAGTCTGAAAATGTAACTAAAGTTATCATGTTTGCATGAATATTTCACAATCTATAAACAAGACCTTTACTTTGTAAGCAAATTCTGCATGGAAAAAAATACATTTCCCATAAAGGATTCACAGGAAGAGCTGTATGTTCAAAATGTACTTTCTATTTATTTCACCTCATTTGGTCATCTCAACAACTTCCTTTTCAGGAAGGAGGATAACTGAAAACATCTGCTTACTTATTCAATATTTTCTTTAACTTCTTGAATTTCAGTAACAAGGAGATAAACTTGACTCAACCTAACCTAAGGATGGATAAAGACTTTTGATACAGTTAAACTTTCCAGCTTCAGAGTCAACAGAGATGTTTCCCACATCCCTTGCAGATTTTTCTCCTGACTGGTGGCTAGAATTTTGTGAAGGCTTCAGCAAACATGGCTAAATTTATTAAAGAGAATAATCTGAGGTCATGGTACCAATATTATTTTGTGATGAAGCAGTCTCTCTTTACAGGGAGTTGTGGGCACTGACCTGGTGCCCAGTGGAGAAGTCAGCCTGGAAACCTTTTGCAGTCTTCCTTCTTATTCAACAGCCTTTATTTCTGTTTGGAGAATCTGTTTCCTGTTAAAATGTTTGAGTAACCAAGTTTAGCCTCCTTCAATATTGCCACTCACCCACCAAATGTTTGCAGAACATTTGTGGGTTTCCCAAGACATTCCTGAACTGATGGTGGTCTCCCATGATTTCCAGGAAAATGCATACAACTGTGACAAGTCAGATACCTTGGACTTACAAGAACAGAGATCACCAACAGTTTTGAAATATGAATAGACATTGCCAAGCTGCTTGGAAAATAAAGCCAAGCCAGCATTTTCTTTTGATGGTAGGATGGAACACTCTGCTGAGCCTGTGTGATCTTTTTTTTTTGTTATCTGAGTCCATATGGGATTAAATGAGAAAGACAAGGTCCCGTTCTACATTTTCATCATTACAGAATACTATGTCTTTTATACAGATGAATACAAAGGCTTGTTCCAAATGTTTTCCTGTGAGATCTCTCTTTCAGATTCTTCCTATCACTAAACAACCTAGATGAGCAGACTGTATTAACCATTTATTTTTCACTTTTTAACTGCTTGTGACTGCACCAACTATTTGTCTTCTTTCAATATTATCTTTCTGTTTCTTTTGATTCAAAAAATATTGTGACTCACTCAAAATGCTGCTTAGGAATTATTAAATCTTACAGAGAATGTTTTTCTGCTACAGGTGAATTTCATCTCCAATCCCTCAGGTGAATTTAATCCCAAAACAAATCCCTGCTCCCTGCAACCACCAGCACACAATTGAACCAGTATAAAAGTCTTGTAGGAGATGTAATTTTTTTGGGGTGTGAGCTCTTGTATTTAGGTGCTGTGGTTAGTACTTGGAAATTAATTTCATGTGGTGGACGAGTCTGAGCAACAATTATCTCTGGTTCAGCAAGCAGAGGTGAGTGCTATGATGAGATTATATAATGCACTATGAAATCAGTTGTTTAATAGAAATCTTTTTCTCAAGACTTTTTGTGGTTTACTGGATGTTCAGAAAAAGGTTTAATCCTGTGTTTTTTGAATGACAATGATACCAATCTACAACCTAAGGAAGCCTGTGGATGCTTCTTTGTAGGCAGAGTGTTGCTGGTTTTAAGCTGGCTTGTGGCTGGCTGCTTGAAGTGAAAACTAAGAGTTCAAAGGCTGTGCTAGGTAATGAATCCTGCTTCATGCAAACAAGACTCAATCAGTGTCTTGGAGGCAATCTTCCTTTCAGTGTTTTCTAAAACAAACAAAAAAACCCCTAGATTTTGAATTCTTGCTGTTCTTTAATTTTGGGATTGGTGTCCAGTTATCCATCTACATACTTTCTTTCTGAAGTCAGCACAAAACCTTCCATAGCTCTTGGTTTTCATACATTCCTGACTGTTTGCATAAAGTTAAAAAGAAGGAATCATGGGACAGTGTTTACATAGCAGAACAGAGCTTGGGAAAGGAAGCTTAGATAGCCACTTACTTGCTAAATCTAGCAGCAAACAAAATGAAGAATTCCAGCCCTATAATCCTGTAATTAAAATTTGGCAAACTGTTGGGTTTGGGGGTTATTATTATTTTTGTATCATTTTAGCAATACAAGAAGCAGAACATCTTAATTATCAAAATGGCTTAATACAAAAATGTCATAGGACCTGTTATTTTTAGACCAGTTTTTATTACTATATCTATAAGAAAAGTAATGCAAATATTTTGATACATCAACCTTTAAATTAATACAGGAATAAAAACATGTAATTTTATTTCAAACCATTTATAAAGAATGGGTAAGCCTAGGAATAATAGTGGCTCTGGACTTCAACCTCAGCTTCTGACACCACTCTTTGGAATGAAACTTCAGTTGACATAGAGGCCAAATTCCTTTCTTTCTTATATCCATGTGTGACACTTCTACTGAAAAAAGTCAAAGCAGTAAGTGTATTAATTAAAATGTATTTTTCTGTACAAGATCCATTAGAGAATAAAGCTGGGCTCTTTATTATTTTATCTAGTTAGCTGCTGACTCAGAGGCATGTAGTTTGAAAGGTTCTTTTGGCAGACACATCTGGCTGTAATGAAGCATTTTGGGCGCTGGAGATGGGTGAGAAGGTATTTTTTGTTTCTCAAAATAAGAGCAGCAGAGAGAAAGTTTGGTTCTGTAGATCCTTTGGGGAAAGATTTAGTGTTGAACGGTGCAGGCTGGGAGGGGGGAAAGGGTTAGCAACAGTGACAGATTGGTAACAAACAAAAAGAACCCCAGTAATTGTTTTCACAGAAGTTTTGAGACAGCTCAGTGGTGGAGGGTTTCTTCTCTCTGCACTGCACCTTCTCAAGTAATAGTATTCCAAATGACAACTTTACAGGCAGATTTACCTTTTTTTCATTATTAGGACACTCCATTAAACATTCACATTAACCTGTGAACTGTCTGAGTGCATCCTATCCTCCATCATAAAGAGAGACAGCTCACCTGTAAAAGTGGCGATTGTGTTGTAAATTTATTCTGCTATATCCTGCAGAGGTTATTATTCAGCTTATCCAAACTGTCTTCATTCATAAATCTGTGACTTGTAATATATAAGAAGTTATAACACTGACTGTGAATTCCTGTCTATTTTGTGGATAAAAAGGGGAAGTTCCTTGCTCTAGTGCTGAGTTGAACATCAAGAGCTATTATTTGTTACTATTTGTGAAATGAGTTAACTCTGGAGATAAAAGGACAAATATCTTTCCCACCAAAAGTCATTATTAAAACTAGTGGTTTTGGTGGGGAATATGTGCAAAGGGATCAGTGATTAATTTTGCAAGAATGCCTCTGTTCTATTCTAAGTCTCCTCTCCACATGGGGCATTCTGAGCTGGTTGACCTATCCAAATCCTAAAGACCTTTCACACAGCTAAAGTCACGATGGAGCCAGTCAATTGACACAAAAGGTCAAGAGATGCCATTAAAGCTGGAATTGGTTAGGAATGTCTTAGTGTTCTAGGGGTTTTGTAAGAAAATATTTTGTGTTGGTTTTGGGTTTTTTCCCAACTTGACCTTGGATGGAGTTTCTCACTCAAACACAAGAGATCACAGAACCATAGAATGGTTTGGATTAGAAGGGACCTTAAAGATCCTCTTGTTCCAACTCCCCTGCAATGGGCAGGGACACTTCCCACTGGACCAGGATGCTCAGAGCCCCATCCAACCTGGGCTGGAACACTTGCAGGAATGAGTACCACAGCTTCTCTGGACAGCCAGTGCCTCACCACAATCCTAGTGAAGAATTTCTTCCTAATATCTAATCCAAACCTACTCTCTGTGTTAAAGACATTGCCCTTTTTCCTATCAACCATGTCCTTTTAAAAAGCCCCTCTCCATCTCATGCAACCCCTTTAAATACTGAAAGAACTTTAATTTCTCTTCAAGCTGTCCCTTCAGGCAGAACATCCCCAACTCACTTGGAAACCAAGTAACTTCAGGATTAGAGTATTTGCTTAAGAAAAGGAATTCTGACTCTGTGGTTCAAACCAAGAATATGAAGTTGTGTTTTCTACATTCATGCATAGCAAATAAACATCTGCAATTTATTACCTGGAAGGATTCCTGTGTCATAATCCCTGGTACTACATAATATCTAAAAACTATATATCAAGTGCTGAAAGGAAATGCTGTTGGAGTCAGACAATATACTGCTTTTTAATTTTTCATTTATTACAGGAAACATTATTATGGTTCCAGGTACCTCAGTGGAGAACTTCAGTGAGGAGTTACCTGGAAGAGGAGTCAGGGAGCATACAGAACTTAGGACCCAGTTCAGTTTAAATGTGCTTAGAAATCAAGTTATAACTGTTGTCCTTGGCTCTGTCTGAAGTGAAGATGGAACTAGGTAGGCACCTCCAAATGATCATTTAAATTTTGACTAGGTTGACATAAATAGCAGTGCCATCTAGAAATCTCAATTTCTTTCCATTGGCTGCAGCAGCACAGAGCTTTCCACAAAGTGTCTTCTGTTGTCATTGAATCTGGCTGTGGTGTTTAACAGTGTGGATTTACAGCTCTTAGAATTCAGAGGTGCACCAGGTTAAAATAGTCTGTTTGCCTGGAAACAGCTCTGACTTTTACTGGAATTTAGGGTAATTGTCCAGTTAGGTTAATTCTGGACACGACTAATCAGAATATTTACCCTTTACCCCTCTGTCTTTATCTTAACTTTTATCTTGACCAGCTGATCTGGAAGATTTGTGATGTAGAATGGATCTAAGGACATGATAAATCCCTCCAATAAGGGTAGTGGGGTTTCTTGATACGGACAAATTTCAGTAACTTTTACAGAACCTGGTAATCTGTATTTTTGCATCCTGATAAATTTGGAATGACCTCTCCTTTGCCTTGGGGTAAATGAATATAATCCCACTGTTTGTGTTTTTCATAGCAGTCACAGCAAGCCCATCCTATCACGTGTTCAAGGTTTCGGGGGACTTTGTTCTGTTTGAATGTTTTCCATTGAACACCAGAAAGCAAAGTGAAAACATTCTTCTTGGGTAGAGGTCTGTAGATACAATAACAAGAATGTTTCTAGGTCAGAATCTCTTGGTTCAAAGCAGTTTTTGTGCTTGAAGCTTAGTTCTGCAGTTTCTGTAGTAGAGTGATGGTGAGATGAGAAGAAGCAGAGGTTCAGGAGCGGCCCTTTGAAAATCTGAAGTTTAGGATTTTCTAGTAACTTTAAAATAGCATCTACAAGCTTTAAAGTGTATAAAATTTACACATCTCTGAAATTTTTCAGAGCGAAATTGTTGTGGGCTTATTACTGGCAATGTAATACTGGCTGCCTCCTTAGAGAGGTGACCCTAAAAGCCCTATATGACCTGTCTTTCATGAAAAACCCCATCAAGTTCTCAGTCCTTGTGTCTGCAGTGAAAAGCTGAAAGATGCCTCAATGTTCAGAAAAAAACATGTTCTGAATTTTATATGGTTTGAGTTAAGTGCAGTGAAGGAAAGAATTCTTGGCTTGGATTTTTAATGAGCAAAATAAATAAAAGTGAAATTAGTGACCCACTCTTCCAGATGAGGAAAAATAAGATAAGGAAAATAAGTCAGTTGCTGGAAATATCAAGGAAATCATGTGCTAGTGCAGTGAAAACAGATTCTTTCCTTGAAGCCAGGAAAGTTTTCTGACAGCAGGGTTCCCTTGTCTGGTGTGCTGAGAGCAGGTGTTTAGCAGAGACAGAGAGCAGTCATGCTGGGGCTCTCACCCACTTTCCTTGGTCTTTAGGTGCTGGCTGGAGACTCCTTACCTGCTCTTGTAGCTCCTGTGGAAGAACTGTATGGCTCATGCTGGAGAGAAGATGTGACCAGGACTGAACTTCTGAAAAGTTGCTGTTCAAGGACAGCATTATAATGGGGATTGTTGGGGGATGTTTGAGGAATAGCAGCCTGACCAAGCATTCTTCAATCAATAAATCTAAGAAGCAATTGAAAATTTTGGTTTCATTGGATACAGGTTTCACCTTCTGTTTATGGTTTGATTTGTAAAGCAGGACTTCTCTGCTGCTTTGTTTGCATCCCTCTCTTGCTCTACCTCCTGCCCATTTCTCTTTTGAGCCATTTACCATTGTCTTATCTCCCTTGGTTTGTTTTTCTCTGCTTCTCTTTACCACAAAGTAAATGAATCCTCATTAGAATCCAGTCGTCTGGTTTTTTGTGTCCAGATTCAGACTCTCCCACAAAATATCACTTAAAGCGTTGTCTGGCCAAAAACAACTGTTTTCTTATTTATATTTTCTGCAATGCACATAGAAATAGCTTCTTGCTTGCTATATTCACTGGTAACTGAGTGGAAAGAACATTGAGATAGATTTAAGATATGAGAATGTGCTGGTTACAATAAAATGGAGGAATCTCTCCTTTTATTCCTCTCAAGTATTTTCTGATTTATTTCTTCCCACCCATTCCCACACCGAGCAAAGGGCAAAAGTCTATAATTTCATACAAAGGGAATTTCAGTGAAATTGTTCACCTGCCCTAAGCACTTTTTGGCTGGGTTATTACTTTTTAATACTTACCCTTTGCAATGCCTCCTTCTGTACTTTGACATTTAGCTTTAATCTGTGTGTAGCCATAAACATCACTTCTATGCTTAGATTGGGGTCTGCCCCAGTGCCCTCTAATGGGCTCAAGGAGGTGAAATATATCAGAGGAACATGGCAATCATGTCATAAGAACAGATGATAAAAATCAAACACTGTCACTAGTAATTTTTTAAGATACTAAGATCTAACACAAAAACCCCTGAATATGAATCCAAGAGAGATTTAAACCAAAAAGAAATTCAATTCATACAAATATCTTTTCATTGCAATTAGGCAAGAAGAGATCTACATAAATGTCAAGAGTCTGTTTGGCTTTTCATTTCCAAGGGATTTGTGATGAACACCCCAGAATTATTTGAATTTTATACTGATGAGCTAACTAACATCCTGATCTTCTCTCCCAGACAAAAAATGGAAAAGAAGAACAAGAATAGATCTCAAAAGCTCAACTATTGCAAGTCCCCTTTCTGTCAAACAGGAGCAGATGTCTCTGTGCAGGAAACAGTGTTGGGGTTAAGGGATTGGGGTTTTTGAGAGGAAATGAATGACATATTTCCATGGCCAGAAGCTGTGGTCACGTACAGTGTTAAAAAACATTTTTCCTGAAAATATCGTGTACTTTGTCCAAGTAATGGAATGTTTCAGAGAGATGTGGCCATTGTGGTGCTTTTAATGCAGCCTTCAGAACACTGTGGAACCTTTGCAGTCTGTCTGTAAAGACAGCAGGCAAGCCCTTTGTACTCATCTTCCTCATAATCAAAACTGCTGATGCCCAGGTGATTTTCTGGAGTGCTCCTTCCTGCAGAGACCAGCTATGTACTGCCCAAGGAAAGTGAGAGAAAAGATGTACTGTTAGGCTGACAAATGCTTTTGTCATATTTAATTGGGTTTATCCATTTAGCCCCCTCCATTTTCCCTGCAGAGGTTAATCACTAACACATACACAAAAAAGGCCTAAACCAGGATCTGAACAGGAAATGCAAAATATTTCAGAATTACAGCAGTTAATGAGCAGCCTGATTTATCATCTACATTCTCTCCACAGTGCTTAAAGGACTTTGCCTTAAAATTATGTTAAACAAAAGCAGCCGGGGAACATCTTATTCAACATGTATAATTAAGGCTCTATTCAGGGTTTGTTTTGGTTTTCGTTGTTGGCTTTTTCTTCATTCCTTGGTCTTTTGAATCCATTTTTTCCTTGAAGAATATTTCCTGCACTGTAAGGCAACTTCTGCTGCACCACAATGTATGTGATTAAGAAAGCATTTATTTTCCTAAACAATGGGAAGAACTAGAAATATTCTTTGGATGCATTTTTATTTCTAAGCTATGAAATACCCCTACTGTTTTCCCTCCTACTATTATCTAATACATCTCTTGCATCCTAAGCAGAGATTATTTTCTGTTGTTCAGATCTCCATTATGGTATCCAGGCCTTTAATATTTTTTTGGTTTGGGCTTAGTTTTTATTTCTAGGACAAAAGACATAGATAACAGTATTTCTTCAGAGTGTGATCGAGTGTTGGGCTATGGCAAGTTTTGGGCACCCTAATATATGAAAGATATAAAGCTATTAGAAAACATTCAAAGGAGTTATGGAGGTTATTAAGGGTCCAGAGAAGAAACAACACAAGGAAAAGTTGAGGTCACTTGGCTTGTTCAGCCTAAATTAAAGATGGGGGTGAGACCTCATAGCACCCTCCAGCTTCTTCATGATGGGGAGTGTCAGACACTGATCCCTCTGGTGATTAGTGAGAGGACATGAAGCTGTGTCAGGGCAGGTTTAGGGTGGATAACAGGGAAAGGTCTTTTCCCGCAGAGGGTGGTTGGGCACTGGAACCTCCCCAGGGCAGTGGTCCCAGCACAGCCTGACAGAGCTCAGGAAGTGTTTGGACAATGCTCTCAGGCACATGGGATGGCTCCTGGGGATGGTCCTGTGCAGGGCTGGCAGTTGAGCTCTAGGACCCTTGTAGATCCTGTCGAACTCAGGATATTCTGTGATTTTTAAGAATCTTTATGTGCTTTCCTCAACTAGATCAGGTTCAGGCTGAGCAGTCCTGCATAGTAATTTTTATTCTGATCACACTAGAAGTAACTGTTCAGTCTGCAAATTTTCTTTAAGCAAGCCCAGATCACAAAATATTCTTCTGCGCTAGCAACAGCATGTGGTCAACAGGTCCACCTCTCTATGTCCCAAAGGACATTTATCTGCCTCTCAGCCCTTTATGCTTAGGGTAAAACAGGATATCCTCTCTGTGTTGGAGACCTGTAATTCCTATGTCTGTGCACATCTTCCAACCTGTGCCTGGCCCTGGTCTTTAAGCCAGCAGTGGGATGCTTCCACTATATTCTTTATGGCAGATGTTGATGTGTCTAAAGAGATGTGTTTAGATACCTGTATCTGTGTTTCTGTAGTGGTATCATTGGGTTAGAGTCACTGAAGTCTCTGGCTTTAAATGTTGTTGTAGCTCAGAATCAACACATTGAAAGAGTTCTGGGTTGTGGTCCAGGACCAGCAGAAGCTGTAGTGAGGCTCAGTGCTTTGGTTTGGCAACCATGTTCCCTGGGCTTTGAGTCTGGGAAGCCTCAGAGCATGGTGTCGTTTCCACTGCCTCTCCAAACCTTACAGCCCTTTCTGAAATTCTTCTGTCCATGATCAACCCAAGTTGATGAGCGTTGATGCCTTTCATCATTCACTTCATGCTGCTCCAGAACATCTCCTGAGGAGATAGCATCTGGAAATATGTCCTTTTGCAGCACAGATGCCACCTTTCCTCAACAATTCTCTTATCCTGACTGCTGCTGTGATTTATTGCTTGTTGCTCTTCATTCTGATGCAGTCAGATGCTGTTTGTTTATTGAATAGTAAACAGAAATTTCATAACAAACCAGTGTTTTCAAAGTAGCATGAAAGATATATAACATTCCTGATATGCAGTAAGTTTATTACCAGTGTGCTTTCTGAGAGAAATTATTGAAAATCTCCCCCATGGCCCACCGTTGGGCACTGGTGACCTCATGGATCTTTGTACACAGCTTGATCTGGATGCCTGCCCCATCAGGACTGAATTGCATTGATCACTTCCATAATTCATTTGCTTTTACAGATGAGCAATCGCTGCTTTTCTGCCAAAGGAACAGAGTGATGTACCTGGAGCTGATGTTTAATATTTTTAAGATCTGAAGTCTTTCTATCCAACAGATAAATTATTTTCTTTTTTGGCTCTCACAGAACCTTCTAATAGTAAAATATTGTGTTTCTTTTTGATATTAAACAGATTTATTAACAATTTCATTGTGCTATCAGAGAGCTTGTAGTGAATTATCTGAAATGCAAGAGTATTCCCTGTATAATAAATACTTTCAAAGGTCAAGATGAAGCAAATTACCTAAAGGAAGTTATTAATTATGCACAGATAAATTTTTGGTAATGCAGTGTGAAGTCAAGAACACAGTGATAAAACTTTTCTGGATTTGTCTTTCATAGTTTTTGTTTGGTTTTTTTAATGGGCAAGGCAGCTTCTATTATAGATAGCAGATTTTTTTTCGGACACTTTATCATCTACTTACTTCGAAGAAAATGAAGCATAAAATTTAATACAAGTGCTGATGAATTAAACCTCATACAGATACTTTTAATTTCAAAAAAACCCTGATCTTCCCATCTGCTCCACAGTTCAATCATGCTTCAGTTTTTCAGAAGGGTTCTTAGGAGGCTTGGTGGTTCGTGGTGCTCTCTAGACTGGGCTTTCTGTGGACCTGCAGGGTCTGATCTCAAACACAGCTGCAACAAATGCAGGGACTCAACTCTACAACTGACAAATTCCCTTGGAATATTACATCCCATCTGTGTCAAATGCTTCAATACCAACCTTTGGATTATATCTGTTTGTGAGAACTGGTCTGCCTTCAAACTAGTAACTAAAGGAAAATAAGCATTTCTTCTCACTCCTGTAGTGAGCTGCTTTGATGGATTTTTTTCTCTTTTTCCTTGGCTGTGTTTGCCAATCTCTTCACATCCCAATGCACTCAGTACTGGGGTTTGCTAAACAAGTAGGAATTCTGAATTGACTTGCAGAGTTGTAGAAATAATAATGCTATCCAGAATTCAAGCTTTGGGATATTTACCATTGTGCTTGAAGTCATAACTTACTTATCTCCAGGGGACAGAATATAACAACATTTTCTTCTGAGTCATTACACTTAATAATTGAAGATCTACATGCTAAGTAAAACTTCTTTCCCTGGAAGCAAAAGCAATTCCTGCCAGTAATATATAAGAGTAAATAGGCAATGTGTCTTGTTCCACTTACTCTAATGGTTCTCTGACTGAATTTTCTTAGATTTTGCCATATGCTGAGTGGATTATGAATGTGGTTAAAACTGTGGAGTAGAAAATGTTGAGCAAATCCAGCAGGTCAATTTAAAAGGAACTTTATTGTTGGGAGATGATGTATGTTTTTCATGCAACATCTTTTTTAAAACTTACACTATACAATTTTGAATATCAAGTCAGAAAAAAAGAGGAATTTTGTCTCAGAGTTTAGAGGTTGGTTACATTGGGAAATGTGTTTGGTTGGTTATGTTTATTTATATGAGGAGGGAAAGAAAATATCTTTAGTTTTGACTACAGTTCCTCATGAACCATACCAAAAACCAAATTGTCCTGTATCAGCCCATGTAAGATTAGGACTGATTTTTTTTTTGTTGTTGATATTATTGTTTAGGAAACTTCCTGCAAGAGTTACTATAAAGACTTAAAAAATACAAGAACGGAGGAGAGCTGTTAGTAGAGTATGAAGCTTCCTAGCCATACTTTTTCAAGGCAGAGTCCTCATGTGAAAAAAAATCAAGCCAAAATCAGCACTCAGTAAGATTTCAATTCAAAACTCAGCATTTAAAGATCTAATTTCCCATTAGACAATAATTCTAAAGCAGAAACTAATGAACTGGAGCAAGGGGATTAGGGGAAGAGCTATATCATGCCCAGCACAGTTACCAGTCCAGATATGTGAGTGCACCTGTGTGCTATGGAAATAATGTCCACCAAAGCAAAAATTTTTCCTTAGGGAAAAAAAGAAAATCACAGCCACCAAAAACTATTGTCTGCCTGGACAGAGTTTCTGACCACATCCTTGAGTAGAAATTGTGATTAAACCTTTACAAACTTACTTATGTGCCTGCCATAAGAGTGAGCAGCAATGTACATTTGTGAGCAAACCCTCTGCTCTCTTTGGTGGGTTTTTTTCTGTCTTCATAAAGACCATATTTTCAGAGTCTGAATGACACCTTTCTTTCTCCCTGAGTGATAGATTTCAGACCACATTCATTCTGGTCTTGCCTTGTGCAGTGCAAATCAAGGTCTGGACAGTCTCGAACAGACTTCAGACCTCAGAGGGGAGATGGAAAACAAGCAGGCTGCTTTGCTGGAAATGTTCCTCCTTTATCTAACACCAGGATATGCTCAAGCACACAGCAGGAAAAAAGTGCAGTTATTCAAACTACACCTCTCTAAACCTGGCTGGCACACAGCCACAGGACCTGATTTTATTTTCAAAGCCACTCCAAGCAGAGTAAGATGCCTCAAGATGCAGAATGATAATGTGTAGGACTGGATTACAAATCTTGTGCTGAACCCTATTTTGCCTTATCTAAGTGCTGTCATCAGCCCTGTACCTGTAGCTTCATGTGGACGCGGTAAGAATGGCAGTTTCCTCTCCTCAGAACCCCTGTGAGGTTTGAGGAATGTGTAACCCAAGCACAAGTCACTGGTCAGTCATGGCTGCTGTCCATGGATTAGCCTGAGCACAGCCTGGCAGAGCTGACCATGTGTGACTGGTCACACCGCCTTGTGTGAGGGCAGTCTGGGCAGCAGGTATCACCTTGGCTCCCCTTGGCAGATAAAATGAGAGGCTCTCCCAGCCCAGCATGAGCAGGCACCATTAACAGGGTCAGTGCTGCTCTGGAGCAGAGGTTTCCTGCACAGTCTGCCAGCTCCTTCCCAAAGCCAAGGAAAATGATCTCTTTGCCCAACTGGCCTGAATCCTTCTGCTGTGCCATGAGTCAGCACAGCAAGAGATTCCCTTATGCAGAAGAAACTCTGCTCTTGAAGTTTTTGGAGTGGGTGACTGTCCCTCTGCTGTATGCCTTGTTTTTCCTATGACAGGGAAATTTGGCATGGTATGAAATACAGCAGCTGGACCAGCCAGGCACTGATGTGACAGCAATCCACCCTTGGGGAAGTGGGATCCCTGGCACTGATGCTTTGCAGCATGTCAGCGTGCAAGAGCATGGGATGGAGATGAGAAAACATCATGGGAACTGAAAAAGCAGCAGAGCTTTAACTGGGAGAGGAAAAAAAAAAAAAAAATGTCTTTTCTGAGAGGAAGAAAAATAAAAGGAAACCAGCCTTCAGGGTGTTTTTCTTTTGATATAAGCACACATGAAAACGTTCCAAATCTGGATTTAGGGTGAAATGTCCACATCAAATGTTCAGGGATTTACTGTGAATCTATAGTAATGCTCAGAAGTAGCCTCATTTCTATCTTGCTTTTGATCCATTCATTTCTCTTCCCGGTGTCCTGCAAACAACTCTGCAACAAGCCAGCAGCCAAACACTTTCTTACATAAACTGTGGGTTTGAGGCTAGAACCTACCAGAATCAATTGAGAAATTCCCCTCCACTTCCATGGTCATTGGATCAGATATCGACAGAGTGGCATTTAGTTCCTTTGTTTTTTAAGAGCCTCTGAGCTAATTAGACATGCTGGCACATGTACTGGTTCCTCCATCTGCCATCCCTCAGACAGCTCTGTGGCTAAGAACAATATTTCTTGACATTCTCATGGCAGATACCATATGGTTTCAGACAAATTCTCTGGCCCTGACTCCACTGGGCTCTGAATTTAAACTTGCTCTGATGCTTTTGTTACATATCACTTCACATTAACCAGTTTGTCTCACCTGTGATTGTGGTTTCTTTTCAAATTCAGCAGTAGGCTGATTTTCATTGGCTTGTGCATTTCAAAGTAGCCAGATTAGAAGCTATGAGTCCAATGTTTGAATGAATTATCTGGGGAGAGGGAAAAGTGGAGAATATGATGGCAACTCATGGCCCAAGCTACTTCAGATTCTTACCTTCCTTTCCCCTTTAACTATCTAGTCCACTTAGAAAACACTGGATTTCTTTACTTTGTTTCAGTTTGCATAATTAGAATCATCTGTATCATAGGACAGTTCATAGTAATTATTTAAAATACCCCTTTGGAAGATAAGAATAGCAGGGTCTGAACATGGAAATGCATTAATTTTGTTATTAATTAAATTAATTAATAATTTGGTTATTAATTAAATTAAGACCTCTCTTATCAACCTTTTTCTGTAAGCAAAGTTTGTAACAGACACAAATGCAGGTAACTAACAGGAAAACTTGTAATATTACAATATCAAAACTTTTAGCTAAATCACACTGTGATTTGGTTAATTTATCAGTGCTAAAGAAACAAATTCAGACAGTAGTCTGATTAAATGGGATTCTTAGAGTGATTAAAAGCTTTTTTAATTCCTTTTTTTGGCTCTGAGTCAAATATCTTCTTGGAAGAAATCCAACTTAAGTGCAAGTTCACTCAAGGGAGGCTTCTTCTCATGGCTCTGCATGAGCCACCTGCAATTACTACAAATTATCTGACTTGTTCCAAGCTGTGCATCTTTGCTGAGACACTTTGTCAAGTCTCATCTTCCATGTTGAGCCTTGTCTGAGAGTGAGTGATGCTGGGCTCAAGGCAGTTGTTCTAAAAAAATCTAGAAATACATTTGCCTTGATTTTTGAGTACAGTCCAGAGTCCCTAACTGTTTGGGGGTTTTTTGCCAGTGATGGGCCAGATTGCAGTTTTACAAAATCATTTCCCTTTAGGTGAGCTATGTCAGGTAGTAACAAGGCATAGGGGCATCTTTAAGGAAATCTGCAGCTTCCTAAAAATGCAACTCCAGCCCTGCCATGGAGTGTGGTACTTAAGGAGTTTCATTAGGGTTTTGGGGTGGTTGTTTTTGGTTGTTTCTGGCATGCTAGTGGAGGTGTAAAAGCCTGTTTGGATGTAGCCTGGATATTTGGGATATCAGCTGTTTCTCCTGCTATGAAGAGGGCAGAGGAGAGGATGCAGTGAAGGGGATGAGAGGTTTTGTGTGAGCTTGTGAAGAGGTGTGGTGAGAGATCAGAGACACAGGCAGGCACCTCGAGGTATGAAAGAGACACTTTGGTTCCCTGTCTTCAGGATGAGATCCTGTTCTGTCAGCATTGCTGTGTCCATGTGTGACAGGAGGGCTCTTCCAGAGGGAAAAGCATTCAGCAGCTCTCCTGTCAATGGGGAGCAGAAAGTGAGCCTGCTGTTGGCAACTCCCCTGTGGGAGCTTGCTGATGGAGACAGCTTTGGCAACAGCCCCTGCAACCTTCCCAGGCTTGTGGAACCCTTCTGTTAAAGCTTTGTCAGCACTAGGAGCTCAAAAGGAAAACAAAACAGGATTCTTTTATTCTGCTGAATTGTCCAGGCAAGGAAGCTGTCCAGGGGCTTTCCTCTCCTGAGTATCATTTAAACATCTTTTGCTGTCAATGCAGACCTTTTCTTTGAGACCTTGTGATCTCTCATGATGGGGTCTATGTCACACATACCTATTAGGAGTCCTAAATTACTGCTGCTCTCTGTGGAGGTGTTGGGGATGCTGGCTGCACTGTTGTGGAGGATCAGAGAGAAGGAAAAGTCACTCCTTTTATTCTTGTGCAGGGAGCAGAATGCCTTGCAAGCAAGTGCCCATGTTGGTCTAGCCCATGCTGTAAGCTTGATCCAGGCAGGGACTGAGTTTTATTGTAATAGGTTATGTTAGCTTGAAAGAATTAGTGAAAGTTAGAGGCAAACTAGCATGATGATGATCACCAGCTTTCCATGGGGTCCTGCAATGTCTCTTATGACAAAGAGCTTCCAGAAAGTAAATTGTGCTGTCAGGGAAATTTGCATAAGTATGGGCCCACAAAAATAATAGAAGTTGTAGTGGGATGGATCTTGGGTTAAATCTTAATCATGCACTTCTTGACAAACATGCTGCTTGCACTACAGCACAAAATACTCTGATTTTCTCTGCCTCAGCTCTGTATCTCTTTTTATTTTGTTCCTTTCCCATTCTCCCACCCCATCCCCCCCATTTTATGAGCAGGGCTTTCTAGACAGTAATGTATTTGGGCTGCTGCCTCTCAAAGAGGTAAACAGAAGGAAGAAATTGCCCTCAGGCCAGCTAGCAGAGCTTTTTGTCACTAAGTCAGAAGGCTTCAGAAGACTTTTCCTACTGAGATGAGAGGCTTCTAAATGGAAACCAAGGGTCATTTATGGACAGACTTCTCTGGTGATTACACAGGGAGAAGGAGCTGTCGTGTAGAGAGCCTCATTCACTTCACTGTCAGTTTATTGGCTGAAATTTGCTCAGTGGAATCACTTCCACCCTCTCTGCATCATTCAAAAATAGAAGAAAAATAGCAGAAAAGAAGGCAAAAATAAATGCTTCCGCTTGAGTCATGGATGCTAGCAGGGATTGTTAATAGACGCAAACCCTTTTCCCTTAAAAACTATGCATTTCTTTCAATCAGGGATTAAAATCTTTCAGTTTGGTTTTACTCACCAGTAAATCAAGCTTTCTGAAATTCTGTCTCTGAGCACTGAAGGTGCCATGTAACATTTATTTCCTGTGGCTGGTAATTCACATTTTGGAGATCAGATAATGAATCACAGCAAACTCTCTTAAGGAGAGTTTTCTGTTGCATTGAGGTTTTCAGTTTGTTTTATTTGGTATCTTGTTTTGGTTTTTTACTCAATAGAATTCCAAGTGCTTGTCAAAAATAAGCAATATATTTTCCAGTTGTAAAGTGGACAACCAAAGGCAAAAATACATGGCAATAATTTCTCCAAAAGCAGTGCATGAAGAGTGGCAAGGTACAGAAATACTGGCTGTGGACTGCTGGCTTGAACAGCAAAAATAAATTGTATTTCCTTGTGAATAGCCAGGGATATTGAAACTTTTACAACCTTGCTTGCTTAGTCGCCAGTAAAGGCAGAGTGGCCAATGTCTGCTGCAGAAGGATAGATTTAGACAAATGACAAAGGAAACCAGGGGACTGAGTGAAAGAGTTGGTTTTAAGCAGCTCTGCCTATGAAGAATCTGTGAAATAACTCCAGAAATCAAACACTTATGAACCCTAATGAAATCCTTAGTATTACCTTCACAGCTCGTAATCTCTTTCTTCTATAAGGAAAGAAAAACCCCAAATTCTCTTATTCAAATCCTTCACCTGAACCAGAGGTAACAGCATAAATCAAAGGTTGGAAAGAACCTGCAGAACAGACTTTGAATGCCTAAAAAACTAGGGCCATCAATTTTTGTCCTGTTTCTCTTTTATTGAGACAAAGACATTTAATTTGGCAAAAGTTTGTCATATTAAATAATATGTAGTCCTCAGAGATAATCAGTCAAGACGTAGCAGGTTTTCTTTATCCGCATGTTAATCTGATTTTAAGAACATATGTTTCAGATTTCATATTAAGTTTATATTTCAAATTCAAGTCTTTCTGATTACTTCTGCATTTCAACTTCCACCTTCAAAACACTATTGTTTCAGCTAGTGAGCCAATGTAACTTTTCAGGTTTTATATCAATATATCTAAGTACATCTGAATCTCTGTTTTTGGCAGACAGTCTTTCAATTATTTTTATTTAATCTCACTGGAGGAGATGCTGAGATTTTTCTCTTCCAAGTGTGGTTTTTACACCTGGTTATTTCCTGAATTAAAAAAAAAACAAAAAAAACAAAAAAAAAAGTTAGAAAAAAAAATTAGCAAGCCAATTTTGATGATACAATTAACATTAAATGACTTACTTATCTTTCTATCAATCTCTGTATAAAATGATCTGGGATCATACTAAAATTTTTCTTAAAAGTTCCCCTATGACTATAGAAAAAGATGAATTTTTAGTATCTGTCCTTCTGACTGTATTATTTTCTTAATTTCTTTTATTGATTTTATTACCAACAAAAAAATCAAAAGGCAGATGTAAATGGTCCTGGCTGGAATTGTCAGGAGAACTATATAATCTATATTTCTCTTAACCATGGTTTTGTATTAATTTGAGTTCAGCAATACTATAGGGCTTTGCTGCATAATGGCTGTTTGGATGTTATGTTTTAAAATATGGCACTGATCTCATTCCATTGTTTGTTATATTGTATATTGGTCTGCAGCACAGATCATCCGTAATTGACACATATTACATTGTGAACTTAATATTTATAGAGCAATGCAGAGAGTATTGTTGCTGCTGTCTTGGCTATATTTATTCTATTTGAGCCAAATCTTTTTTTAAAAAGACTGTAAAGCCAGTATCTCACTTTCTCTGGAGGCTTTCTCAGATATGACCTATTAAATTAAAAATGCTTGTGCAGCCCCAAGAAGAAGTCAAAAATACTTTTAGCCAATTATGTGTTCTAAGGGGAGACAGATCAGGATGCACAAGGGTCTGGTACACTGTCCATACAATCTGTTTTTTCCCTGGGAATTTATTAGTACTTATGCCATCTGGCAGCATCTGAAACAATAGTGAAACATCAATCAGCAGAAACAACCTTGAAGGCCTGATCTACTGAAGCTGATGAATTTTGACACTCTTGTAACTGAGACTAGCTTTAGATCAGATACTCAGTCATTTTTCTTCATCAGTCCTCTCAGGATTGTGATAGAAATTTGATAATTTTTATTGATTGTTCTTCCATGGAGGGAAATAGTAGACAGGTAGCTCTGTCCTCTGTGTCCTGGGCTGAGTCTCAGTCTCTAGCTCTGGATGGTCAGCCTGCCAAGAAATCAGACATTAGTTTTCTGACTGTTCAGCTCAGATAATCCATAGCAGTTTATTCAATTTTACCTTATTTTATCCTATTTCCTCAGAAAAAGGACTTCTGTCTATCCAACAGGCAATGTACTCTTGCTCTGTGCTCTTCCAATCTAACACTGAATAGGCTTCTGAAAATCAAATTATTGTAAATATTTAAAGCAATGATTAAATATGTCCAAACCTAAATCAGTGTTTTAGACAGAAGTTATCTGTAATTTCAGCAGTGTCCTGGCCCAAATTAAATGGGAATGTATATAACAAAAACTGTTGTGTGAGGAGCTATGATAGAAGTCAGGAAATGCAAGAACAAGGAATTGCTCTCAAGCCAGACACAATTTCCTTCTAATATGTGTGTGTGTGTATCTTTGTATATATATTTGGCAAAATTCTGTATTTCACTACAGATAGAAAAGTTCTTCCTGAAAAGGCAGAGCAGTCCTTGTCCATCCCCAGCAGAAGCTGATTGTGTTGGCACTGTTACAGGGGTTTGCCAAAGTGCAGAGGCCAGCTGCAGCTGAGAACCAAGTTAGGAGTGTTTAACTCCATGAGCTCACAACTGTCAAATGGTGATAAAAACACCATAAAACTGTTTAGTGCTGAGAGCTGTGCAGCTTGGCAGGGAGCTGTGAGGTGACAGAGTTGGGATTGTGCAGAATGAAGGGCAATTTTTCTTGAACTTGAAAGTATTGATAAAACATGCCAGGGACAAGAAAAGTTTTTGTTTGTGTGTGCATCTCGACCTGTGTGTTTTGCTTGTGTGTGTGCCACTTCAGAACCCAGGAGAGGTGCTGATTTGACAGCCACAGTGGCAGAACATGCTGATTACCTGTTGAACGTGCCCAGAGCTGGCAGCAGCAGGACAAGCTGTGCCTGGAAGGGCCATTCTCCAGCTCAGCCTCTCTGCCCAGCAGAAGCCAGACTTTCACAGGCTCTCTTCTCCTTTCACACACTCAACAGCTTTGTATCCAATGTGCCAAAAGCTTCTGAGAATCTGGCTACTGACTTTGGCAAACTGAAACCTGTCCACGAGATCTGGGAGTGCTGCTGCTGGATCTCATGCTGACATGGTCAGCTAATGCCAGTCTTGGTTGTGGTTCCACATGCAAGCATTTGCTCACTAAAAGCAAAACTGAGAGGTGTGTTTAATTAAAGCTAAATTGCAGCCAAAGTAGCCTCCTGAGTGTGGTTGTGTTAAGGCAGAAATGACTGAAAACTGGATCTCAACAGCATTTGTCAGAAGAATATCAATTTCAGTTTCCTTTTCATTATCCTGTTTCAACTGCATGGCAAAAAGCTGCTTCTCTTTCATAGACAGTGTGCACTGGATATCTTGTCATAGACAATATTAATTCCAGCATACACTTCCCATACCCCCAAGTGATTTCTAGGCTCTACTTCCTTATCTTAGTAGTAAAGGACTAAACCAATAAAAACCAAGCACATTGTGGAAAACATTTCTGGAACTTGTACATAAGAGAAAACAAGACTTTTCACAAAAGAACTAGAAGGGCAGTAAAATCTAATAAATTCATGGTTTTCCTCTCTGTGGGTGTGAAAAGCAGAGCTTATTGCATCAATGCACGTTCATTCTCTGAATTCAGTGGAACATTTTCTTTCATGAGATCAATTTTGGGTTTGCTTTTTTTTTTTTTTTTACAAACCCTAATCACTGACTGAAAACTACCTCCTAAAAAATATCAATAGTTTTATTTAAACAACTTGAAAAATATCTGATCCTGAGAAATTACATATTCCCAAAGCTGCACAGAGGAGACTGTAAGAGGGCTGGCTCTAAACCTTGAAGAATCCAGCTTGCCTCAGTGCTTATAAACATTCAACAGAAAGCCCTGCTATCAGCAATGTATTTGGATTAAAAAGATTAATTCTTTCTTCCTGGGTATTATGTTACCTACCTAGCCTGCATCTGTGATGGGACAGACAGAACCTTGTTATCTTGATGATACAATCACTGCCAAGGTTGTGACATTAGAGTGAGCAATGGATGTGAAGTATATGAAGAAGGGTTAGACTTGAGACAAATTCAGACAGATTGCAATCTAACCCATTTTGCAGAATAGGATCTCATGAAAAGAAAAATTAAGATGAAAATGAAACATTAGTGACTGAGCTTGTGCATTTTAAATAAGTTCTTCCTTTAAAAAAAAAGGCAGTTAATAATATAATTACTTTTTTTATATAGTCTATGTAAACACAAATTTTACAAATTATGCAATTAAAATATTTGTAGCAATAATCACAAATAACAACAAACATAAATGTTAATAGGCTAGATTCTTAGTTAGAGGGATGCAGATTTTTGACACCCCCACAGTTTTGTGATGCTCTGCTCAGAGTTCCTCAGGGTGTTGGAAAGAACTGCATTGTCCTGACAGAAGCCTTCTGTGGCATGAGGGCCGGACCAGGAAAGTCACAGGAAAACTTGTTTTGGTACAAAAATGTTCAAAGTAAGCCTCTTGCAGAACATGGAGCTGGATTTTGCTGGCCATGTTCTGTTTGATGGAACCCTTCCCAAATACAATGTACTTGTGCCTGGTAATGATTGGTCCAGAGATTTATTGTTTGCCATTTTCCTACTTGGAGAGAAGTGACTTTGATTTATTATTTGACAAATCTGGCTGCTACTCATGGATATTAAAGGAGCTTTTCAAAGGTGGAGATATTTCAACGATATTTACATTTCTCCTCTATAATTAAATGTCACTAGTTTCAGCAGGAGAAACAAATGCTATTTTTGGGGTGGCTTAGGTGACTATTAATATCTTCCAAATGACTCATGGGGCATTACAATGTGCTGGGGGCAAGGGAAGGCATTCACCCTGCAGTCACTCCAGCTGGTCCATCCTTACCATCCATGTTTCACTGTCCTCCCAGGCTTCTGGCACTCAGAATTAAGCACAGATTTTCCATGCAGAGGTTGTCCCAGCAGACAGTTTGGTGTCAAGACTAATAGCACCTGCTGACCTTGCAGGAGTGCTGTGCAGGTAATTGCATTAGGATAGCAGATATGCATAGGAAAGGGATTTTTCTTATCTTGAAGTTCAGCCCAAGCTGATGGCTGCAATACCCATTTGCTCTCAAACTAAATCTTGTTTCTGTGTCTCCAGTAGTATCAGAAGATCAAAAATAGCTCAGCTATGGCTTCCCAAGCTGCAGCCATGCCAGGATAGCCTTTCCCCATCCATTTACCTTTATTTCTGAGATTCGGGGGAAAACAAGGAGCCCACATGAGTTTGCACAGAAATTCAGCTCCCAATTCCTCTCATTCTGAATGATGTCTTCCTTTGAAACAAACAAACAGGAAGAGACATCAGCTGTTGATGTACACAACCCACAAATTTAATTCTTGGAGTCACATGTTCAGAGAGTCTCATGGAATTCCAACCATGATGCAAAAAACTTCTGAACACAATTTACTTCTTATAAAAGTGCTGATATATGAATGATTCAAGCCACAGCTCAGGCTGAAATTTCAGACATGAAAATAAAGCCCAACCATAGTGACAGATGTTTAGGAAGTACTTGGGCTGGGTTTTTCAGGATTTTCATATTGCATTTGTTCAAAAAAGCCTCTAAGAAATACTTCCAGTATGACAGGAGGGGGGGAAAAAAGGGGAACACCTATAAAGATGACCAGAACTTCTTTGGACCCCTCATATCATGACTTCACCTGTCCAGAGCACCTGCTCTGCAGGTGAGTAGGATTTATCAGTTGCCAAACCACAACTATATAGAGAGAAGGTGAGAAGATTACACTCTGCTGATCACAGAAATTTGGAGATTTTTAATAGGAGCAGGTGAGAAATTTTTTTTTTACTTCTTGAGACACAAAGCTGAATGAGGAGCCTGGTGAACCTCAAGTTGTTTCCCAAGAACCCATGAATATATTAAGCTACTCATTAAGCTACTCAGATGTGCTATATGAGAACAAATACCAACGTAGGCCAGTGCCCAAACCAAGCTGACAAATGAATAGTAAGGCTAGGGGAAGAGCAAAAATTACAGAAGAGATTGTGAAAATATGCTAGAGACTAGAAGAATATTTAAAGGGAAAGTTGAACTCTGAGCTTTCCTGAATCAGATGTGGTTTTGCTGTTTTACAGAATTTTACAGAAATATGAGCAATTTCTTTGCCTTGCTTATTCACTTTATGCCACTCTTTTTTTTTTTTCTGAAAGAAGCCTTGTCTGCACAACTGAGAAATAGAGAAGAAAAGCTGATTATCTCCTATACATTTAATGACAGTATTTTACAGTAACAATCTTGAAGATATCTTCTCAGTAAAATGATTTTTATTGTTATAGAAGGGTGCAAATTCCATCCTCTCAAAGATGAGTATTGGTCTGGCCTATAAATGTGATGCATGCCCAAACCACAAACACACCATGTACTCAGAAATTACCATCTTCCCATTGAGGGAATTTGTGGATGTTTCTCAAAATTGCACTTCCATCTTGGTGACAGCCTCCAGAGTGTATCAAATATACAGTCTCAGCCTTTTTATGCCTTTTATGATGATTTCCAAGAGTAATTGGTACTCATTAACATTAAATTTGCTATAAAATGTACTTGGAGTGCATTATGAACTGGTAGGAGAGTTTGCTGAGTTTTTTATTCTTTTATGGTTCCTTCATGGCATAAAAAGATAGTGGAAGATAAAATAATAGAAGGGTCAAGAGTCCTGGGAGTTGTTTTATTTCCCGGGCTTGCAGAGCACATCCAAAAAGGAGCTATTGATGGCAGCAGTATAGAATTAAAAAGAAAAAAAACAAGAACTTTTTATGACTCCTTGCACCATCTCAGGCAAGAAGCCATAAATCAGCAGCAAGGTCACAGCAGTAGATCACAGAACAGGTCACTCCAACACAGGCTGGATTGAATTCTGGTGTGGCCAAGGGCAGCTTTTGATACTGCTGCTTTTCCTTGGTGTGGAGTGAAGTACTCAGGGTGTCAGTGGCACAGATGGTAGAACACACAGCAGCAGCAGCCCTGTACCCCTTGAAGGTACAGCTTCTCCCTCTTTGTCTTTCCCTTGTTGTTCTCTTTCTTCTGACTGGTCCACTACTGATAGGAAAAAAAGAAAGGAAGGCATAGGTCTGGCTAGGATGGATCTCTTATGTTTTGCTTATTTCTCTTTTCTCTTTCTTCCTTACTTCCCTTATATATTTTGTTCTTTGCCTTTCTTTTCCTCCCTTCTTTTTTTCAAAACAAAGGATAAAATTGCAACAATTGCAACTGCATTTAGCTCAGCTGGACCTAACATCTACATAACACCCCATGATTTCTCAGCTGAACTTCATCTGAGTCTCCCATGACCACCTGAGACCTCTGATCTATATTTGAGGTCTCTTTATAGCCTCTGAAGTAAATAGTTTCCTAACTCTCACCCGAGAAAAATGCCACTTCTTTCCCTTATGCAGTAAGTTAACATGACCTATGTTATTCTATCTCCTTCTTAATGCAATTTTTATGGGGTACTACTATTATTTTGTTTTCATAATATTAATTAATGTCTTGTATTTTGACAGGAGTTCTAAGTCTACTTAACCTGTCTAGCTTGTTGTCTGCAACTTATTATTGATTCAAGCCCTTTGCTCGACCTTGAGAAAATGCTAAACAATTAGTGAGGAGTGTGTGGGCTTTCTAAAAGCCATTTCTTTCAAAGGCCTTGAAGGGTTTTATTTGCTCTTCAGCATTTCTCAATCTGTATCTGCCAAGGAGAAAAAAAAAGTGGGTTAAAAATACATATTCACATTTTTACCCCTGAGAAGAAATACAGTGTTGTCATAGGACAAAAAAGAAGTAGAGCTCTGTACAGGCTACCCAGCAGAAGTCTGTGGGAGAGACATTGGAGTGTTCCACCTGATTGCAACCATTTCTGCCCCAAACTCCTCAGGGTATGCCATGCAGAGTCATAAAGGAGAGCTGTCCTGGCTTCTTGACTTCTCCTTGGTTCTCCGCGAGTGAGAAGCACAAAGTTCACACTGATCCCTCTAGGCTTGGTTGTTATGCCAAGGCTTTGTCTATATCTTACAAGTACTCCAAATAAATTCCTCTATTACTCTAGTGAGTGACATCTTCCCTAAGGACACTGCATGGATACAACCTGCAGTTGTCTGTAAAAATGACAAAATACATGTACCAAATTGTGTTGGTACTATCCTGAGCCCATAAAAATGTCATTCCCTGATGTGGCTACATCTGAACTATTTGAATACCTCTAAAAATTCTAGATGTAGAACAGGTAGAACTTTATATCAACTTTCCATAATGTCCAGTGCTCAGCAAGTGGCCTTTTGCATCTTGGCAGGCTGCAGAGAGCAGTTTGAGGATAAAACACAGTTGATTTAAACCCTAGTGAAATCCATTTATTTTAACTTGTTTTACTCTTCTCCAAGCCATAATAGAAGTTCACCTACTCAGTAAGACCCACAGATGTCTGGAAAATAATGAACAAACAGATAAAAAGTCCCACAAAAACTAACGGACTGAAACTTGCAGCTCATCTGCTAGTTGGCATTCCAGACCAAACATTGGTTAATTTAATCTCAGATCTTTCTGCCTTATGCTGGGGTACTCAGCCCAGCCTAAAACACACTTAGCATTAAGTGAAATTATTTTGTTTGACTTTTCAGTGGAAGGACTTGTGCAGTCAGCCACACCTGAGAAACTGGTGAGGAAGATTTGCCCTAGTGCCTTCAGGTTGTTCAGGACAGGCTTCTACCCGAGCCCCCAGGAATGTCTGTGCGTCCATCAGCACACTCAGAGTCCAACAATGCCTGGCTGAAAAGGGTTTTACCTCACACATTTGATTTTGTGGTGGGGGGTCAGGACCTGTAGGTTGAGGTGTGAGAGGATTTGACAGCTTTTGCTTCTCTGCTGCAGTGTTTTATCTGCCCTAAACCAAAACACTGCCCAAGAGCAAACATGGGTTTCACACATGCTGATGCCTGAATTGAGACATCATTGAGTAAATTTGGTGTGATGGCAGGGGTGTCATGCAAGAGCATAGTCAATCTGGACTCCTGGCACGCCTTGGCAGCTGGCATGGCACTGAGAAATGTTCCCACCCCAGCAGAGCAGAACAGACAGGGGCTGGACTGTGCTGGAGGCATTGCTCGCTGGCTGGGAGGGCACTCAGACACCAGAAAGCTGAAGGGTGAGATGAGAGAATCTGCATGAAAGAGACTACAATATGAGAGCAAAATGAGGCAGTCACAATAAATTGTTATCCGTGGGTATCTGAGTTAACACAGCATTGGAAAAAATCATACAGCTCACTCAAGAGTTCTTGTCCAGTCCTTTGCAGACACACAAAAAGCATTACAACTTTTATCTTCAGCTCCTGCTGAGAGGCTTGTCTTCACCATGGTTACCCTCTAGCCAGCTTTTTGTTTTTTTTTTTTAAAGAAAAGAGAGAGAAAATAATGGAGTTTCAAAAGAGTTGCATCAGCACTGCCCACCATTGTTTGCTCCTCACCAGCCCTGCCTTGCTCACACGTGTCAGTGGACAGCAGAGAGCAAAGTTTTTCCTGATAGATGAGAAATCAGGTAAATGCCTGCACTAGATGTCAGACTACTATTCTTCATGACTGCCTAGAACTTCAATAAAAATCTTCACATCCATCCCCAGGGATACAGAGCAATGCAATCATGAATGATTGATATTCAGCCTGCTACAATACTCTGGCTCAGTATCAGCCTTTGAAACAGGTTAAATGAAATAACTGCATTTCAAGAGCAGTCAGGCCAGGGAATTTTTTTTTTGCTTGTTGTGGTGTTGTCATTTGTTTTTGACAAGGCAGGTGGGGCATATGGTGAAAGCCAGTGCATGTCAGGTACACACCTAAAATTCTATGTGTGCTTCAAATTTCAATTTGCCTTGATGATCATGGAGTGTAATAAATAAGTGTTCTTAAGAAATGGATCCATTTGATTACACACACATACATGCATACTTACATAACATAAACTCTGATTGTAGTTGGTGATGTTTTGATTTCAGATGATCTGGTGATTTGTAAAACTGGTTGAAAAATAATTTTTTCTTCTGAAAAATATTCTATAATCATAGTTTTTCATACTTGTTTGTCTTTTCCCCTCTAACTTCTCATAAAAAACAAGAACAAAGTAGGTAGCATCTGAAATTTAAAATAAAACCAAACCACTTTCCACAGAGCAGAGATTCCATTTATTTTTATGAAAATGTCTATGGTATTTAAAGTCAAATTTCGATGAAAGGGCAGGTTCAAATTATGCTTTTTATCCCTTCCAATTAAGTCATGTTTGGGAGAAAGTTGTTGCTAGAGCTTGACTGTCTGTATCCTGTGAGTTTTTATCATTTAATGTAGAGTGTCAGAAGGACATCTGACTGGTTCAAAACACACAGATGCATTGTGCCTGTGCTGAATGATATGAGAAGAAAAAGTGAACATATAGAGTAGACTCAACATCAGCTCCATTCATTCATCATTTTACTTACAGCTACAGCACACCCTGACTTGCATTTAAACAAAATACTGGGTGTATTCCTTTCCTTGAATCAGTTGATTGCACTCACTTTTCCTGTTCTATTTTTTTTTTTTTTCTTTTCTGCCTGACTGTCCAAATTATTTCTTCTTGAAATTAACAGTCTAACACAATTCTTGCCTCATAAGAGTCAGATATGCTAGGCAATGGATTGCCATGAGACAACCTAATACAGGAGAGTGTATTCTGACAGCACCCTTCATTTGCAGAGTGCAAATGCTATTGGGATTGTTTGGTACAGTGTTGATTTAAGAATAGTTAAAGATTTAAAAATTAATTGAATTTGAAGCCATCCTGAATTCCCTAAATGCATCAAAGGACAAGGTTGGAGGAAACCTGAGATAGTACAGGAAGAAAAAGATGCACAATTGGAAGGACAGAGGAATTACCTTTCCTGTTCACTGCTTTACTAAGCAAATTTTTTTTGGACCTCTTTTCAATGAATGAAACCACAGGGTCACTTGACATGTGATATAAGGATGATTTATGAAGAGTGTTGTGGTAGTAGATGGGTGTTTGGCATGAATCATTGCAGTCTTTTTAGGAAAAGAAAAAAGTCAAGGAAAAGAAAAAAGTCACAGAAAAGAATTTGCTGAAATACTGGTTTGGTTTGTTTGGTTTTTTTTTCCCTTTCAATAGAGCCAGAAGGGTCTCAGACACAGCTGGACACATGCTGCTGTAAAAAATTGGAAAATATATTATCTATCAACTGGATGTTCTAACTTGCTCCTGTCTCTGCTTCAGCCAACACTGAGAATTCAATTGGTAGCTAAAAGGCAGAAGTTCTTCAGCTGACTTTCAGGAGTGACCTTTACACAATTAGTAACTTTTTTCCTCCCTAGCTGCTCTATGACACTGGTGCATGCCTACTTACATGAAGAAAACTTTGGGTGTCTATAAAAGGAGCTCTAGAAGCTTGCATCTAGGAATAATTTAATCTAATGTACTTTAATGTTTTTGGAAAGGGTAATGTTTTTGGAAACAGTGTCAAATATTATGGGATATTTACTTATGGAAAGAAAGCCAGGAAAGAGGTCAAATGGTACTTTGTCAGGGCAGCCAGACTGTTCCAGAAATAGGTGAGCAAGTATCCTGTATTATAAATGCATAACTGTGCTCTTTGGAAAGAAAACATAAGAAATCCAAGAAAGGTTATTTAATCATACCTTCCATTTTCAATAAAAGTCCTACACTGTCTGGCTCTAATACACAAATTCTTTATCATCAAATCCCTTGGGGTGTTCAGGTTTCCTGTGGTGAATGTAAAGTAATAGTTTCAGGAGTAAGTTAATATGAGGAAAAGCTTCTTTACTGGAACAGGCTGCTCAGAGAGGCTGTGGAGTCTCCTTTTCTGGAGATATTCAAAATCTCCCCTAGATGTGATCCTGTGCAACCTGCCCTGGGTCTATCTGCTTTAGCAGTGGGGTTGGACTAGATCATCTCCAGAGATTCGGGCATTCCATGATTCTGCAATTGAGTAAATTATGAATTAGCTTTCCATTTTTCTCCCCAAATCATAGAATAGAAGTTTGACAAGAAACTGAAGGTTCTGTAATACATTTTTTAATTAATTTGATTTAAAGAAGTGAGAGTGGTATCGCATCTCTTTACAGGTGTATTAATGTGTCAATAGTTCTGTTATTGCTGTGGTACTAGAACACTCCTGTGTATGAAAATCAGGCAGATGTGTGTCATAAGCAAACTACAAAGGAGCTTGAAATGTACCAATGAAGGTGTTCCAGTTCAAACACAAATAAATTCAGCCTTTTTACACTGTCCTGCATGGAAGACAGACTGGATGATCATATCATGCCTGGCTCCTTAATTAAAGAATTTGCTGTTTAACTCTACCTTATGTAATTACAAATATATCAAATATATGTTTTAAATAGCAATATCAAGTGTTCTGATACCTTTTGTTTTATTTTCATTTTTCACATGATAAATATTTGTTACAGGTAAGGTTTAAGGGAGATAGTATGCATAGAAAGCCACATCTTTCTCATCAGTAGTGTGAAATTTCACTATAGCTGCACAGGGACCTCTCTCAGCCCTGCTGCCTGTACCTAATAATCATCCTTAGGAGGTGGTGTTACATTGCCATACTCATGGAGACATCCACATCTTTATCACTAGAACTTGGATGTAGACAAACCCAGTTGTGGAGACAGTGTTTTGTGTAGGGTTTGCCAACTGTCCTTTGAGAGGTGGGGTGTTTGAAGCATTGATTGTGGTGAATCACAGCTAGCAGCTGTGATTTCATGTCCTTGCTGATCTGGTTTCATCCTCAAGCCTTGGGGTGGAAGTCTGGGTGCTGCCTTAGCTGCTCCCTGCTCTCCCAGCCTCCTGTCACAGTTTTCTCTCTGACAGGACTTCCTACTGCTCTCCACATCTATGCAGTTTACATAACCCTAGTCTGGCTTCCTACTGTGATCTACCCCTGATGAGAGCCAATTACCTATAGAAGTGATTTCTGATGTCAGCTGCTGATGGGTGAGGGGGGAGTTGTGAGAATTTGTGTGATTCTCATTTTGGATTATTTGCACAGTGTGCAATTTGATATATCCAGAATCAAAGCCCAATCTTGCAGTAATTGAAGCATGTGAGTAGGGGGTTTTTTTCTCCCACAATAAAGTGTATGACATGAACAGGAGAAAAAACTGGTGAAAGAAGGGAAGACATAAAGACTTCCTCACATCAAAGTGAGGATTATTTTTGAATGCCTGTGTTTAAGACATTTGTTGCATTTGATACAGTTATTTTTGAGAACCTCCCTGTATTTCCAGAAGTTTGCTTGACTAAGAACAGCTGTGTTGGCAGCATGTAGGTTTTGATCCACTCCTCTCACTGCTGAGGGTGTCCTTTCCCCTGAAACACTGAACAAACATGCTCCTGCTCCATGGTGAATGACTAATAAGTTGAGTAAAGGAAGCATGATGCCTTTCCTCTTTTCACTTCCCTTTTATGAAATACTGGCCAAACAAGTAATCAAAATTCTCCAGTTTTTAAAATCTTTTTCCTATGAATATTCAGTGTGTGGGGTTTTAAGCTGCTGACTTCCAGAGAAAGGCTGAGATTGAGCAATGTGAACAGAGCTTAAGAAAATACACTGAGCTTCATTTGTTTTCTCATTAATCCTTGCTGATATTTCAGCTGGTAAAAGAGAGGAAATTGAGATTCCTTTAAATGAAATTAATAATTTGTCTTCTCCTCTATGATGATTCTTTTATTTGTTAGGATGTAGGAAGAAATAAGCATAATAGCAATGTTCTTTTACTTCCAAGATGAAAGCTAATAGTCTGTGCCACTGCAGCAGAGACACGTAAGGTTAACCAAGTAAATCATGCCATTATCCAACAAAATATTCTCTGAGTAAAAGAACTGGTTTTGAACACTGGGTTGGACAAGTGTCAGAAAAACCCAGACAGGTGACTTGAAACAGTCTCATTTTAATGAGTCCAATTCCAGTTTGTGTACTATATATTTCCTATCTTATGCCAGCAAATGCAGATTTCTCTGTTTTCCCATTAACAAATACAATATTTACCTTATTTTTGATTTAGAGACAATAACTACATTAAAAGTCAAGTGATTACTTTCAATAGGATAGGGCTAGTGAGAGGAAATGTCTCTGATTTTAGCCACTGCCTTTGTCCTCCCCATAAAGCTGCTGATTCTCCCATCCTAGTCTACAAGTTCTGCCAGAACAATTCCCATCAGCAGAAGCATGTAGCTGGCAGCAGCAGAGGCAAACTTATCTCACTGCTACTGCAGTCAAGTACAAAATCAAGCTGATCACCTGTCTTTGTGTCATTTGTTATCTCTTGCCAGTTCTCTGCAGTGTATTGACATAATCACAATTTGTACAAATCACATGGGTGAGCAAAGCATCCTGTAGATCACTTTGCAACAGTGGTGAGCTACCAAAATTAGCTTGAGACAGGAAACAAATTAGGCAACAGTTCTGTCTGTGCTGGAAGAGCCAGCTGCTTCAGTCAAAGGAGGTGGGACACAGAAAGAGGCAATGATCTGTCCCAGGACAGAGAGACACCTCTCTGACCTCCCTTCCTCTCCCACCTGACCTCCACCAAAACCCTTATGGCTCCTCCCAGTTTTTTCTCAATTCTCTGAAATGCCTAGAGCTTGTTTTGAGGGCTCATTTGACTGATAATTTATTAAGTTAATAAATATAAGAAAAAAGTGGGCATTTATTATTAAGCTACAGTGGACTTTTAAATACATTTTTGCTCTAGCCAAGTATTTCCTCCTGGGATTAATACTACTATTGATTGAATTAGAGCAATTAATTATTTCTACTTCTTTTTAGGTAACACTTTAGAATGAATTTGATGTCTCTTTCTTGCATCAGTAACAGTCATTAAATAGGACAGTACCTTTTAGTTGCTGAATATTTTGTTTTCAGCTCAGTAATATTTTAGGACATCTGCCAGGAGCATTCACAAAGTTAAGCAGGTGCCTAAGTGCTTTTCTTGATGAGAACCAGTGATTAGACTTTCATAGGACTGATGCATTAGGACCATAACACATCATCGGAAAGAAAGACTTAATGGAACAATTACTTTCTAGATAGGTTGTCTTGGCCATTCATAGTTATTTCTGCCATATTTAAAATCTATGTCAAATAAGCTTTGTTGGCCCTTTGTTTTCTCTATTTCTGCCTCCCTCACCATCAGGGTAAGTGCAGATATAAGAATTAGGGGTTGAATCTGAAGGTATTAGGTCTATAAAAAACTCTGATGAAAAATGTCTCATGACTTCAAGGATGATTATATTGGGCTGTACTATATAAATTATCTGTGATGGATCTGGGTAGTTAACCAACTTCCACATGAAACTGTTCTTTTTCATAAGTACTATTGTAAAATAATTAAAGCAGTACCACTATTACATATCTTCATTAAAATGATCAAGAAGAGCAACTATTATGATCATAATTTTCAACAGAGTAAAAGATTTCCTATCTAAAACTAAAATTCCTTATAAGACAGGCCCTGGATGCTTGCAGATTTGACTTCCTTGCTTTCAGTCCTTAGGCACTTATTATCCAATATCCTCTTTTTCTATGAAGTCACTTAACTCAGTGTCAGTTTTGTGTAAACAGAACATGCCTTTCATTAATCCTGCAGTAACAGCTACTGTGCTACCCTGGGTTTTTCAGCAACACACAAGCATTTGACAAAAGACTGGCTATGACAATTAAAACAGCATCCTTCACTGAAAGTGAAATAGCTGCAAAAAGCTGTTTCACTACAGCGTAGATATCAATCAGGCACAGCTGAATGTGAGCTAATAAACATGTCACTTTCTTTATGCTGCCTGCTGGAGGAACAATAACAGCTGAGAAGGCAGGAATGGGACACCTGGAGCAGATGATTGCATGCTGCTTTCTGGTCTCTCTACTTTGAAGCTTGATACAATAATAAAGAATAATGCACAACTGTACAGTCTAGGGGACAGGAGGATTAGCAGGACAGGTTATTTTCCCTTCTTCCAAGTCCTCTTGCTAAATCTTCATATTTTGAACTGCACTGAAACATCCCAAGAACCAGAGAAGCAGTAGAAAGCTACAATCAGAATCGTGTCTGGTCTTACCCTTCATATCCTAGAATCAAAGATTTTTGTTGGAAAAGAACTCTAAGATCAAGTCCAGCCATTAACTCAGCACTGCAGTGTTATCCTAAACCATGCACCCCCAAAACGTGCCACATCCACACATTTTCTGAAAACTCCCAGGGAAGAAGATTTTATTTCAGTTCCACCACTTTCCTGCACAGCCTGTTCCAATGCCTTGGGAGAGAGCTTGAGAGAAGGAAGGATAGTGCAAGGTGAGATCTCATGGCACACCTGCAATGGCTGACACGATGCAGAGCCAGCACACAGTCAGCAGGAGCTAAGATGCAGAAGTATGAAGAAATAAGGGAGCAGAAGACTGCTGGAGTTTGCAGGAAAGCTCACTTCAGGGTGGTATATATGGCAATATCCCCACACAGGGCAAGGGCATAAAACCTTGATGGATTCCCATCACTCAAGCTTTATCTCCCATTTCTCTGTCCAGCTTTACTGCACCTTTGAGTTCCACAAGTCCAGAGGGAGGTGTAGTTTTTTACAAGTTCTCTTGATGCAGACTCAATTGTACCCTTCTGACTTGTTTCTGGTGGGGGGACAGGATCCCAAATATTCCACACCTCCATCATACTGAGGCCTCTTACTTCTTCCCTGACTAAAAATGCCCAAGGACTTTTTAGTCAATTAATGTGTTTACTTGCTACCTATCTCTAGCTTTTCTCTGATGGGCATCAATGCTGTGATATATAATATATACCTTGGTCTGTCAGGCTGAAACTTGTATAACTCTAAAAACACTCGAAATTTTTTAAATAAGCTAGTAGAAACACTACCTTCATTGTAGTAATTGAGATAAAAATGAGATTGTGACAAATTGATCAGCCCTCCAGAAGGTGAGGCAATCATAGAGGAGAAAACTGAAAAAAAAAAATTAAAACCAAACAAAAGCCAACAAAAAAAATCAGATTCACCAGCCTTTCATGCGAGCAAATAGCAATGTATTTGGCATGCTGATTGACTCTCTATCAATCTGTTTTCTGTGTGCCTTCCAAATCACTACAAATATTTGCCTCCTGCTAACAGGCAAACAGCAGGTCAATGCAGGAAAACAGATTATGTTTGTTTTGAAGCCAAATTGAATATCCTTTTTTTTTTTTTTTCCTGGATGCAAAAAGTAGCAAAAGGGTAACAGAGGTCAAACAGCAATTATCACAATACTTTTGGCAACTGAGATTGGAGGAAAGGTGTGAGGGAGATAGCTGATACCGGTGCAAAGCTGGGTCGGTTCTGAATACTGACACCATAAATAAGCACACCTTGATATTGAGGAAACTTGAGTTATGCCAGACAGGCAGTTTCTGCCTCAAGAGCCACAGCCTATCCAGCTGTCTCACTTATGAGCTACATGGGAGGAAGGAGCAGTGGTACAGTGGTTTGTTGAAAAATAAAAAATGAGAAAACCTTCATTCACATGGGGAGGAAGCTTGCCAGTTCCTCCCTTCTCTCCCTCCTTCCTTGAGTGTATTCATATTTTATTGCTTCACTTTTACTGGGTGACCTGGCTCATATGTTTTTGACACAGTAGAAATGAAACTTTTCTCAGTGCAAGTGAAACAGTTTTAGAGGAGTCTGCTAAGGCCAGGGAAGGAGCTTTAGTCTGTGATGGGGGTGGAATGACAGGGGTGAATAAAAACAGTGTGAATAATTCATGCAGCACATTCAGATGCCATGTGAATCCTGAACCAGCCTGAACACACTATTTGGTTTGCATTCATAATGTTTCATTAGCTGCTGTAGAGATGAACAAGGCAAAGTCATTAAATTTAGTGTAATGTTGTTGTAATACCACTTGTTGGTTGCATTACTATGCAAAGGCAGTGACTACAAAGGACTTTGGTTTCTTCCCTGAGAGTTTTCCTCCAAACCTGGAGGAATAGCTACTGGAGAGCAACTTCAGCCTCCCATCCCCAGCTCATAAAATGTGAAAAAGCCAACTGAGATTTCAGTGCAGGTGAGTGAGTACCTGCAGAAGAGAGCTCAAGAAAAGGAAATTTTTTCAGTAAATGCTAAACAATGCTCTCAGTGCATGCCACAATAGCTACATTCTCTAATCAGGTCAGAGAGTTCTACTCACCATAACTGATGCCTGAAAAAGGAGTTTTTACTGAACAGTGCAATTCAGCTAAGTCCAAGCAGCCAGGACCCCATTGTACAAGTGTACTGAGCCTGGCCATGAGGAGCTGAGCCTTCTCAGGTCCTGGTGGTTCCTGCTACTCAAAATGAAAACTTGTAAGGCAGATTTTGGCTAAAAAAAATTCAGTTGAATTTTGGACAAAAAAATCTCCCCCCACAATGTTGACTCACTCATCCTACTTGAGACTACTTTTAACAGTGAACAATTTAATCTGAAGTGTTTTGTGACCTTTGCAAGGAATATATTTGTAAATAACTGTGGGGTTTTAGCTTTCCTGCAGCACTTACCCACATCTGCTTGGCTGTTAGCAGATCACTCAGGTTTTATGTGGCTGTTTTAATATTCAGCTGGCACAACACCCTTATCACAGGATCCCTTAGTACCTGTTCTTTCTCTCACTGTCTGTGAAATGAAAAACATTGTTTAGTCTTGATTTAAAGAGATAAATCACACAGGTTTGCATGAGCTGTAGACTGGGGTGAAGGAATCTTAAAGAAATCAGCTGCACTTGTTGAAAAGGTTCTCTTGATTTTTTTATGCTGATGTAAAATGGACAGATTAGGCTTACACGTTTGGCAAAACAGACCCAGGGCTTTTTCTGCCCTGGGTTACACTTGGTTTTTATTTCCTTCCCATTGGCTGGAGCGCAGAGGAGCTCATTGCCTCTTGCTGTGTCTGAGGAGTTGAACCTGGTAGTTTAGTTCCAGCCATAGAAAATTATAACTGCAGTCGCAGAGGTTGTGAGTTCAGGCTCTGTGGATGACTCAGCCCAGAGCAAGTTGTCATGTGAGCCAACCTTGTAACCTGAGTGGGTTGTGAAAGGGACTGGAAGAGGGCCTGGTTATTTACTCTGAGCACAGTGTGCCATTAAATAGGAAAGTTTCCTGAAATGTCATGTCAGTTCCTGTGACTATTTTAGATTAACTGTGTAAAATTCATGGCAATTGTGCTCAAAAAAATACAAAGATAAAAATCCATTTTCTTCAAGAGGAGAAGTAGACAATTTGTCCATGCCCAGCTCTGCTTCAGCACTAAATAGCTTAGCTCAAAGGTAGACCGAGGGTTTGGAGGTCTCTGACCTAATTCAGACTTGTGATTGTAAGAGAGGAATTCTCTCCACTGAGCACACAAAGGGCAAACTGTTGTATAGAGGGAAGGGAAGAATGGGCAAGACACACACAAGAGAAAGGTCCTGGCTTTTGTAGAATGATTTGGGTTGGAAGGGACCTCAGAGGTGAGCTAGTTCCAAAGCCCCTGCCATGAGCAGGGCCACTTCCCACTAGGCCAGGATGCACAAAGCCCCATCCAACCTGGCCCTGAATGCTTCCAGGGATGGAGCATCCACAACTTTTCTTTTATGTCATATATTTCATCCCCAGAGATCTCAAATAGCTTAATGAAGGAAGACAATACTATTTGCCACATTTTACAGGGAGATTAGCTGAAGCTATAATTTCATACAAGGAAGTACTCCTGGCTGTCAGGAACAGCCCAGGGTGGTTGTATATTTTTATTTTTCATGGATGATGGAGGAAAGTTTATGGCAATGGCACCACCTCAGGGACTCTTGAACAGAAATCCAGATGGTGTGTGAGGCATGACGGGGACAGGGACATGACTTTTAGACATGACTTTTGGGGAGAAAGTGTGGGCAGAAATGGGGCACTGCATTGAACAAAGCTAATTCAGGTCCATATAAACCCATTTCATTTTTTGTATGAACACTTTTGTCTTTTCACTGAACTCTTACACTTAAGGGAATAGTGTTGTAAAGGCAGTGTCCAGGCTGTCAAGAGTACTGTTGCCTACTGACACCACCCACACACAAGTTTTGTGGCCACCTACCAACATTTACACCTGCTTACAACCCGACTCTGAAAGCTCTCACTGATTCTACTCCTGAATTTCATTGCATTGATGTATTTTTTAAGGAATTGCAGTCAGGAATGCAGTCTGTCACACTGACTTCAGCCCTAGTCATCTCTCATCCAAAGTCAATAGCAAATTTCTGCTCATTTCAAATAGAAATCAGAGTGATGTTCAATAAATTTCAAATAGAAATCAGAACTGTGCTCAGGTAACAGACATCTGCTTTGGGTTGGCATAAACAGTGTACTCAGCTCTGTTAGACCTGTTAGGGAAAAAGAAAACCAGACCAATATAGGAGGAGGAAGTCATGTTGAGTCTAAAGCAATTAATCTGTGTTTTCATGTGCTTGAGTGGCTCATGTGCTGCAGCAAGAGGCAGTGAGCTGTTTTGGAAACAGTAAGTTTGTTTTCCCAATTTTGCATTTGGAATCAGAATAAGAATCTTAATGGAAACCATGCACCAGGAGTAACCATACTTTATTTACATTTAGAAATAAAAAACAGTGATGCATGTCAAGTGTCCCTTCCAATGATCATGCTGCCCAAAATGTGTTTATTTTATGTATGGTAGAAGTTCACTGGAAGGATTTACTTGGCATGTGAGAAGATAGGGCAACGGGTAAATGGAAAAAATGCAAAACACAAACAGTGCAGAAATTTTATGGGCAAAATCTGTTGCCTGCTCTTTGCTTTCTGAGGCTTTTTCCAAAAGACTGATTGACTGTTTGAGCATTCTTAAATGTCTGAATTTTTATTTGCTGTTACTGTCATGAGCACTGCTGAAGGAACAACTCCATTTCATCCCAGATAGCTTAGCTGATATTGAGTTTGTAGGTTTAAAATTTGATCAGGGACTGTGAACTCCATGAAAATTGCAGGAGGGGTCAAATATAATCATATATATATAAAATTTATATATATGTATGTATATATATATGTATGCTTATACTGTTCTCAGTGTCCTGTAGTTCAATATCCACCTTCCTTCTGGCACATTCACTCACATGGGTAAAATAAATAAAACTAGTTTTAAATTCTAGTCTCTGAAAACACCTGTGATTATCCATACAGAAACCTTAAATCTCTTGCCCATGGACAAATTGTTCAGCCATTCTCCTGAGAGATGTCTTCCTGCCTTGTAGATCTTCCCTATTGTTCCACATCTCTCGGAAAACTCTTTCTTTCTGACTGTGCCTGGGATTGCTGTATCAGAGACTAAAAGCCACACAAATCTCCCTTCCCAAAGGGACAGGTTCTGCTTCCTTAGCACAGGTGAGCACTGTCTACAGCAATGACTACAGAGAAAAACTCAACTGGCTCTTGTTCTAAACCATAGGGATGCACTGACACTGCAGACCAAACACAATAAGAAAATCTGAGATTGTGTTTCCCATAATTGAGCAATTCAGGGAAGTCTTCAAGTAACATGAGTGATTTAACAGAAACTCCCAGTTTAGTAAGAAGATAGCCAAACCAGCTGTGTATGAATGAGCTGAGTACTAGAGTAATTCTAATTGTTAATGCTGACACTTGACATGTTTATTTAGAACTTTTACTACAGTAATTATACTTTGCCCTTGTGAAAGCTTGTGAGAGAAGCCTTTTCCCAACAAGGTGCTCAGTAAAGGTCTCATCAGCTTCACTGAGGTCAGTAATTCTGATTTCCATGATGCATCCACCTAGTGCAGCCCCTGCTGTCAAGCAGTGGCCAATAGCAGATGCCTCCTGGAAAACATAAAACAAGAGGACTGTATGATGATCCTTTTCCAAAATGCTCTCATAACCCTCAGGAAATTGTGGCTGAGAGATTTCCTGTGCCAGAGGTATATTTCTGCACTTAATAGCTCTCCATGGGCTTGTCAGCATTGCCAGAGTTTACTCACTGACTCCCAAGAAGACTTAGAATATATTCTCACATGGGTATTTTGAGACATAACCACTCAGTACACTCAATTGCCTGTAATAATAAGTTAGCACCCTTCAGGGACTGTACTTTCTACTACCAACAAAACCAGACAAAGAAGGAAATATTGCCTGAATTTGATAACATCCATCATCCATGGGCACTCTGTGTTGTTCTCAGCAGCAGGGATGGCAATCAGGTTGTTTTCTGGCTGGTTTCCCAAAAGGCCTGTCTGGTTCTGCTGTCGTGTCACCTGTCCCTGTCAGGGCTGTGACAAATGCATGAGCACCACGGTGTTTGGCCAAGCAAGGTGTTTCCTAGATGAGGGCTGTGACACAGATCCCTGGTCAGCCTCACCCTGAGGAAAGCAATGCAAATGTCCTGGCTTTGTCTTGGAGCCAGGGAGGGCTGCAAGCAGGTGAGAGTCACTAAGCATCATTCTGGGAAGGAGCTCTGTAATCTCTCTGAGTCAGTAGTTAACTAATTTAGAAACTGAGGAGGGGTAGGATTTTAAACCAATCACACATAAAGTTATTTTTTAAAGTCAACCACAAGGTCTGAAATAAACTTGTATGTTCATGAGACAGCACAAAATCAGCATTAGCAAATAAGTAATGACAATTAGGAGATGTAGGGGGTAAGTAATGCAAAAGTGAGTTCAAGAAAAATAAGGTATTGATGATTCTCTGTTGACATTTACCAGCTCTTCAGTTTCTCTCTAACATCTGTTTCTGAGTGAAACATCATTTCGAAGCCATTCATTCAGAGTAGATGAAATATTTAGCTATTGTAGGACTTGTTTTTCTTACTCTTCAGTATAGCTTTCATCTATTGAGATCTGCCTATCTATACTCTTTTTATTCATTACTGAGAGATAGTTGAATTACTGCGAGGATGTTCACTGAATATATAACAAGATAATTTATTTGTGCTATATATTGACTTGACAGTTATTCAAAGTGTCAGACAAGCTTTCTCAGGGATAAGAGAAGCAGACTTGTCCAGTCTTTCTATGTCTGTCTTACAATACTCCTTTCAGAAAGCCACTCATGCCACCAAAGATGCAGATCCTTAGTTAATCCTGGTCTGGCAGCTAAAGAGATGAAAGAGAGAAGATTCTTGAACCAACACAGCCAGGGGGAACCCTATAATTCACCCAGAGCAGCTTTCTTCTTCTTTGATTCCAAGTTAGTTCTGTTATTTTAGGAAGTTGGGGGTATAAGTCTTTTTTTCTCTGGTATTTTAATGTAGTTCTGTGATATTTCTTCAACAAAATTATGCCATATGCATCTGCTATGGGATTTTCATCCACTTAACTTTCTGTAATTCACATATTTTTTCTCATATTTGAATGATATGCAATATAGAGTTGTATTCATTATAACTTTCATAACAGTAATGAGCATGTTTTGAATGAAAGAAGGATTGCAAGCTTTTTTTAAAAACAGATGTAGTCATATGCTTTAGGAAAATCTTGGTTTCTTCAGTCCAACTCAAAATTAGGACCAAAAAACCCAGAATATTTTATCTTTTGTTTAGCTGTTGGAGTTTCATTGAAACAGAAAATTCAGAGTGAAACACAAAGAACAGGATGAACAGTTCAATAGTAATCTGCAATTTTAATTTTACTTGTGTCTAAAGAAATAGAAAACAATTTTAATTAGTCTTGATTGAAATGTGCCTCTACAAGAATAATTTTTGCCTTGCAGAGAGGTCTATCCATGATTCCTACCTTTGTTTAGCAAATATATCTTCCTTTCTATGCTTGTACTTCAGACTGCAAAAAAAAAAACTCGAGGGCTGAGGGTTAACCATAAACACAACCAAAATATGCACATTTCAGGTCAGCAGTTTATCAGGATGATGCTGGAACCATGGTCACAGCCTGTGCTTTGTGGTTTGCAGTGCTGTGGCAGAGCTGTCTGCAGCTCAGGGAGGGATTTGGGTACGTGGGTGACAGCAGCTGCTGCTCCCTCTCTGGCTGGCACAGGGACACCAAATCCAGCCGCACTCCTTGCAGCCAGACCCAAGTGCCCTGCATCTGTTCTGCTTCCTCTGCATGGCAGCTCTGTCCCAGCCATGATTTGAATCACCATCCTCAGGGTACCAAATTTCAGCTCCAGAGCTGAGAAGCCTTGAGCTGATGCTGTTGACTCCTGCCCACTGCAGGAATTGCTCTGCAGATCCTGTTCATGAATTGTGCTTTTAACAAATGTTTAGATGCTGTTATCTCTTTTCATCAGGCCACCAGATGAAATATTTTCTCTTGCATTTAGCCGCCTAAACAAGTGCATTTACCATGAATATCCACATATGCAACTGCAAGTCACCTAGGTGTTAATTGTGAAATACAGCAGGAACTGCACAGCTGCACACCCAGCTCCCTGGGCAAAGCTTCAATGTCCTTGTCCTGTGACACAGAGAGTGTCATATTCTTCCAGGAGAACCCCAGCCAAGCAAATACCAATTTCCCAAGAAGAAAAAACTGCAATTACCAAGCCTACACTCATCCCAGCCAGCTGAAAAAGCTCTGTTAGAAAAATTGCATTAATTGCTTCACAGCCTAAAGTTGTAAGGATCTATGGATTCAGTAATAAACTTGTAGCAGTTTTGGCAATTACACTTTCCCCTTCATCCTCTCTCCCCCATACCTTGCCTTCTGCTAACTAATCATATCAAACCAAGGTTAGCAGACTCATTTTTAAATTGAAAAAAAAAAAAAAAAAAAAAACATGAAACAAAAATCAAGAAGAGTATAAAAGGAGCTAACAAGAAATTGCCCTCTCAAAAAACATGCTTTTTTCCTTCAAACTTGCTGCTCTTCTATGGCATATGACACGTTGATCTTCAAATCCCCATATGAAAGATGAAAATATGCAATAATACTTTAGACATTAGTCTCTTTAGGGGCTTGGAGACTAATTTTCTTTTAAACTGCTTAGGAAAAGCTGATTTGATCAAATAGATTAATTCTGGGAGCAAGCAAATACACAAAAACATTAGTAAAGGTCTCTAGTTTGCAATGTGACATGTTTACAACACAACATGGGTAACGAACAGTGAGGACTAAAAAAATAATATTGGAGGATGTTAAGCCTTTCACACAAAGTTGTTTTCCAGAAAGTTTATTCTGAAGTAATACAAGAAAAGTTCAGAGGCTGTCCAGTGTCCTTAGGATATATATCTCTAAGAAACAAAATTTGCACCATGAAAACAAGATCTGAGGCATACAGTTGTCTCTTAGATCCTTTTTATCTGATGCTTTTTAGTCTGAGGCTTTGGTCTTCTTACCAACAAACTTTGCTTTCTGCTTATGTCTCTCTCTACAGCAGCCAAGGGTTCTGTAGGCTCTTAATGTAAGAGGGAATCTAATTCTCCAACTTTATCTCAGCATTTGAATGTGAAAAGACAACTCTTGCCAGCTTTTCCAGATCTTATTTCGTCCCAGTAGAATGAAATTTACCCATTTGGAACTTCTCTTCAGGTTAAGCAGCTGACAATTGTTTCAACATTTTAAAAAGTAGGAAAGACCTGGCTTATTAAAGAATTGAAAATACTCCTGCTGGCTTTAATGATCTTTGAATCAGACTGTAATTGTGGCTAAAGGTTAAAACCTTGATCATATCAAGTTGGAAGTAGGTGAAATTTCTTGCAGTGCAGAGTGAAGATTCTTCATTTGTACTTTTGAAAAGATGTTCAAACACTTCAAATGAGAAGACATTTTTAAAAATGTAATGGGTAAGGAAGAAAATTTTGTGCTGTCGATCAACATTGCTCTGTGGAAAAGAGGTCTTGTAACACAAAAACTGATTTGTTCTCTGACAAGAATGCACAGCTGGATGATAATGGTACCTCTCAAGATGTAACATTCTTAGAATGAAGTATTGGTACAGCTGATCCTGTCGAGGGGTGTGGGAAAGAATTGATTATCCCTTTACTTCCCCCAGTTGTGCCTTCTGTTAATCCATGATGTTACTCTTTTTTTAAGTGTTTGAAATCAAATTGTTTTCATCTGATTAAACATCAGAACCTATGAAGAATACAATGTGTGGCCAAAAAGTGACTGAAAAATCCTAAAAGAGATCTATCAAGGGGAAATCATTAGCAAAAAGGTTTGGTTCCTTGGCAGATTGGGAGTGATTCTGCCTGAGGGTTTTACTGTTGTGTATGTTTCAACAAGAGTATCAGGGAAGTAAAAAGTCATTTTTAAGTAGGGACAAAACCTGGTATTCTCTTAAGTAAAGATGAGGGCAAGACTATGATGCACAGGGATCTAACATCATTTAGTTATCACCTGGCCTATTCAAGTCACATCAAAAAGCTCTTCTGCAGAATGGTATGTTACAATACCTTGGAAAACAGGGATCCCAAAGAAGGATGTAGGAGTTATATTCAGGAAACGAATAAGCATAACTGCTCAACAACATGGGAAGTCTCTTACAATTTTACAAATGACTTTTGAACCATGTAGGTTAGAGCTGATGTAAACAGAAGAAAAAAACCCTTCACTTCTTAAAATCCAATTCTCACTTTCTATCATTCTTGGCTTACCTAATCAGCACAATAAACAACAGAAAGCAGCGTATTAATTTAGGACATAAAAGCTCAATTTTTGCAGTATGATGAGTTAAAACCTGCAATACAATTTACACAAAGAGCAGATCTCTGTTGTACAAAGAAACTCCAAATTAAAGTTATCCTGACCTGTGGATCCAGATCACATAACAAAACATTTTACAGAGATATAACTTTGATTCTCAGAAGCAACTAGAATGTCCTGCCTCGAGGGACTCTCAGAGCAGTATTTTCTGTAGTCACAGTGTAGAAAACAGTGTGCAGTGCAATTCTGCTTCATCTGGGAAAGGTATCAAAGCAGGGATAGTCTAGTGGTAAATAAGTACAAATATTTGCTTAAGTGGGGGAGGTCACTAATTAACTAACTACTAATCTCTAATCACCTAATTAACTGTGTAGAGCCATGGTGTCCTCTTTACCTCTTGAGAACTCCAGGTCAAATTATGAGCCTGATAATAATTTCTTGGGCAATGCTAAAACCTCTGGCATGCCTCTGGATATGGGGGCTTGGCTAGAACACCCTTATGTCTGTAAAAATATGGAACTCACAGAATTTTTCTGAGCATCAGTTCCCAGCACAGACTCACTCATATTTCACCAAGTGATCCATGCAGGTCAGGAGGATCAGGGCATGGTGAGCTCAGAGCACACCACCCCACCATGGGTGATAATGGATTCTAGCAGTCAGCTCATCAACAATTTGATCTTCCTGTAAATAGCTGAAAGTTATGCAAAGCACTTGGGCACACAAGCAGCTGTAGAGATGCATGAAAAATGTTGGGGGTTTTTCAGCTATCATCAAAAAATTTCAAAATTTTGCAAAGCCAAGAAAATTCAAGTTTGGATTTTAGTGAAGGAAAAGTGAATACCTTTTTCTCTCTCTTGTAAAAGAAAAGTAACTAAATTTAAGATAAAGAAGCAAAACACCCCACACAAAAAAAATTGCCAGCCTGTTTATCAGTTCTGGACTTGTTTTTAGAGGAAAAGAAGTCATAATTTTCTCATTAAATTAAAGGAACTATGAACAGAATATTTCAACCATCAGAAGAAAATAGCAGTAAAGGCAAACAAATATAAGAGTAAGGGTGTTTTTTTCCTCTCCATCTGTGCTTATATATGCCCAAAGGAAGGCATGCATACATAGTTTTTATGCAAGCAATGTGTTCATATCCAAGACAGCTCTTCTCAGGGCCTCCATGGATGTCCCTGGGAAGTTCCAGAGGCTTTAGGATGCGTTTAGGAGAAACTACTTCACACAAAAATTCTGGTGCTATCACTCCTGTGCAGCCTTTTAGTAGCAATGGTAAACACAATACAGACAGGTACCTTGTTTCTGCTATGAAAGAAAGCTTTATTTCATCTGGAAGCTTTTGGCTAGTGGCTACACCCACTGCCACTGAATCATCCTTTCACCTCTGTGAGATGTTACAGAAAGCAGAAATCTTCAGATAGAAGTCATCTCAAGCAAAGTTTGCATGTATTTGGCATCATCCAATGGCCTTAAATATCTGTGAGGCTTTTTAATTGCATCTGCAAATGGCATGGCAAGATAAATCCAGCTATGTTCCTTCCTTTAATGGGAATGGTATTTTACCATGCTGTGGTACCTCCTCTCATGTTGTCTCACATGTGGTGAGAAATCCAACAGATTCCACAGCAGTTTTGTAATTTGTCTCATGCAAATGTCATCTAGAGATGGTGGGATCAGTCGTGCTTAAAAAGAAAAGCATGTTCAAAAGTATAGAAAGAGCTAGAAGCTAAAATTTCTTTTTTTTATGGCTTGACCTTAAAAAATCCTGACCTCCTGCATCTGTCCATTTTTGACTAAAAGAAATGGCCAGTTGGGATAAAGCCCAAAGTTCTGAATGAACAAGTGTATTGGCAGAAGCATCCATGGAAACTAGTTTATTTAAGTATTAAAAAACAAAACAAAACAAAAACACAAAATAAAAAAAAACTTGTCAGGAGAGAATCATATATATTGTTCTCATAATCTGGATTTTATTAAATCAAATAATGAGTAGATTCATATTGATAACTTAGGACCAGTCAGAGCAATGAAATTTTCTTTCCACAATACTCTAACTTGTTATGAAAGGATATATTGTGCAGAAATTATTGACATGGATAAATCTGAGAAATCAGCAAACATCTTAGGGATGTAAAAAAATTTGCTATGAAAAGCACATATACTTTAGTCATTATTAGAGGTTATTCAGCCTCCAAAGATGTATTTGTTCTTGTTGCTTTGGATGATGGTACAAATATTACTTCTGGCAATTAATTTGTTTCTTATTCTTCATTTGGTAGACTCTGGTAGTGATGGAACATACCTGGGACCTTCCAGGTCTGCAGGGAGCTTTTATTGTCACAGTACAAAATTTGATCTCCTTTGGGTAGGAGAATTAATTCCTGAATTTAGAAACTGCACAGTGAAGGAGGGCTCAAACATTAAGTGTTGTGGTTGTAACACGGACAGCCAGATTTATTAACAGTCAACTCAAATATTCATTGAAAAACATCCTCTGTTTTGGTTTAGCAAATGAATGGAGCTTGAGGTATAACAAACAAGCTTCTTAACATGTTTGCCACAGTTTCCCATCAGTAATTCTCATATGGCTGAGCAGAAGGCAGGGAAATTGGCTCAACCAGGACAGACACAACAGGCTGATTTATGCATTGAAGGTGAGGGAAAAACCCCATTCACACTGTTGCAGAGCTCTCATGGGTATCAGCACTGCCATACACAGCAGCAGGCTGTGCAGGAGGAATTTTCTTCAAACCTACACTCCCTCTGAGCCCCGCGTATTTTAGGGTTCTGTCAAGAGAGTCTTGGTGTGAACAGCTCTGATTTTTCATCTAGGTAGAGAGAGAGGGATAAGATAGCCTGGGTGGATGCTCCCACTTTTGACAAACCTGACATGTCTACTGCAGAAGGGAGCCCTGACAAAACCTCATGGCTCCAAAATGAGCCTGGCAGTGATTTGTGATGAATTAGGGCAAAATTGAGAGTGGTCATCACTTGGTCTCCTGGGTGAGCATCCACCTGATTCTTCAGCTAACTGTGCCTTGACATCTGGGCTGCTCATCCTCAAGATGTTATTGTAACTCTGAGCATTGTCCCAAGTGAAGGCCTGGGAGTAAATGAACTTCTGCTGCAAAATTAAAAGGTGTAGAAATAGTTCTTTGTAGAACTATTGTTCCTTCCTAGACCTCTTGCTCCTTCTTATTCCTTTATTCCCACTGGCTCTGACCCTGTTTTGCCTTCCTGTGATGGACAGAATGGAATTGGCAGCTTTTACCTCCAGCTCTTCTCTTCTGCTTGAAGCCATACTGGGGTTGACTAAAAGCCCTGACTTCACTTTGTTTATTTTTCCAGTCTTTTCATATATTGCCTGTAGATTCTTGCATGCACAGAGATGTGGCATCCTCTGCAAGGGGCTCTGCACCACATCACTGAATTGTTCCACACCTGCCAACTTTCCTCCAATTTTCACCTTCTCTTCCCACATGTCCTTAGTGGGCCATAACCAGCAAATGGTGCTGTTCACCCCACTGTGACTGCAGCCATCATTCAAGCTGTGCAGGCTGCTGCTTCACAACACAGTCTGCTCTAATTAACAAAGACAAACAAGGAGTAAGCTGCAGTGTGAAGATGTGCAAGGCCAAGTTAAAACCAAGAAAACAACTAATTTCTTTGCCAAAAACCTTATGGGAACTGCCAAGAACTGTGGAGCATTGAAACTTTACTGCCTTTTTCTCTCCCTGCAAGGAACATTGCCTTTGACTTGCTTTTTTCAATATGAATATAGTTCTATGTGTGTATGATTAAAATGCACGACAAAAAGAATTGCTTCACTGCCTGTTGTCCCTTGCTGGGAAGGAACAAATTGAACAATCCAATGGCATATGTTAGTCACACTGCTTCACACACTGCTGGAATGTTTTCAGATACTCTGGTGCCTTCAATTAGGATCTCTGTAGAAATGATTTTTTTGGACAGAACTGTGACATCTAAAATTAAGTATGAATTACACCAAGCCAAGCAAATGTGACAGGCAGTAGAATAAGCATGTACCAACCTTCCACAAATGTATGTGTTTTATGGAATGTTTTCATCTAGCTAAACTGCAGATGACTGGCTAAGGTATGCTTTGATTTTTGATAGCAGTGCTATTCATATTATCTCAGTGCCAAAATTTTGATGTGGCTTTTTTAGAGATTATGCACACTCTTCTCTCACACAAATGGCCCATGTAATACCCTTAAGTAGTCTTGCTGAAATTGGGCTGAGTGCTGACAACTGACAAGATTGAACAGAAATGTCTGAGACTGGTCAAAATTTGCAAGCAGCTTTGTGAGAAAAATAATATTCCAATTTCAAAATTCTTTCCCTTTTGAAGGATTTGTACCTATTTCACTTAAAAAATTAACTGTCCATTCTTCTTGCTTTCATGAATGCTTTACATAATGGTTAAAGGGCATTCTCCAACAATGCCAATAGTATCAAATGAAGTATTTAATTTAAAAGATTTCTTTTATTTCCTTCTTGTCAGATGTCATTTCTACATTATGACAAAAAAACCAGAAAAAAGAGAAAAAACAACTTTTCACTTCAAAACTCTCCAATAAGTATTATGATATCTTGAAAATCTCTCATCCATTTCAGAGGAATTAGAACCAGCATTAGACCAGCATTTTTACACTTGATTTCCTCAATCTGCCACATTTAAACAAGAGGACACTTGTTATCCTTATCGAAGCCAGAAGGTGGCAAGCACTCTTAAAGTATGAGCTGGGTCGAAAGAACACAGGCTCCCTTTCCAGAAAACCTCAGCCACCATTGTCTTCAACTCAGCCATGGGTTTCCCAGCCAGAAATTTGTGTTTTACGGCACCCAGTAAATCACAGCAGGACAGGACTAAAAAGGAAAGTGTGGAAGAGATTTAAACATGTCTTCTATTTTAATTTAAGCAGAGAACTCTGAGACTAAAGTGGAAAATCATTGCCTAGAAAATAAAGCTGACTGGAAAAAAAAAATGAAATTTCCACCCCACAGCAGCCCTGGCCAAGTAAGGGCTTCAGAGAGGTTGGGCTGGCTGCCAAGTGTGGCCAAAGAGGAGCCACAGAGCACCTGGAGCTAAACCTGCCCTGCAGCCTGTACACAAATGCAGATTAGTGTTACGAAATACTGAATAATGCTCTGCGTTTTCCCAGAAACTTACCCCAAACCTCATTTAATGATTTTCACTGTTTTTCAGCAAAAGCTTCATGCTTTGTCTGCTAATCTGTCAGACTTAGAAAATGGAGCAATTTGTGTGTGAAAACAACAATAGTGGAAAGCTAATGTGTTCTGGGGTGCTGAGTTGGAGGCGTTGGTAGGAAATTGCCTCCCCTGCATGGTCTTTTTAAGCATTTTAGTTAAAATTCAGTCTCTAACTTAGCTGAGGGAAGAGGTCATCCAGGGCATACTAGAGAGGAGTGCCTGAATGGTGAATTAATACACCTAGATAAGTCTGTTATACGAGAAAACCAATATAGTCTCCATTTCAGTAGTGCTTATGTCATTACTTAATTTTAGCACTTGGCCTAAAGACTTCATGTCAGTCGGATTATTTTCCTGACAGCCTTTTTTTAAAAAACATGGTATTTAATGAATTGGTGATAAGAAAGCTTTTGAATAAAAGACGTAATTTCTGAGGTTCTTCCTCAAATCCTGAAGGCCTCAAAGCATGAGGAAGCAACAAAGCCTCAAGATGCCCATGAGAGCTGACAGGAGCTGATGACTTGAAAGCTGTGAGGATACAATCCTCTCTGACATTAATCCTGAGCTGGGAGCAGGAGACAGCTCCTGAGGATGTTCCTGTCTGTAATTATACATTGCCACAGCACAGGTGGCTTCAGTGCTGAGGAATCAAATCCATCCATACCAAGCTATGACAGGTATTTGGTGTAAAGGTGATCTCTGCCTCTCCCACTTCTGCATGAAGACATGAGTTAAAAAAAGGTGCCAGAGAGCAGGGAAGACAACACCACTGTACTCACTGTAGTTCCTCCATTCTAAGCTTTCCCTTTCTCTTGACCACGTTAAATGCTGGGGGAAAGGTGTTGTTTGAGCTTTTTCAAGGGTAGTACAAAAGAGATGCAAATTCCATCACAGCAGATTAAATGGATTTGAGAAAGGACAGTGATTCCTTCTGCATTCAGGCTGTACTCAGAACTCGCACAGAACCCCATGTGCTGTTTGAAACGCCTAGGAAAAGCGCATTTTGTACCTCTAACCACCAAACATGTCCAGAAATAAATGCTGCCCCATCCCACCTGCATGTTTCTCATTAAGTGCCCCACAGCAAGTGGCTGCATAGCCCTGGGCACCTTCTGCTCCCAGCTCTGCCATGGACACTGGCTTTGCCATGGAGCAGAATAATGACAGGATATTTCACCCCTCATCCCCTCTTACCTTGTCCAGCTTCCAGTTAAGTGCTGCTTGCACTTGAGACCCCCAGCTCCACAGGGAAAACCCCTGTGTTTGACAAGTCCATGGGCTTGCTGCTCCCTGCAAAATTCACTCTGACCCACTGAACTGGGAACAATCCACCGGCAGCAGAAGGAATGGGGTGGGGTAACATCTGAGATAATGCCAAGGCATAAAGAGCAGCCACAGAGGAAAGCTGATGCACACAGAAGTTTGAGGCAAATAGGTTTTAATTAGAGTAGCATTCAGCCCTTTGGATATTTGCTGAATACTAAGCCAGATATAACAAGGCATTTCCTTGCCAACCATCACATACATTAAAAATTGCACAGAATGAAGAAAGATCCTGAGGAAATCCTAAGCAGAAGAGATCTGAATCAGAGTTCAAAAGGTCAACTGTATCTTTCACCCCTCTTACAAGTATCCACCAGGGCAGAATAATATTATTGCCCAGTTACTGTAGTTTCTGCTCACTTCTGCCAGCTCATTTTGTTATTCCATTTTTGATAGGGGTCACTGCAAAATAGCACACCTGAGTAAGTGCTGCCTTCTGAGTTAGACTAAAAGTAAGGACCAAAACAAAAGACAAAAAGATAAGGAACAGCAAGGAAATATTTAAATTAAACCTGTAAGTGACAGGTCCTGCAAAAATGAGGATGAAGCTGAAAAGTGAAATCTGCAATGATTTCCTGATAGCTTTAGGGAAGGATATCCTACTTTTTTCTTCTGGCAGTGATATCCATTGTGCTCCTTCACACCTACAAAAATGAACTAATACTCAGCTCCTGGTCCCTTTATTTTGGAAGGGTGGTTGCACAGCTCAGCACTATATAGGTGCCAGGCAAAGCAACACCTGGCCAAGCAAAGGACACTAACTTTTCCTTTGCAGGGGATGGTAAGGCACTGGCAGTGCACTGGAGGGCTTGTCCGTGTTAGGGAAGCTTGCTGTCTAGAAGAACAAAGCAGGACTGTACATCCAATACCAGATTTGGGTGACCTAGGCAAACCCTAGCAGATAAATAGAAATTTTGCCTAAAAAGGGATTTCCAGAGCAACTGAAGGTGTTTGACTGAATGTGTCATATGGCATATTTTGGGGGTGAGGAAGAGGCAGGAAAGAGCTGGCAGGGACATGATAACATCTTATGTCAGCTTTCTCAAACTGGGACTTTTCTGGTTTAATTCTTTGCCATCTAAATGGTAATCTTGCCACATGAAAAATTATACTAGATTTTGATATTTAAATAGCTGTTTAAAATGTGAAAAGAGAATAAATTCACCCAGATTAAAAATGCACACATGCACTTTTTTCTCCTTTGCTCCATCTCTCTAAATTCTTCCAGATCAGCACAAACAAAATTCCTCCCCACACCCTGCAGCTCTTTCTTTACAAGAGCTTTATTTATTTAGCCCAATGTTTATGCTTAAAGATACATCTGACTCTTTTTCCAACTGTTAGTATTGTGTAATCTTCATTCCTTCAGGCATCTTGCACCTTCGATTTTTCAAAGAATAAAGAGATATCTATTGTTAGTTTATGAAGTCAAAACCTGTCTATCCAGAGCTCTCTGAAAGCTGACTTTATTCAGTCCTGGACTATTGTGTTCTATGGAAAACCATAAACTTTGTTTTGATATTTTCAAGTGAGAGATTGCAAAGTAAAAGAAAGGGTAGAGGAATATAAACCTTAATGTGCATAAAAATGTGAGAGGGAAGGAATAAAAGGGAAAATCACACCCAGGTGGCCTCTCCTCCTCTGCAGCCCAGGCTGAAGCCGCCCCTGTGACTTCTTTGGCATCTGTTCAGCGGATCACAGCTGAAGATGCTCTTGTGAACCTGTGGGAATCAAACCTGCCAAGTTTCTCATAGCTCTGCTTGATCCACTCTCATCTTTATTTAATGCTCTTTCCCCCCATCTGTGGCTTGGTGCAGCTCTCCTCTGTAATTGTCATTAAGATCTGTGGGTGAGAAGTGTTGTGTGGCTGGGAGCAGAGCTCTCCACCTCCCTGTCACCCTGGTGAGATGTGAGATTTGGGCTGGAAAGGAGTCACAAGCACTCAGAAGTGGCCTGAGATTCTGCTTAGAAGGGAAGGACTGCAGCAGAGGAGGCAGTTCTTCTCATTTCTAGTTCTTGCCCCGAGAGAAGGCACAATTCAACCAGGGCACTGAGAAGTCGATGGGAACGATTGAGTTTCCAAATCCCAATGAAATCCTGAGGAATGAGACAGCAGCCTGTCTGTCAGGGAGTTTTTCACATCAAAGGAGCCCAAAGCCATGTTCTCTCCAGACTCAAGCTTTTCCCTCACCAGCCCATCTCTCTTTGGAAAACTTGGGCAGTCTCTCATTGTAATACCAGCTTACCACTGGAATTGGCATTCAGGCAGAATCAATATTGCATTGAGTTCTCATTAACTTTTGGGTGAAATGTGCATACTTCTGGCTCCAGTGAGAAAATGGCTGTTATTTCCCTGTTCCACAGATGTCCCTATTTGTCACTACATTCTCAAGCATGACCCTGGAAGTTGGACTTCATTACAGCAACAATCCCCAGTCCAGGGGGAAATGAACTAAAAAAAGGATTTATTTCCTTTTTCAACAGCAAACAAGCAAACAGTAACAAAATGTGTCTTGGCAACATAATTGAAAGAAACTCATCACTTTTAATGAAAGCTAAAATGATTGTATTCTAGGCAAGTTAATTATGTCACTGTATTATTGTTGCCTGACAGATGAATTTCTTGTGTAGTCAGTGGGGAAGTAACCCACACTAGAAGCCCATTGCAAAGCTTTTCATTGATTTTTAATGGGCTTTGGGTTGGATCTTTGGCCAGTTTTGACTTTATCCCTCTATAGTGGTGAGCTATGAAAGAAACAGAGGGATTAGTCTAAGGCTTGGTGCATTTTTTTTTCAGAAAAACAATTATTTGCAGTGGGGGGTATTAATACTGCAAAGTGAACTAATTCCCCTCCTGACAAATCTAAAATGCAATTTTAAAAATAAGAGTTGTAGTAATGACTTGAAGAAAATAGTTTTTATAGGAAAAAGTGGTTTTTCTTCTTGCTTAGAACTAGTATTATTTTAATACTCTCATTTGCAAAAGGCCATTTTTACACTATTTTTTCCACTTAAAAATCACTATAAAATCTTTTACAGAATAGTAGGACCTGCTAAGATAAATGCTGCTTTTCACTTTTAAAGTAACATTCCCTCCAGTAGTGTTACATAAAAGTGATGATGTTACTTTCAAAAGAAAGCATTTTGTCCATCAAGTTCTGATGATTTTTTTCAAGCTTTTTACCTTTTAGGGAATTCTTCTACAATTAAAAAAT
>JAOTQP010000304.1:26098245-26166253 GCA_026413545.1 Cichladusa arquata | reverse complement strand
TTTTTTTCTCAAATCCTTTTTGGGAATTTTTTTCTTCTCTGCTGAGTATTAGATGCAAACTTTTTCATCTTCTTCATAAGGTGTTGAATCAAAGATCTTCCCAATTGAATGATGTGGGCAATGTGTTTGCTGGCTGTCATTTTTCATGGTCCACATGATGGCTGTAATCTAAGGTGTAGTCTTGAGTCAGCCAGCTCCATCTGCACCTTCCTGGACATATTTTCAGTTCTTCAGTTGTTCAGCAAGACCTGAGATTTTTTTCAGAGTAAATCAGTTTAATTTACAGGGTTTTACACAATATTTGCTTTGACTCATAGATGAGATCTGTACATCCAGAGGCTACCTCCTGTGAAAGTATGTAAAGTAGGAATGAACAGAGAGAGAATTATCTGTATACTGAGAAGGGATTTGAGAAAAGCTGCCCTCAGATATTCAAAACAGCAAAAGTGCATTTTGAAGTCGTGGGTTTCTTTCAGGCATGGGAATTTTTCTGACCATCTTTCCTTTTCATGGCAAATGTGAAAAGCAGAAAGTTTCCTGTTTGTGTTCATATAGTTGTTGGAAGTGTAAAAAAGTAAAATTCTGCATTTCCTGTAACAATGGGCAATGGCTCATAGAACTGAACCTCTGGTGTAAGCCCTTCAGAATTTTAGGCTCCAGCTTCAAAAGCATCTGTTTCCTTATTCTAAACATGCAAAGAAGTCAGTGTCAAATACAACACAGCTTAAAAGTTCACTGACTGTAAGTTGCACAGGCTCAATAAGGTTTAAAGTTCTCTGTGCTGCTATAAAAAATTTTGTCTTTTCTAACTTTCTACTCCAGCTCTATCCTGCTGAAGCTGTTGCTCAGTGGGGCTAATTCCCTGCCCCAGAAGTGGCTGCAACTCAGAGACAGGTATTTAAGTGTAAAATATACAACTACAAGGGATATCTCCTTTACTGGAATTTCAAATCCATCCATTCCACACTTTGGTTTGGTTTATCTAATGCTGAAGAGAGTCAGAGTTGCATCCACTTATTGTTCCAAGGTGTTAGCTCAGAGACAGAGGAGTTTCTGCTTTCTTCTGCTGGATCTGCTGGAAGAGAAGTGAATAGGTCCTTCAGGAGGATAAGAAACTCAAAGGCAAACTTGTCTATAGAATGACAGACAACAAAACACCCTGGAGGTGTTGAGACATCTGAATCTGGTGCTTTGTGATGTGGTTTGGGGGTTAGTGGCAGTGCTGGGTTGACAGTTGGACTTGATGATCTTAAAAGATCTCTTCCAAGCTTGATGATTCTCTGATTCTATGGAGAGGTGAAATGGAGTAGTCCATTTAAAGAAATTTTGTTCTGCTTCTGATGGGGCCAGGAAAGCTTCTGGAGGCTCTGTGAAACAAGGACCTGGGAGAACCTCAACCCAAGTCAGCTCCCATAGCCTGTGGTCTCTGCAGAACCAGACCAGTCACTGATGAGCCCCCAGGTTGTGTGTCTTGCACAAGCTGTGAGCAGAGTTCTCCCCATGGCTAAAATCATCTTACCCCCAGTTCCTATGGGATCATGATGCTGCCCATGGTTTAGTCCCCCAGCTAAACAGCCACAGTAGCTCTGAGACAGTCAGATAGAAGAACAGAGTCACAATGAACTATGCAGTAGTTCCTCTAGAACATATTCATATTTTTATTCATCTTGCTCATAAGTCGTGGCTAATCGTTCACCTGGGAGAAAAGAAAATGTGTTAGTTTATAACATTTATCAGGTTTTCTGGATGTGTTCCATATTCAATACTTTTTATGTCTGAACTCCCTCTCACCTGGGTAATTTCACAGGATTTCAATGCCTTTATGGTGGTGTAGAGAGGTTGGACATAAAAAAGGATTATATCAGTTTGGTGCCTAGTCTGGAAATGAGATGGATGTGAGGAAGGAGGTGCTGCAGGATAGAGGTCTATTAAATCTTGTGTGGCATATGAAAGGTTTGCCTCCAGCAAAACACAGACTATGAGGTGTTTATAGTTTTTTTAACAGGAAGTTGGTTTAAAACAAAGCAAAATATACTTCACACAATGCAGAGTTATGGATCTCTGTGCTGGAGGATAAGCTTTAGTGAGTGTTAAAATTTTATGACTTCAAACTGGAGAAAAGCATAGAAGAAACATCCCTCTGAGGCTATGGTCATTGCCTCCCACCCCACAAATATGCATTTAAAACTTCTGAAAGTTGGAAAACCAGCCTTCCCAAAATTGTGGAAATACACATTTGCCTTTCCATTATACTTTTCCACAAAACTGGGCTCCTGGGTGGAGAAACATTGCCCTTACCTTGCAGGACTTCATGTTCTATATTTATTCAACATTGTGAGCTTGAAATTTGTATAGAAATTTGCTTATATAAATCAAGCTGTAAAACTCAGCAAACGTGTGGCATTCATTGTTAGTTGTGAGGTTGATTTGCCAAAATCCAATGGCTCTCTCTCCAATACCAACCATTATTTTCAGATAACAAATGTGATATCAGTGATTTTGATGGCCTTTTAATGTGTTTTCTTTTAAGACAATGCTAAGTGGAGAATTGCTTAATGATCCAAATTACAATAAATTTTAACTACCAAAAATGATCTTATAATGCTTCTTAATGTATTTGATGCATTACCACTTGCCTGGAACGTTCCACACAGGCAGAGAAAGCAAGACCCCATATTTCTTTACCCTTTCAACCCAAGGCAAAAGAGAGCAGTACTTGAAAATCTATGATCCTCCTTTTTCCTTCCAGTAACAGCTTCATTATGGGTACATGTTGCCTTTTGTTCATTGGATCTTATTGGGAAATCTCTTGCCCCATTAATTTAAAGTCCCCAGAAGGAAGACTAACTTGACTTTCTATACATTTCAGTCCTTCCCCCTCCTTAGCCTTGAATCAAATGGAGGAACTAACAGGTTTACTCTATGCTACAGTATTCTATAAGAAACTAGGTAGTTCACCAAAACTGTGACAAAAATGCACTGCAAAGTATGACACTGGCTGTGATGCCACAAGTTGTAGACAACTAGCAAGAAGCAAGTACCCAAAGGGAGCATTTAGAGATAAAGCACTCTAAGGATAACCAGTGAAAAATCACTGTTTGTCTTTCAGGGACTTCACCTTTGTCAGCCACTGTCACTTAACACTTCACTGTGGTGGTGGTGTTTGACAACTGTGGCAGCACAGGGCTGATCAGGAAGGGATTTCTGTCCCCAGTAAATATTAGCAAGATCTCTGGTCTGCTGAGCAGCACAGGACCAGTGTCACACACACAGGGCTCTGGTTCAAACCAGAGCCAAGAAGTGCAACACCCTGATATCAGCACAGCCACTACACGCTGTATTTCCTAAGGTAGGATCAGTGATGGATGAAGCAGACTTGTTGAACTCAACAATTCCTAAGAATATTTAATCCATATACTTATTAAAAAGGCTTAAATTATTAAATTCAGCCTTTTACTATGTTTTGAAAAGTCTTCCTTTTTAGATTGTAAAGTCACTTCTGCAGAAACTTTATTTGATGTGTGTTATCCACAACTGTTTGAATATTTAGATGCCTGATGTCCAGCCCTGTGAGGCTGAGCACCCATGTGACCTGTTTCTAATAGTAATGTAATCAGATGGATTTTTTAGCCCTGTTTGTGATCTCAAAACTTGACAGGATGGCCTCAGCCCAAAAGAGAAATGAGCTGCTTTTTTTCAAAGCACTTTTCCTTTTGCTCTACACACTTGGAAAATCCTGTCACTCAAAATTTTCAATTCCTATGGACAATCTCTCCACAGGTATTCACACTCACTAACCTTTCCCTGCACATGGGAATGGTTCCAGCTATGCTTTATGAGCATTAGTTTTTCATCCTTGATCTGAGTTGTCCAAGGGGATTTCTGCTTTCATAATCTTCCTCTTGCTCTGAGTTTTTTGTGGTAGAAGGGGAGGCAAGGATGGAACAATGACTGTAGAGTAACAGGTGGAGAGGCATCTAAACCTCTGGGAGCCATCGTACACAAGGAGAAGATACCACTCTTTATGTTCAGGAAAAGAGAATTAATTTCATTACATACTTTCTCTAGTAGTGTTTGCATTTTGGGACAGATCTTTCTCTACTGTGACCCAATAGTTGACCAGTTTAAAGCACAGACAGTTGTGGTCTGGAGAGAGTAGGATGTGCTTGTCTCCTTTACCACTTTCCTAAAGGCAAATTTTTCCCCTTTTCAGAATCAAACCCTAAGAAAAAGCCTGGAAAAATGAACCTGGGGTAGAAAAACAGAGCAGCAGGCTAGAAAGATGCAAAACAATTGCAAAAAGTAATTTCTAGTTAGGATAAAATTACTTACCAATTTGAGAATATATTTGTCATGAGACAGATGAGCCATGAGTCTTAAATCAGTCCATCCCTCCTTCTTTGGGCTGTTAGCAAAGGAAAAGGAACTTTGTGCACAGCAGGGAGAATATGAAGCTGAGCTGGTAGAATGTGATGCAGAGGGAGCAGCAGATGCCAAGGACGGGGCTGGCAGGATGTCACCAGATTGTTTGATTAGCAATGGGATGGTTCAAAACTCCCTGTCCTACCAGGGACTTGGCACAGGAGCTGGCACATGACTCAGTCTCAAGTTGTTGTTCACAGCAATACTGTTTGGGAAATGGTTCTGCTTCTCTGAAAACAGGAAGGGAATTAACAAAAACAAAAACAAGGATGAGAAGGAAAGGCTACAAGACTTTGTCTACAAACGTTAGACTCTGGCCCTTCCTTCTTGTAATACCATACAAACTTTAGATGAAATGAGGTATTTGAGATGGGATAAAAATTGGATAGTTTGAAATTAAATCTAGCAAGAGTAATATGAGGGAGCATTGATGCTTTCTTTACCCTACTGTCAATATCCATCTTATTGCTTTTCTCCATGTATTAGTTTAGACTAAACAGCCACAGAAATGGAAAAAGGAAAAAAAAAAAAAAAAACAAAAAAAAACAAAAGAGAGAGAAAGAAAATGTGGTGGTTTTTTAAGGTTTTGGGTTGGGGTATTTTTCTATGGAAGAAATGTTAATGTAAGCAACAGCACTATCTTCTGATGCACCGTATTTGCATCTCTGCTCTGGAGGAGCTAAGAAAAAAAAGCTGATTTTAGCCATGTGTATTCAGGGATGTGGAGAAAGACCCAAATACCAAACCTACCTAGACAATGAGCTTGAATTACAAAATAACCACCTAGATATCTTATAAACAAGATATACATTGATCTTAATTTTATACATTTAGTACAACACATAATACAAATTTACAGATTTAGTAACACATAATCAGCTGACATGAATTTGGATATCTCTGTTAAAGTCAACAGACTAGAACAAGTTTTGATCTTGTGACATCTAATCTTGAGTGTACACAAGACATATATAACAACCCTATAGGAATATGGAAAAACATTGTGATACAGCCAGAAGCCTATAATGGGATTTCCTAAGCCTGGATACTTCCTTCCAAACTCTAAATGTAACTGCAGTCCTGTCAGTTTCCCAGCATGTTCAGATGGATAGAGTATTTCTCTCTAACACGTCAGTTTTCTGACTAACCTGTCATAGCAACCCATGATACCATTCTCTGACAGCTTAGCACTGTTTCATATAAAATATGAGGGCTTTCCTGCAGTCACAAGTTGGATTCATATTCCATAATTAGAGTGTGTAGGAGGTGTGTAAGTATAGATAGAAATGTACATATGTGTTCATAGATGGACACACACACAAATCCAAAATTATCTGCCTGTGAATAGTTAGAATTGTAAACAAAAAAAAAAGTAAACACTGCCAAGTTGCAGATTTCTCCTAAGCTGAGCATCCATTGTTTTCTAACTTTGTGGAGGACTTTGCAGTCCATGACTACACAGGTCTCTGCACCACCAGTGGAGTAGCAACATATTGCTGAGCAATTATCTCCTTGCCTAAAGAAACTTTGCACTTGTTTTAGAAAGAACTGTCTCCAATTTCAGTCACAGCCATTAATTTACTTTATGATTTTCAAATGACTCATATTCCCTTCAGTAAAAGAGGCTAAAGAACATAACATCAAATCCCCAAATAGGTAGAGTTTCTTGCCCCAAGTCCCTCTGGAAAGTCTGGAAACACAAGAACTGTTCAAAATATTGTCATCTTTTCACAGAAATGAGGGTTCTCTGTTCTGCTCCACACACTAAGACCTGTCAAGTGATTGCTGGATTTTCCTGATGATTGAACTCATTTCTATCATATTTGAATAGTTTAAATTCACCAGACCATGACCTTAGCCTGCAGATACCTACTGACAAGGATACCAGTTCTCAGAAACAGTTTCCATCCAGTTACTTCTACTAGAGGAGTGTGTCTGATTTGTCAGAATGGGAAAACTCATTGGGGTAAAAAGAAAGACAAATTAAAATCCAAAAGATAACTTTTAAAGTTAACTTTTGTTAAAAAGGAAAAGTTGCCTGCTTCTTGCAAAACACAACTGTTAACTCTTTTGCTCTTGGTTTTCTCAAAGGGCTGGCAAGAAATTCAGCATCATCTAAACTACACTCTCTGGGGTTCAGCCACCATCTAGAGCTAAGGACAGTCACAGTGCTGTGGTGACTTAGTCTATTAAATGATTAATTAAACTCTCCAATATATCAATTGGCAGCTGCACAGTTACACAACACCCTCAGCTGGGAACACAGAGCCACAGCCCATTCCCTGGAACATGAGAAGCCTTTCTGCTGTCTCCCTGCAGTGCTCCACAGACCCAGAAAATCAAATCTTATATTCTCCAAGGTTTAAACATATCAAATGTTCCCCAGCAGCCTATAGAGAGTGCAATATCTTCATTTTGGGTGCTCACGGACATCAAAGCTGTATCTTCTGCCTGCAGAAGAAACAGACAGCACTGTTTTTGCAAAAAGCAGGGAAAACTTTAGTGACATGGGAGAGAGGACCACATCCTACATACAAAGAAAAACAAACACTCCACATTTCCCATGGCCCTATTTCTTTTCCTGTCTTACATTTCCAAATAAAAACAGTCCCTGCTGTTCTCTATGGGGGAATCTTTCCTGACAGGCAGATAAACCTTAAATTGAAAGTGAAAGCAAACAGGTCCTTGAAAAGCTTTGCTGTACGATTGAGAATATCAGTGTCCCCTACTCATGTTTTACTAGCTGAAGCTAATCTTGCATGTTCCAGATGTAGAAAAGTATCTGAGAAGCTAAGCTGTGTATAAAAAGGGTGTAAAATATATTTCTGACTTATCCATTTACTTAAGGTACCATCTCATAATCTTTCCAGTGTTTCTGGGCATCCTCTTCAATCCTTGTAATCCCAGCAAATGCCTCTTAGGCACCCTTCCCCCTGCCCTGATCCATTTCTAGTAGTGATTGCACTAAAGACTTCACTGTATTTGTGGCTGTTTAATCATTCATCACCCAGCAGCCTGGAAAATGCCACTGCTCTCTAGCTCTGGGCACTACTGACTAAAGTCTGCCTGGAATGAGGAATGGGTCACTGTGAACTGGCTGAGATCCTTCATTTACAGGCACATCCAATACAGAAACCTCTTTTACTTTGGGAGCCATTGACATCAGTTGAGAGATCCTGATCTCAGTGGGTTTTAAATCACACTGTGTTACTTCCAAAGCAGCCTGTGGGATTCAGACACATATCTTTCATTACAATCAGAGTGTGTTAAAGCAAATGGAAGATACATGTCTGAAATCTCCCAGAGTGGGCTGAAAACCTAGCTACTATGCAAGATGTACAGCTTTCTCCATAAAAATAACTTCCAGCTATTGCTTTGGTACAAGTAATGGAATAGTGTGAAAAGATGCACACTGAGGCCTGGACCTTTCATCCTTCAGTAAAATAAGGAGGAATATGGCTGGAGAGCTTTGCTTACACTGTTAAACCCTCCCCAGTTCAAAGCCATTTAGAAGAGCAATTGGTTTGCTGTGGATCTGCAGGACTGTCCTGACAGATGAGGCTCCAGCCCTGCACAGATAAAGTTTCTATTCCAGCCACAAGTTTATGCTTGTCCCACGCTCTTTGGGAGGTTAAATCACAACACTTGTGTCAGGGGAAGGATGATATGGAGCAAGGAGCAGACATGACCAAATGCCATTTTCTGTCATTCAAGGCTCAGCAGCAAGAAGCTCTGGTTTTCTCTTTTTTTTTTTTTTTTTTTAAAAAAAAAAGCTCAGAAAAGCTGCCTTCGTTTTCTGAGAGATGGTAAGAAACACCTTCCTACAGCCCACAACAGCAGTGTGCTTATTAGTCAGCCAGCCCTTCCTAATTGCATTACCTTGCAGCAGGCTAGGACAAGGCAACATCATTAAGTGAAGTTCCTCCATTTCTCCATTTTAGCAGCCCACTGCCTTCACACCTGATTTAGAAAGCAGTGGGAGAAGAGCACATTCATTTACACACTACCCATGCAGCTTAGATCACCATCCACTCACACACCACACTCATTTCCCTTTATTTCTTGCAGTTTAGGAGCTCTGAGAACAAGTGAAGTTCTGTTACAATGCTGAAAAGTAATTGCATTTTAATTGCTATTTCATGATGGCAGAGAGAGTTCAAACCTCAGGTTGATTCCAGCTGTCAAGTATCAGAGAGCTGGAGATGGTCAGCTCAGGCTTTCCAAATTTACTGCAAGCCTCAGACTGGGCAAATGTTAAGCCAAGTCCAGGGATCTGCACATAATTAATTTTTTTTAGTGCATGGTAAGTCGACTCAAATGGAAAACTACTGTAAAGGTAAATTCAGTCAAGGTGATGCCAGAGTAACTTTTGCTCTGCTGAGATGTTACAAACTGTTCAAGGAAATTTCTGAAACAGATAATGAGCATCTGAAGAACAGTGGTTAATCACACTTAAGATAACAACCTCAGTGAGCCAGAGCCAGCTGTCAGCAAAGTGGATTCAGCTTCTATCCTATGTTTACCTGTAGAAAACTCTGCTGAGAACAAGTAGGATACTCACAGCTCTCTCTAGACAGAAAACTCATGATAACAGAGGATTTGACTAGACAGAAGATTGATTTTTATGAAAAGTGAACTAGTCATACCTCTTTTTATATTTTTCCCATAGCTGAACATTTTAACTTATAAGGAATGTAAATAAATTCATGTAAAATGTTAAATAAATATTTTCTTTCTTTTTATCAATTTCTTTTTATCAATTTCATTTTCTTTCTCTTTTAAATAAATTTTGTTTGGGTTGAGGATGTGTTCATAAAGGCCGTTCATCCAGGAGTCACAGAAAACAGATACTGAAACCTTTGAACAGAAGTGCTGAAAAGGAATGAAAAAAGAGTTTGGAAACCAAAATTACCACATTTGCCTGAGGGACTTAAGAGATAAAAGTACCTCGCATGGGATTCATGTCTCTCTCCATATTTATGGTAGAGCTGGCACAGAGGAATGCATACAGCCACAATGGTGTTATCATTAAATCACTGGCAAAAAAATGCTCCAGAGTGACAACTGAGCACTCACATGCAGCACTGTGAGGCAAAACCCAAAATGAGACCTGCATGCTCAGTGCCTGCAGTTGCATGGAGGGCACAACTGGGCCTGATGTTTTTCATCCAAAAGATAAAGAAATTATTAGTATGTTCATTATTCAATATATTGCTTATATCCTTTGAATTGATGAAAGAAGCACTGAGCTACTATACAGAGATCCATTAAAGAACAAAGAAAACTGCACCCACATTTTCCCTCTCTTGTACCAAGATCAAACTTAGACCTTTACCTTTCACTAAAAAGACTACAAACTGAATATTTTTGAGACTTGGCATCAACCTCTTTTCTGAAACACCAAGAGAGATGCAGAACCCTACACAGCTGATTTGGATCTGCCCAGAGGTGTTAGCTATCAGCTGATTTCTGTACACCCCTCCTATATTGTCCTCCTCATGCCTTCAAAGCTTGTTTGATGCCTCACAAGTGGATCATAGAATCATCAAATGGCCTGAGTTAGAAGGGACCTTAAAGAACATCCCATTCCAGCCCCCCTGCTGTGGGCAGGGACACTTTCCACTAGACCAGGCTGCTCAGAGCCCAAATCATGGATGATGAAATCTCCATCCTTCTTCTGGCACTTCAGGTTGATTGTAGCACTGCTATGCCAAATAAAATCCACATTTCTCTTCCTTCTCCTCACCCAGCAGAGTCACAGTTGCAAAGACTCCTAGTGACAAAGAGAAGAAGCCAGCCCACTGCTGTCACTGGGCCATTATTCATCACTGCCATGCATCATCCAGTGGCAGTGTCACCCACACACATGGAATGACACCAGCCCAGCAGATGTGAGAGTCACTGTGCTCTGTGTTGTGCTGTTGGAAGACACACTAACAACACAGAGGAGCAGATTTGTAAGGAAATAGTTCTGGCAAAATTTCTTCAGAGAGCTAGATGTGGACCAAAAAGGATTGTGTCGGTTTTTTTGTTTCTGTTTTTGTTTTTTGTTTTGTTTTTTTTTTTTAAATTTGATTTAATTTTGTTTGACTTTTTTAATACCTGTTTTTTCTGGGTTTTTTTATGATTTGCATTTCAGGTACCATAGATAAATCTGTGCTGGGCTCATAAGTACTTTAAAAACATCACAGATTTCTCATTAAACTCTTCCCCTTCTATGGAAGGCAGTGCATTTGCCTCTTCCAGACAGTCCCTCTGCTTTATTGTTACAACAGCTTTGCACCATGCAACTTTCATCAGCTAAAAGAAAAACATTCTCTTCATCTTTTTCACTCACAAGAACATGTCCACAGTCAGGAGCAAATCCACAGATGCCAAAACACAATGGACAGACCTTGTCACTAGCTGTGACTAATAATAAGAGACATTCACTGTTGGCTTAAGGCTGTGCTTTATTCAATGTTCTCTAAAACACTTTAAGATTGCCCTGGTAACTTCTAATTAGGAAAGTAAGCCTCATAAAAAAATGTTCTTTATAGCAACCTATTCAGAGTTTTTTATTTCTTAGAATATTGACATTTTGGGATGACATTTTTCTTTACAGGAGATGTTGGACATGGGAAGAGGTATTTTAATCATGAACCATAAAGTTTAAATTCACAGTGACACAGTGCTAATCCAGCCCATGATCAGCTCCAGAACTGTACCTTGGACCTGTGTGATCCCAAGAAATTCTCTTGCTGTCTGTGCCTCATTTTTCTCCTACAGGGAAGTATTGAGGGAGTAGTGCTTGCCCACATAATTTGTTGCCTGGCCACAAGAGCATGTATTTTTAAGGTATATATGCCAATCTATATCTACATATGGTGTTATCCAAAGCTTTGGGTACTTCCCTGAGCTCTGCTCATGCTCTACTTTGGCTGACTCGTGCTGCTCACTCCCACACCACACTTCTGTCCGTGCCTCACATCAGGACAGCACCTCAGAGTGAACATGTGGCTCAGTAATGGGGATAATGAGCCACGTGCTGATATCTGTATGTGTGTATATATGTATGTACAGGTCAGGGTATGGTTCTCCTGAACCTGCTGCAGCTCTAGGCCAGACTGCTCAAAGCAGCAGTGCAAAGCAGTGGCAGATTGAAACAAAACCCCCAACACTCTTCCAGATCACTGTTCATTCTCCTGGGCTGTATTTTAGCCAGTTAAAATTAATTCTGCAGAAAACAAAATTTATTGTGAACAAGGCAAAGGAGTATAGAGATACCCTCTCTGAGTGACAGCAGAAGCCCTGGACCCTCTCTATTTTGGTAGCCTTTGGAGTCATAGTGACAAGAAGTTACTTGTTGCCCTTGCACAAGGTATTGGAAACACCAAAACCCTCTGTCTCCTGCATTAACAGAGACAAATTAACACTAACTCAGTCCTGCTCATAGCTCCTCTGGGTGAAATGAGTGTGCCAGCAGTGATTCACTCACCCTTGCTGAACACATCACTCACCCTGCCTGTCCCAGCAGTGCTCTAAAAACTCACCTGGGTGTGCAAAGGCCAGCACACAGCTGCTCTGCTCACCCCCAGGCAAACATCACATTCCCTGGGCTCTGTGCAAAGCTCTTTCTAGTGAGGTGGGGTACATCAGCCTGAGGTTGGGGGGAGTCTACCTAAAAAAAAAAATTAGCACCTTAGGGTTAATAGGCAGAAGAAACTCAGCCCCTTGAGCTCAGCTGACAGCACCTGTGACATCTTTGCCTGTCCTGAGAGGCAGAGCACAGGTGTTGCTTTCTGGAGAATTATGTGTGTCCTTGTGGCCATGGCAATATGGGCGGAAAAGTCTAAACAGGACTGCAGGAGCAGAAAAATCAGGTTAGGGACTTGGCAAATGGTATGTGCTGCAAATGTGTGGTTCTGCCAAGCATCTCCAGCACCTTGAGACAATCAGGAGCTGAAGCACAGTCCTGGTGCCTCTTGAAAAAATCCCAGGAGATGCTCTAGGATATTGGGAAGCCTTTATTGCAAAAGGCTTGGAGAGTAGGTCATTGTGTGTCACATAAAATAGTATCTCTAATAAACCCATGGCAACTTTAATTTTGTCTCCATCTTACAGAATAAGTACCAGAATCTATCAACACCTTCAGAGGAGTTTAGAGGCACTCTGTGAGCTGGAAACCAGCCAGCAGGGCTATTCTGAGATTGGTGATGCCAGAAGGGAAATAACTCAGATGGGCCTTTCTGAGGAGAGTTTCAGTGTATATTGTGGCCTGGCTCAGATCCAGGGAGCACAGTGCTGCACCAGGGCTGAGCAGTGAGACAATTCATCTGCTTGACACTCCAGAGAGATGCTTTTGGGGGTGAAGAACTTCATTTGTATTTTACGTGTTTCTCCTTCCCATTACTCAACTATGCAGCAGCAGAGACTTTTAAAACTCTATGTTAGAGAGATTACTCTGAAGTTATGCATTGTTTTTGCCTATAATAGCTGCCAAATTAGGTTCCTTGAGGTATGAAATCACTTTAGACACCATGACTTTCTCCAGGCAGATTTGTTCATAAAGACTCTTATGCTGCTATGACCATAGATCCACGGCATGTGTGGTACCACAGAGGTGATAGCAAGTGAATTCCTTGAAATTCAGACAGTGTGTTGGCTCTGAAGCTGGGGAGCACATTCTGTGCTGCCAGCTGCAAGCAGATCTCAGTCTGCAGCACCTCCCATCACTGTCATGTATGGAATTTCTGGCTAGGCATATCTGGTGTCACCTGCCCCACTGAGCCCTGAAGATCAACTACACACACTGAAGAAATTCAGAATTTGGACTCCAGAGCATCCTTACTACATGATATATGTGTAAGCCCCCAAGGGATGTCATCTTCTGGGAGGAAATCACAGCCCACTTTCACCCCCAGGGAGGAACATTAAAGACAGAATGTTGTTCACGTCTCCACTTCTGTAGCACCAAAGGATTCATGAAGCCTGAAGTTGCCTCTTTATCAAAGACACACACATCCAGTTCTCATAAATAGTTCTCTGCTAGATCCCATTTTGCTCCATTAGCCCCGTGGAAGCCTATTACTGCTAAAATCTTCATTTAGGTTCCTCATTTACAAGCTGATGCTAGATGGTATGAACAGACTCCCTTACCATTCCTTATCACAGCAAGTGTCAGTGTCCTTTTTCAGGTTAGTCAAAATACATCCAATAGAAAAATTTTCCAGTGGAAATCTACTTTGAAAACTCTCAGTACATAAAATTTTAATGGAAAGAAAGATTATTTCCAAGAGATAATTTTATGAAGAATGAAACAATTCTTTATAATTTATTAAGGACAAGAATGGTAAATTGTAAAGCTCAGGAAGGGCCCAGCTAGAGATGAAGTTCTATTTGTTTTCTTCTTATAAAAATCCAGATTCAAGAACTGACATCCTTCAAGACTGGAAGGGTTTCCACTCTGTCTATCTGTACTTTGAGCCAAATGGAATGCTGAAGACAGGGGAGAAAAAGAAAACTTTTATGCAATCCTCAGCAGAAAACATTACTTTCAAGAGACATATTTTTTTTACATATTGTCTTAACCAACAGTACACAGAAATCCTTGTTCACTTTGCCCAAAATTCACCAGAAGTCTTCCAGTCACTTTCAGCCCATATATTTTGGATCTCACTTCCAGCCTTAACTTTCCCTCCATTTGTTTCTTGGCTTCTGAGTTTTGACTGTACAAACACATTAAAGAATGGGAATGAAAGTCTCCAAGTACCCAGAAAAAGACTTTCCTTTAACCTGGCTCTCCTGATCCCTTTTTTAGGTAATATTATAGATAAGAGCAGGAGTCTCCCCTTCCTGGGGATGTACCATGATCAAACTATTTTGTTTTCACAGGAAAAATTAGGCAGGGAAACACTCAGCTGACCTGGTACGTGCTGTAGGTCTGGGAGAGAGCAGGACAATTTTCCAAGCTCATTCCTACTGTTCCTCTTTTGATCAGCATTGCCTTAGCAGTGTCAGTTATTACTGTTGAAATTAAAAATCTATTCCCACTTCTAATAAACTGGTATTTCCTGGAAAACATAGTGCTTTGGAAAGCATACAATCATGTTACTTCTTTGCAATATTTCAGACAGACATGGGGATTTTTAGGCAGTTTTTCCAGAACATCAGCATCAAATGTGTCACTGGATAAACACACACTTAAAAGTGAACATTCTGCTGTAAATATATATATAAAATACACCTATATGTATGTACATGCAAAAGCCAGAGAAAGACAGATAAAAATGAGATTAAACTTGCACTTCTGTACTCTGCTCTTGTTTTTTAAGTTAAATAAATTTTATGAAATTGGTTAGACCTAAAGAACAGTACTTTCTAAGAGTGATTATTTTCAATGCTAATGCAATTACTGCTCTCCTTTTCCCCTAAGCAAAGTCCTCTACAGTATTGGAAAAAAAGAAAGATGAAACCCACAAAATCAGCCCCAGCTGCCTAATCTAACCCATAACTGCAGTGTGTAGATTCCTTTGACAGAGGAGGATAAAGGAGAACTCCATCAGAAGGAAGCATCTATAGGAAGGACAGTCAGCCTCCACCGACTCATTTCCAGAGTCCTTCTCTTAACAGAGGTGCTGTTGATAGATTCATGGCAAGTCCCCATCATTCAGCTAAATGCTTCCCCCCAGAACCCTGCCTGATTCTCAGCTGTACACTCTGGATGTGAATTAGCATTTCTTACACTTGGAACCCGTTTTTAAACTTCACCTGTTTAAATGATGCAATGTGGAGTCAGCAGAAGGTGGATTCAAGTTTTTCCTCAGCTGATGATTTACACTTTCTGTGACTCAGTTTATCTCATTTTCTCAACGGTATTTGAGGTACTCATTTCAGAGTCAGAGCCCACGGTTGTACAGTCCTTTTGGCCACCTCTTCACCAACAGATGGCAAAGAAAGCAACCCCCAAGCCCTCAGGGAAGTCATGAATTACTTCTTGTGAGCAGTGCCATTTGGAAAATGTCACTTTACAGAGGATAAAGTTCTGCTCTTACATAGCTTATGCTTCTGCATGTGCTTCAGAGCCAACAGCAACATCAAATGTCTACTTCTGAAAGAGCAATTTATTTCCCTAAACAAATTTTTCCATAGGCCTAGGCTTTTCATCCATTTTAGGACTAAAAAGCAATATTCAATAGATGCAGAGTCACTTTTTGTTATGCAAATGAAAATATTGTCTTTGTCAGTATTAAAATGTCAGCTAAAAAAAGTGCCACAGGTCAATGCTTAAACCACAGGAAATGAGTGATTTTTTAATTACAACAGCAATGCAATTATACTCTAATGTAAGACTTATTACTAGATACATTCTTGTAAAGGAGACAATTGACTGCAGGCTGAAATTCACAGCTAAACTCCAACTACATTCCCTTCCATCAGATTTGCAAAAGTCTCTGATCTTCACTGAACAGAGAGTACAGGGACCTCATCTGAAAATTTTGCTACTAACAGATTTCTTTCCCTAAAGAAGGAGTAGTCTGGGGTTTTCCAATAATGTTTCCTTAAACAGGGTTTGGAAGCAATAATAGAAAATACACTAAACTTGCAGCCAAAGAGCTTTGATGAAGAGTGTTGAAAGATGCAGAGGAAAGATGAGAGGACACCTGTGAATCTTTACAGCTGATGCTGCTAGAAAAAAAACAGCTGATTTATGTAAGGACAAGGCTAGAGTTGTGCTGGAATAGTAGATGGGAATAGGCATGTAGAAGAGGGTTTTGCTTTTCCTCTGTGTTGTGTTTTGGTGGTTTTTTTGGTTCCCCCCCCCAGGGATTTAGCTATAGCATGAGGATAAATTTTGAAGCCAGAACTCATTGCTGAAATTATAATAGCTGTCTTCTAAAAGGGATATTTGTTTCTATTTTGAGCTTTTCGCCTTCTGGGAGTGAGAAGCTCAAGGGCAGGAAAGGGAAAGAGGTCTCAAAAGCAGAAGTGATGCAACTGATGCTGTCTCAGGATTTGTCACTGCAAAGAGGAAAAGAAGACCCAGTAAAGGTAATGACTACATCTGATTCACAGTGTTTTGGTTTTTTTATTAGAAGTGAATGAATTGAGATTCTTTCTTGTGTCTAAAAGAGGTAACTGGCACATATTTTGGTTTGACTCTTCATTAGTAACTTTGTACTATGCCTCTCTTGAAGCTGGCTTTTGCCAAGGCAGCTCAAAGGAGTTGTCAGATGCTTCTTCTGAGGGTAACTACAATCCCTACTGGTTCTCCCAGCTCCAAATCTCATGATTGCAACCCTATCTGAGGTGCTCAGATTCCATACTGCAAAATTCTGTGCACATTCTGTGTAGCATTATGCTTTCACATATAGATACCTTCCTGAGGGTTTTGGCTAAAATCCTTGATTTGGGTCTCTTGGGTTGACTTTTGTAGGGAAGCACTGATGCTGCTGAGGCACAGGTGGGTGCAGCAAGTATTGGGGTCTGAGTTGTTGGAGCTCTGTGCCATTTTCCAGTGCACCTCCTGCAGCAGCCCCTTGGCTTCTGCTGGGCTTGCTGTGGTCTGAGTGGGTGGCTCTGGGTGTGTCCCTCTGCTGGGAGTCACAGGCAGGTCATACAGGGGTTTGGTGCTTTGATGGGAGCCCTCAAAAACCTTGGGAAACTTGTGAGAAAATACAGGTAGCACCCAGTTGCTAAAGGCCCCCAAATTTTACCTGCTCAGGCCAGGAAAAAGGCTGTTCCAGGCTGGCCATTTTAGCCTCCAAACATAAATTTACTCACTTATTACTTAAATGCCATCACAACAGTGCCACCATGGATTTTATCCTGATTTACACTGACCTTCTTTTCTGTCCAGAGCCCCAGGAGCACAGCTAAAGTGCCATGCACTCTCTAGCTGACCTCACATCCACTGCATTGACCTGGAGATTTTCAATCTGTGGTACAAAACCTCTCCACAGTCAGGTTCAACTCCTTCTCAGACAAGGAGTTTTCTCTTCCCCTGTCGCTATCCCTTCCCTTCATATATCCAATTGCACAGTGTACAAGAGGTGTTTATTATAAAGATAAGGGAGTTGATTTATTTCTTGTAGCTTTTGGAAGACCTATTGTGAACAGGACACTGGTTAGTCTATTTAAGTTGTTGCATATATATAATGTAGTAAGACACACTTGACAGCAGAATTTCTTGGAGTTAGCATTCATTCTCGAGGATGTCTTGAGCAATGCCTGGGAGTTAACTTGAGGCTACTGAAAAATTAGCATGTTTGGACAGAGAATGCTAAAAGATGCTCCAAATTGCACATAGCTGGGATTTGCTATTTTTTTTTTTCTCCCCAGTGCTCACCTGCCACAATATCTAGTAGCCTTAAAGCTAAAACTTAGAGGGTGTTATCTAGATGCCACTGTTCTCATGCATTGCTAAGCTTAGCTGTAGGCTACATCCAGCTCTTTGGCTGGTGGCTGACTAATTCTGGGGTTTTATTTTCACCTCAGTGTGTTTCACTTCACCTATTTCTCCAAGTTGTCTTGCATGTTGCAGTAAATAAAACTAACGCTGCTAACAAGGTTACTCTCCTTACATCTCTCAATCAGGGGAGCAGCCAGCCCCTCAACACAGTCTTGAAACTTCTGCAGTTCACACCCTGCCACAACAAAGCAACGGTTTCTCTTCAATTTCTTTTTGTCTCTTTCCCTTTGTGGTTATTGCCACAAAACTTTTGTACCTGTCCTTGTCTGCTGTGCTTGGCATGGGTACTGTGTTGCAAGGTTCCCAGCGTTTGAAGATTTTTAGCTAATGGTTTTCAAGGTTGAATGCCTAAGGCTTAGTTCTTGAATTCAGTAGAGGCAGGTAAATAATTGAGTTGCCTGAGGTTTTCTTGCTGTTAGTCATTGTCCTCCCTAATGGAGGTGAGAAAATCTGATTCCTCTGAACAAACCAGACTTAGCAAAGCCTGACTTCTTCAACATCACTTTAAATCCTAGAGAGAACTGGTGCCTGGGAATATGTCACAGTCTTCAGCACATTCTATCCAGGGCTTCAATAGTTACATTTAGATAGAAGAACTTGCTCGTTAGAGTGTTTTCAAGTGATACAAAAGCACTCTCAAAATCAGCTCCAATCAGTGGGAGCTGCAGGATATGCAGCATGTGGATTTTCAATCTGCTTGAATATTTCAGAATGGTGGGGTTCTCGAATCTCAGCTTCAGTCACTAAAAAATACAGTCTCTGGGCATATTAAACTACTTGCATGGATGGGGTTCTCAACTTCAGGGTCCCTTGTCCCTCTGATCTGGTGGGACGCTGAGGGACAGGCATGATATATGTGTGTGATTTACTTGCATCTGGCTTGGATGCTCATCATGAGGTGTAAAGATAAACTCCTGTGAACTTGAGTAGCGCATTTGTTCTGAGTACTGGAAACAAGCAGGAAATAGAACATTAAATGGCTGTTCATAGGGAGAAAAGGGGAGGTGTAGATTTGGGTATAATGAAGAAGAACTGCAAACGAGATATTATCATGAAAATTGTTTGAGCTGACAAAGCAAAGAGCCTCTTGCCAGGCTAGTGAGGAAACATCCCAGCTAATTAAGTAGGATTGTGAGAATATGTACATGCTACAGAAAGGCTGCTTATCATGGCTGAGAAATGGGAACCAGCCTGGTTTTACACTCAATATACACTCAGCCTCAGCTGTCTCACTGGTAAACAAGGAGAGTGCAAGTGAGGTTTCAGGTCACCAGAGGCTCTTCAAAATAAGTAGAACTCACCAAATCCCTCCTAAAGCCAGATGAGGACATCTTTACCTGAAACAACCTTCTCGGGCAACAATCCAAACTCAAGGTCATTTTGTAGCCATTTTATTGCTAGTGACTGATTTTCTTCTTTCAAAGGAAAGTATGGGGGTTTTTTATTATTTATCATTTCAACAAACACATTAGGAGGCCAGCCAAGTAAAGCAAGTTCACTCTACCTCAGAGGTAGCACCCTGAGTTGGCTTCTCCTGTCCTGTGTAACTCCTCCATAAATTCTGCAGTTTCCATAGCAATTGGGGTATTGTAGGTGGATGACCATGTGCTGTTCTTGCTGGGCTCACAGAAACACTCAGTAGCAGCCACTGTGCCTCTGACCTTGACTCCCCCAGTGGAGCTCACAGAGTCACTGAAAGCTGGTGTCAAAGTGCATCATAAATTCCATGCTCCTTTTTACAGATACTCTCTGCTAATCCCATCCACTTCTCCCATTGCTGTGTGCATAAAGCAGAGTGATTCTTTTTCTAACCCAGACCATCTTGTCAAGGTTGATTTGCATTTAACACTTGCAAAAAATTGTTGAACATCTATCAATTCACTTGCTTTCATTGTCAATCCACCTTTTCCTCTTTTTCCGTGGGTAGAAAAACCCAAGGTTGAACTCAGGTTGCTTTTGTCCAGTGTTTTGGTACCCAGTATTACTGTATTTCATCCAGCATGGCCTTTTCTGGAAGCTCCATGTACAAGAAGCAGCCAGGCCTGGCCTTGCTCTGCCTGAGGCATATGATGAGATCACAGCTGGAGGTGATATAGCTATGAACATTGTAGTTATGGGAAAGTCTGGAGAGATATTTTTACCAAATAAAAATTGAAACCTTGCAAAATAATGACGTGAGCAATGTTTTCAGTACTTTGAGTTCCCTTCTCATAAACATGTGGAAAGTCTTTAGGCGTCTGGTATCAAGATCTTAGTTAATTTATTTTTCCAGACTGCTCATTTAAAGATTTGTTCTATATGAGAAGCGAAATGCTACAGTCCAAGGTCATGGAAAGCAATGGGGGAAGAGCTTTGTGGATACACAAGTGATTCATTTTTAGATTTTGTTTTCTTCTGTAGCCAGTATTCTGTATCAAAGAAGGGGAAAGCTGATACAGGAGTTGTGTTGAATAACAAGCTTTCAGGCTTTTCTCTAAAACATTTCTGAAATAATAGTAAACATGTGTTAGTATGTTGTGATCAGCAGAGGGGAAAGAAAAGCTATGGGACCATATTGAGCTAAGTATGTGTCCCTTTGGAAGAATGTAGGCATCCTGAAAAATTCCAGAAAAGTGGGAGGCTTAGTTTGTGCTTCAGAAACCAGAACAAGTTCAGGGGTCAATGGGTAAAATTAGAGTGCAACTATGAAGACAACATATGGACCTTATTAATATCTGCTAGGAGGGGAAGCATAATAAAAATGACAACAGGTACCCCTGTCACAGGGGATCCATGGCCTGATGTCCTTCTGCAGACTGGAACTTAGTATGCTCTAAGCCAGATGGAGGTTTAGGGCTTTCCACAGCAATTAAAAATTTTACATTTGCTAGTCAGAACAAGGTACTTCCTGCAATCACTAAAAAACACCCAGAAAAAGCCCTCTGAGAAACCAGCTTATGCTTTGAATTAAAAGTTTATGATGTGCAGACTGCCTGTAAGTGGAGTGGTGCTGAGGGGCTGTGGACTCACCCTCTCCTCAGCACTTGGCAGAGCTGCCATGTAACCCAGAGCCAAGTCCAGAATTGGAACATTGTGCAAGACAAATTAATTCTCAAAAGAAAGGAAAGAAAACTATCCAATTTTAGATGAAATATTGGCTGAAGTTGCCAGAACAACTTCTCAGACTGAGAAACTACAGAAAGTAATTGAGGACACAAGAACAGGGTGAACTGAACATTGTCTTCACTCACAGCTTTGGCCTTTACCATCAACTTGCAAGGGAGATCTGAGTCCTGGGTGGTGTGTTGTGTCAAGAATTTCTTTAAAGAGAATATGATGATGAATAAAACTCTTGGGACACAAAATTTAATTTACTAGAATTTACATTTTGAAAATCGTTAACCTCAAAGATGCAGAAACATGAGGTAATTATCCCACTGGCAGTCAGTGAATTTCAATACCTCCTGTACATGCCAAAAGTATCAGAACTTCGGAGATTTTTTATTTTTTTTCAGAAAAATTTGGAGACCAATATAGTTACGCATGACTGTGCACACTAGTTTTATTTTTCTTCTGATCAAAAGTAGCTGTTGTATTCTTATTGCATTTTTTTCATTTTATCTATATAAGTGTGAATACTTTTAAAATTAAAAACATCCTTAACCAAGTCACAACCAGAGACCCACAAAGCACTGTCCTTTTTTTTAAGTTATTCCTGAGAGGTAAATAAAGATTCCAGTTTTGTGTTACAAAGCAGTACTAAAAGGTGAGGGCTCTCCTGGTTCTTGAAATACGTGTTCTGTATCACTGAATGACACTGGTAAATTTAGTCAAAACCAGTGTAGGTCAGACAGAGGCAGTCCATGAATCAGAAATGCATTAGAGTTGTTTGAAGTATCCTCCTTGCATGTTGTTCCTGGGTGAAGTTTAAATAGCCACCACAAATATCCTTTATTTAGGGGTAGATTTCTGCTTCCCTTCTTAAATAAGGTAATTAACCCAAAAGTCAGCTTTCAGTCTGTGTCATGTATTCAGGGGAGCTGGCTCAGCATTCTTAGTAGAGCTGCAGTTGGTACATAATGCTCACAGATTAACAGAATGGATATTTAAATGTCCAGCTGCCTGACTAAAATCATTATCTCTGAAGGATCTGGGGGAAGCTCAACATTCACATTGAAATGATGAAGTTATATCTTATTACCCACCACTTGTAAAGCCAGCTGTCTCACAGGTCCTTATTGCAAACACGTTATCCTGTCTCAGTTTGGAGACATCTTTCCAACCTGGAAAGGAGGAAGGAAATTTGTGTTTCTTCACCTCTGTTGTTAGAGCTTGTCTGCAACTTCATCTTCAGGTGATGCATCCTAGAGGCTGGACTGGGACCTGATGATGAGGAGCATTTGAGATCAATGGCCTTTCTTTTAACTAATCATTGAGATAAAGCATTAGGCAGCAATAATTTTAGCAAAACCCAGCAATACTTCATTGCAGTTCTGACTGTGCTTTACAAGTGAAATTAGAGCAGCTTTCCTCATAAGCTAAAAAAAATCCCCATATTCTGTGTTTTTAGGAAGCCTAGTCCTACTGTTTCAGGAATCTTTTTGGTGTGTGGGGAGCCAGAGTGGGAGAGAAACTGTTTTTATTTGTTTATTTGTGTGAACACAGTTACCATATGGCTCATAGCATGGAAGGAGAATCTTCCTTCACTCTCAGGAGGGTTTGTTTTTGTTGGCCACGACTCTACAGGAATGCATTTCTGGCTACTCCAGTGCTGAGCAGATAATTCCCTTCAGCAGATAAATCCCTTGTAACTCTGCCTCCTAAGAGTGTGCTGAAACCACCTTGTCCATGCACAGCCCAGAATATTTTAAAAATCAAGAGAACCAGTGGGTTTACCTATGGCCCACAAAGCCAATAGTGTTATCAAGCCTGCTTGCTCTTTTCATATTGTTTGAGAATAATTTTTAAAATAAATTAGATGTATTTCATTGCTCATAAATAGTGCTTTTCATTGGGAAATGTCTATAGATTTAGAGGTTTCCATGTGCAATTAGCCCACAGCACAGAATTGTGTTTATTATTTGGTTGATAAACAGATGCTGATTACTTTAGTGACACTGGAATTAAATATTATTCTTGAAAGGGGTTACATATTATAAAAAGTGACTCTGGATCTTTCTATCTGATGCCAAGCTTATACTTCCAGTCTTTCTTCTTGGGTACCATGGAGACATAGCACAAGAAAGAAATGGGAACAGTTGGATGCTTCTGGTAATGTTTCTTTAGCAAAATTTTGTCAGGCTATTCTTCTCTTTGGAATATCAAATCACATGTTATAAAGTAACTTGATATTCCCTGAGGCTACGTGAGATTCATAGCATCTGGCTGTTGCAGATATATATAAAACAGTTGTTATTTTTCTGAATGTCAGGTGGATTTTTGACTTTTACACTCAAGAGTTGGAGCACTGGTTCTTACTTTCCTGCTGAATCTCAGCAGAAATCACGGTTTCTGTGAGACCTCAAAGCAGTTGTTTTATTACTATGTGTCACAGTCATATATTTTCACTGTTAGAGAGACCCTCCCGACTTTCTCTTGTAAGAATGAACTTCAGCAGTTCTGTGTGAGACTGTTGTCAGATAGACACGAAAACTAGGAGAGATGGTCTCCAGGCTGTGATTCAAACCATCTGGGTTAGGGATTTTTCAGTTTTGCCACTGATTCAAGACCTTGCCTCAGGGCAAAAATCAAAGGTTATTTCCTAGGGCTCAGTTTTATTAAAGTCCTGTCTCATGCTTAGAGAGATCTTTTGTCTTTGCTCACATTGAGTTGAGCCTGAAAAACTGTCCCCTATGCAGGAAGGGGTTTACTTGTGCCGTGGAGATACCACAGGTTTGTTTAAACAAATTGTTCCTTTGTTTGTGGTTTGGTTTGCTGGGTTTTTCAGCCTCATTTGTTTCCTCAGGTGGTGGTTGGTGTCTTCCCCTGTGTCTGCACCCCTGCAAAGGTGGGGCTGTTTAGGGCTTTCCTAAAACCTGTCCCACGTGTTCACATAAAGAGTCAAGGCCTGACCAGTACAAGTACAGACAGGTACTTAACTCAAATGAAAATGCCACTCCAGAGTGACCTGTTGTCTCATTCTTGGCTGACACAGAGCCAAGAGCACCTCCAGACAGGCAAGAAGAAAAGGAGAGAACATGGGTGGTTTTATCTGTGCCCTCAAATCCTGACGACTGTGCTTGCTGTTACATTTTGTTACCCAAAGCCATCTTGGAAAGTGTTACAATAAGGCAGCTGTAATGCCATAGAGTTCATATTTTTGTATTACAGGACTATGATGTGGTTCTGCCAGCAGTTCTCTTGGGAACTCTCTGGCTGCTTTCCCAATTTAGCTGTTACATGGATGATTCATTTAAAGAGACACGAACACCATGTTCCCATCTCCTCAGGAGTGCCTGCTGAGCCATTCCCTTGAAGACAAGTCTAATGGCTTCACCCATCTCTGGGTGCATTGGGCTTATCACAGAAAATGAAAAGAATAGAGAAACAGGGGTGTTTGTTCCGCTGTGAGAACACAGAGTGCACCAGAGCTGCAGAGAAAAGGAAAATGTAAAGGATGTTTCAAGTGTCAGATGTGTTCGTGGCTGAAAAGCCGTGACAGAAATAGGTTGGGATGGGTCAGGTTTAACCAAAGGAATAATTCTGAGTAGCCAAATTTCTAAATAATCTTTTCTTTCAAGGGTCTTTGTGGGGGTTTTACAGGGTTTTGCTTGGGGTCTTTTTCCCCATATGAAACCACCTGTGTCAGTTATACCACTCCCTCTCTTTGGACACACTGATATCTAATGTTACTGATCTGAAATCTTTGAGAGATAATTTTTATTGGGCTTTTTCTTCTGTGGACCACTGCGCTAAAAAGTATGTAGGAATTCAGGATCTTCAAACCCTCTGCCTGCCTGTCAGTCTGTCAGTAAAATTTTCTTTATCAGCTAATGAGAGAACCAGCAACTAAATCAGTTCTGTATTTAGGCTAAACCCTGAAATAGTAGCATTTGTGATTTATTATTTGCACAGTGGTCAGTCTGAACTGGGGTGATAAACATTCTTCACTAAAGACCACAGGCAAAAATCCAGGTAATGGCAGAGCTGTCCCCAGGTTACATGAATAAAAACTGTTCACTCACTTGGGAAAGGGAAAAGATAGTTATGTATGAACAGATTGTTACAGTCAGGCGTCACACACACATAAAGAGATGATTACCCCACTACTGACATTTGCAATTGGTGAAAAACACTTTCTAAAAATCTTTTTGATCATTTTGTTCCCTCTCAAAGATGTTGCAAAGCCATTTGGTCAGATTATGCTCTTAAGAGAGTCCAGACAAGGCAGGACTCTCTCCTGACCAATTGGCAACTGCTCAGCAAGATTGTCCCAGTGAGTGGCTGCACAAAGAGCTTGTCTGCTCAGTGAGGGCTTCAGCCTGTACCCTCCAATCTCTCATCTCAGAGGCAATCATAGCATAAGAGGAGCAAGCAGCTGGTTCTGCATCGTCATCCAAGCAACATGGCTGGAAGTAGTGCTGTGCCAGTCTTACAAAAAATCCCGAAATACAATGCTAATAAGTGGATCAGCAGACTATGGAGATACCTAGAAAATTAGTATGATGTGGAGAAAGATGCTTTTGGTAAGAAAAAGTGTACTATACACCTTCTCTAGTTTTGTTCTTATTCTTGGAAAACTGTAAGAGCCTCCCAAAACACAAGTATTTTCATCTTAGCCTTGAGATGAAGTGTGCACAAACATACCAACATCCAAATTGCCACAGCACTCCTCAGTGCTGTGCTCCCTGCTCCACAGGATCCCTGAATATCTGATGTGGAGTCTCATCTACTGTTCCAGAGCTAGAGTTTGGGCTTATGCTGTCATATTATGACAGTGTCCAGAGGATCCAACAGGAGACCAGAGTCACAATATCCTGAGTGTGGCACAGATTCTGGTTTCAGGTGAAGAAATTGTTCAGCAGGAGTTGCCTTCAACAGGATCCACAGGCTAAAAACCAACAGTAAACACATCTCCTGTACTTATCCAAGTGAGAAAAAAAAGCAAAAAGTGTTTATGTTTAACGATTACTTAAATGAAGCTTGGGTAGGGAGGGACAAGTTAGTAAAGTGCTAAGTGAAACTACTTCAGTGGGGACTTAACTGGGACGATACAAGAACCATTGATTAACTCAGGATGAGGGGTCTCTTTCAGGCAGTAATTGTTGCCAAGATTTTTCTCACTGTAGTTTGTTTAGTGTCAAGAAGCTGTTTGAAATCTACTGGCACTTGTAGGTGTTTGTTGTCAGACATTAGAATAAAGGTGTAAACCCACTACTATTAAAGCCCTGGAAGCACTTGAACCCATCTCTCCTGCAAGGAGACATTGCAAGGTGCAGTCTATTATGTTAGGAAAGCATTAAGGGGTTTTGTTTTGTCTCTGTGCCTCCATTCTATATGAAGTGCTTGTAGAGTGCAGAATGTTTGGAATCGAATGAAGAAAGTGCAGAACTCAAAATTGCAGATGATTTATGATTCTGAAAAGTAAATTAAATGGTAGAAGTGACTCATTAATATCAAGTCTTTTTAATGACAGTTTAATGAAAATGAGTATATCTTCAATGTTGCATAGAGAGAAAAATCCTTCAGGCTGTATCTTAATGACTTTCTTAGACTGCATGCATTTAAAACTTAAGGTTTCAAATAATTCTGTGCCATGAACAGGATTTACTCCTGAGGCAAGATCTAAAAAACCTTCAAGCTTAAACAGAGCTTAATCAGATGTCCTCTGCCACTTATGTGTTGTGACGTGTTTTTTTCCTCTGCTTCATCCCAAGTTTTATACATCTTTACATTGTGATTTTTCTTACTGAGCCAAAAAAGTAAAATTTGACAATGCCAGAACTGAAGATCCTTTCTGTAGTTCATTCTTTGTGCAAAGAGGAAGAGGTCTTCTTTTAATCCTCCCTGTTAAACAGCAGTAGACTTGAGTGAATGTAAACCATTTAAATTGAGGGAAACTTTCTTTTAATAATTTTCCAGCTCTCAGCTTGACTACTACTTAAAATGTCCTTGTGGTTCTGCTGCAAAATTCTTTATTCTACCCTAAAGAACTGTTTATTCTCTAACAGACAAATACTTTTAATAAAGACATTTAAGACAGATTGTTTTACAGCACTAAGTCATATCAGAAAATCTTAACAATAAATGATATGCCATAATTTTTTCCCAGATATACAGATGTTTTTCAGGCTATATAGGAGGAATATAAAAAAAAATAAAAAGTGTTTTCCCTTTACAGCTAAAGCAGTAGTTCAGTTTGGATCAGGAGAAGAAATTAGTTTAGAATCAAATATCCCTTCAGCCATCTATCTTGTCAAAGAAAGCACAAATTTCTACTTTCATGATACAACAGAACAATCAAAGAGGCTTTTTCCTCCAAACCAAACTCATTTTCAAGTAACACTTAAGCTCTAAATTTTTGTGACATGGTTTTTTAAAATACTGAAGTTTCTTCATACTGTAACCTTAACTGTTTACACTTTTTTCCCCAGTCTTGTGCAGTTTCAGCTGTTTCTTATGCCCATGGTTGAGCACAGCCACCCTCTAACACCAGTGGAAAAGCCCTGCAGCTCAAGACTCAGCCATGAAATGCTCCCTGCATTAGCTGGAGACACCGCTGGTATTTTGTTTAGGAGCTTTCCTTGCTTGACTATCAAATTTCTCAATGATCTGTTTCATTCCCGTGCCCCAAAGGAAAAAATGCTATGGCTGCTCTGTGCCCTGTTTCAGAGGGGTTCATCCACTCCTGAACTGTGCCCATCAAACAATCCATAGCCTGTGACTGGGGTGCCAAGCTGCCTCATGCTCCATCTTATCTGTTAATCTGCTCTGAGGATCCTCAGCTTCTTTCACTTTGCACATCTTTTCTTTAAGAAAATGGTTAAGGTTTTCCAGGTGTACTTGCACCTTATGTCCTTTACAATACTGAGTGTGAAAAACTCTTAATTTAATGATCCATAGACAATAATTCCAGGTAATAAACAGTGAACTAAGACCCATACATATTCTTTCTCAAATGTGAGAAGGACAGCTGTTGCTGATTTTCTCACATTCCTTTGTCAGCATCTTTCAGTTTTACCCCCAGTCTCTCAGTCCATCCAACACACAGATCACAAGGAACCAGCTCCACCGTGGCAAATGGGAACTTCTTTTGACAGATTATTTCATATGACTAACAAGGCCCATCATCCATTAACAAGATAAAAATGCCATTTTCAGAGTTACTTTGTAAAAACCGTTGGGACATGCCAACATCCATCAAATACAATTCACAAAATATTCTCCTTGCAGATTAATAAATTGCTTTGTAGCCTGTCAAAAATGCTAGCTAACAAAATAACATCAAGTGAGCATTTGTACAATAAATAAAGCTATTTACAAGCATCAGTAACATTGCAAAAAATAATAAGCTTGGCTTTCTTCTTTTGCATGTCTTGGAGAACAAGGTCTCCTGCTGGTCCCTGAATCAGTGAACATCTGGGCTCTCCAGAGGGCCCTAGACATGAAGTTCAGCAACATCAACTTGCAAACTTTTCACTACACTGCATCTACTGGTATATTTCCCTTCTGTTTTGTTTGGGGTGGGGGGGTTTATATTAAACCTTTGATCACACTATCAAAGGTTATTTTACTCTACATCTTATATTGTTATTTATGATAATTTAAACCAAATCTTAAATGCTGTCACTCTTGATTGATTTGTTTGCTATTTGGCAAAGAAATTGATGCAGCCTTTAACATTACTGGAAATGTTTGTTCTGGGTTTTCAATGGGAAAGTTTTATGTCTTTTAGAATGGGATCTTTCCTTGTAATATTGATCTGTTGAAGCTATCAAAGAGCTTTCAAGTTGTAAACAGATCTGCCCTTGAATGTCTGTAAAAGTCCATAGATGAAACTCCAGCAGAGTCTCTTGAGAGATGGTGAAATCTCTATCCTTAAAAATTTTCAGAATTCAACATTAAAAAGCCTGAACCACCTGGTCTAACTTTGAAGTTAACTCTGCTTTGAGCAGGAGGCTGGACCAGTGATCTTCCAAGGTTTCTTCCAATCTCTATTTTTCCCTGTTATTTTATAATACCTACTCTTCTTCAGCCTCTCAGATCAGTTCATGTTTGTTTCTATCCCCTTTGAACAGTGAGTGTCTTTTAGCAACCTAAGTCATAACTGTTTTTCCTTACTCTTTCTATTTACCCCATATAGCTCTTTTCATGTCCTACTTTAATCAGTGTATTTCCTTCTGGTTTGCCATACAATTTCATGGCAATAAGGATCTTAAATTGGTTCATCTTAACTCATCCTATTTCTCTATCAGAGTAAGTCTTTCTTCAGACTTTAGCATTGTCCAGAACTGTTTTCCTCCATGTTAGCATCTGTTTCCTTAATATTTGGTTTTCTGTATGCTGATATTCTTCTAATTGTTGTTACATTTCATGTAACATGTTGTTCTTGACTTTTTTCTCTAAGTTTTGAAGAAAATCCTGAAAGTTTTCTCCTTTAGAGGAAATGAGTGGGAGCAATCTGCCAGCCTCTCCTGTACTTCAGTGGAGTTCACCTACCAGCAATCTTTTCCCCATGAATGTCTTCCACTGATCAGAAGTCTCAAAACTTCAGAACACAAAATATAGAACCACATTGTAATTTTCATGACTGTTCAATGCCTTTTCTAGGGACCAGAAAAACATCCAGCACCATCCTGTTGGGATTACAGGACTACAGGTGGTGAATCAGTATTCATTTCTATTTGCAGGTTATACTTCCTTTTCCACTATGACTATTCAATACTCCACTGCTTTCTATTAGTCTGCTGGCTCAGCATTATTGTTCATCTTTCACACTCTGTTGTTTGGGGCATTTTTTTCACTGGTCTCTCTGTTTCTTGATACTTATTTCTTGCTCTTTTCTGTTGTCTCTTTTCACCAACTGAAAATTCTGTTTGTGGCAGCAGTATTTGTTTAAATGCAGAAATTATATTACCAGAAAAATGGGTGGAAAAAACCATCAAAACCAAAGCCCACAATATTAATTATTTCTGTTTCTTTAATGAAAACATACATTTGGTGGAGTAGTACCCCAAATACAACACAAAACTTAAACCACTTTGAAAACATTGATCTGTACTCCTGACATAACTGGAGCAGAGTCTCCTAAGGGATAGCTGTATATATATTGATGCTTTTACTGTCTGTGCCCTGAAAAACTCTGGACACTTTTATTATTTGTGGTTTTCATAGTATGTCCTTCAGTTAGTAAACAAACCAAACTTCACTTATGTAGTGTCCAAGCTGCGTTGCAAGAAGTAACCACAAACTGAACCACGATTCCAGCTTTTGGGATAGTTGCAATTTTGGATTGGATTTCACACTGAAAGTTGTAGTCTAATTCTAGAAGGGGTTGATCTTTCCTAAGCAGTTGCAGGGATGTATTCTCAGCAGTGAAGCCAAAGCAATCCTTTGCCAGGAAATAAAGTTGTTTATAAGCAGTCAGGCAGGACCATACAAACTAGGATGACTGCAGAAGGTAGTCTGGTGTGATTTCCTGAGAAGGTAAGTGGCATCACAGTTTTAATTTTGATATCATGGGAAAATTCCAGATTGAGTGATGAGTGTTGTGTCTGTCCAACCCCATAACACAATCAAAAGCCTGTACTCATCTTCCTCCCCAGTGCTGGTCTCACAGTACATCCATCACCAGCTGAATAGTCTCCATCTCCCTCCTGCACCAGAGAACTCAGCTGTACTTTGATCTTCAGAAAAGTAATTCCAGAATTTTTAAATACATAGGTTTAACATAAATAACATCTATAACTCTACATTGTGGATATGCATGTCATATGTAGCAGCCTTCCAGTACCTAAAGGGGCTGGCTAGGAGAGAGCTGGAGAGGGACTTTTCACAAGGGCCTATAGAGATAGAAGGAGGGGGAGTGCCTGTAAACTGATAGAGGGTAAACTGAGATTAGATATTAGGAGAAAATTCTTTATTATGAGATTGGTGGGGCACTGGAACATTTCCCAGATAAGCTGTGGATGCTTCAGCCCTGGAATTGTACAAAGACAGGTTGGATGGGGCTTTGAGCACCCTTGTCTAGTGGAAGGCATCCCTGCCCCATTGATAGGGGTTGGAATTAGTTATTCTTTCATGTCCTTACCAAACCCAAAAAATCTAACATTATGGGTCATTGACAGGACATCCTCAGCAGATGCTTTTGGTGGTTGTAGCAGCCTGTTGATTTCTTGGATTCTGCAACCAAAACTCTCACAAAAGTTCACCCTCTAAGAATATTCTCAAGCATCTTGCTGTACAAATTCTTCATTTAAAAGACTATGGTTTGTGTTGATAGATGTACTGCAAGAAATTCACAGGAAATCATTGAGAGGCATATTTTTGATCATGCTGGAATTTCCCTCAGGAAATACAATGAAAATCCCCTGGCTGCTGCTTATGGAAACTAGGACAAATGTGAGAGAGGTGGCCAAGCTGTGGTTATCAAGCCAAATGCAAAAGCTAAATGATTGAATAGCAGGAGTCTTAAACTGGATATGGGTCTGTGCTGCCATAGGAATTGCTGGCTAATTTAAGTGACTGTTGTGAGGGTGAAATAAAGCAGCACGTAGCACTGAAGCTGAATTGCTGTGTTCCCCAGGGCCAAGCTGCCCATCCAACCCCTGCAGCTCTTGGAACAGTGGGGCAGCAGTGGAGCTGCTACTCTCCAGATCCCTGAGTCTTGGATCTGTGTTTAGTTCTTGGCTCCAAACAGTCTGCTTGCTTTTGCCTCTATGAGGTGGTCAAGGAGCAGTGTCTCCCAACTCATACAGCCCAATGTATCCAGTGCTATGACCTCTCTGAGGCACTTCTCCCTTTTCTGAGCTGTGTGTGGCACTTAGTGAGTGCTGGCAGTTCAGACTAAACAAGCACTTGCAGCCTATCCATCCTCATTTAGGGCCTGACTCTCCTTGTGCAGCTCATCAGAGCAGGCCATCAAACAAAGTTATGTTTGAGAGAGGCTGGAAGCCTGTGTGTGCCTGCCAGCCACCTTCCAGCTGGCAAGAGACCCGAGCAATGCCACAGACTAAACGAGATGGGTTTAGAATATATTTCTTGATGCTGTGCCTCTGAAAGGGGGAATAGCTGTTCTGTTACTCCAGCGCTGCATTCCATTCCAGGGGTGAAGGATGGCAAGAATGTCCAGTTGGAATTTTGTGGGGCAGTGCAAAGGCTCTTACATGCTTGTGTAGCCCCACACAGGCAACCCAGCTGCAGCAAATTAAAACCAGATAAACAAGCTGTATCCCAACAGTAACTTATGGTCCTAGCTGATCTCTCAGACTTTTTACCAGCATATGCTGTCAATTTCTAAAGTCCCAAAAGTACAAGATCTATGATATCTGGGCTAATGGGCTCATTCACATTCCTTTCTCTCCCTCAGATTCACGTGGCTCAAAGACAATGCCAAGCTAGGCCAGAAGTTGAATTTCAAGCGGAGCCTAGAAATTTGGTGAATGCCTCCATCAGAATTGCAATCTCTTTGTACATCTCTGTTTCCCATCATGCTTCCAAAAGCAGCTTAATGAAATGCAGAAGCTTTTTTTCCTGTGTTTGAAATGCTCTATATTTTGAACAGTCAAAGCATTAGAATGCTGTCCCAACTAACACCTTCCATCAGAAGCAAGGACTAGAACATTGTCAAGTTAATGGCTGTGACAAGCACACCACTGGAGCAGGATGAAGGTCAATTTATTTGCCCTATGCTTTTATTTTCTCTTTTGCCTTAGTCACGTTTTGACCAAGCAGGGAAGGCCTTCCCATATCCCAGCTTTCCGTCCACTCTATTAGAAAACTCACTAATTTTCTCCCCATGTTTTAGATATATTCACAGTAATTAGAAGAAATGTACTAAGTCTCTTCACCACGAATTTCTTTCTGTTCTCTTTCTTTCTCTCTAAAGTTCTCAGCACTCAAAATAAAAAGGATTTAATGCTATAAGTATCAGAAAATATCTTATTCTGCATAAACTTCGGTTTTGGGTCACTTGCAAATAAAACCACAAGTTCCTCGAATTTCAAGTCACCAAGAGAGGCCAAATAGAGAATTATTCACCTCTTTAATTCCTTGAATATAGAATATCTTTTTGGAAAACTCTTTAAACACCAGTTACAGGAGACCCTGGATTCTGTTCCCATCGAAAACAAGTGAGGTGGTGGAAGGTTTCCTTCTGGCCTTTAAAATCTGCTTTTCTGCAGATTGATTCTCAATCTCCATATTTATAGATCACTACCAGTGTCCTCTGAATGGACCTTTCTCCCATAGTTTCTGTGAATTTTCCATGTTCCCATATGTTATGATATAGGGTTACTAAATAAGATGTGCTGTTAGATAAATCATTACTTTGAGAATATCTTCCTAACTTCCTTAACAGATAGTTTTCTGGATTGTCTTTTCACTCCTTCACCCCAGCTGCAGTCTGTATACAACATTTTTAGGAATGTTTTTCCTTTACTGAACAGAAAAACATATCCTTTTATATAAACATAATGGAATTCCTGTGATAATGTAAGCAAAAACAATAGGCACCATAGCTGTTTTGAATTGCCTGAAATCCAACCCTCTCCATTTGGAATGGTGTGAAAATATAAGTGGACTTTGCTTTTTCAACAGAGCACATTGTGGATGTGAGCTGCCATGAATTAGGAAAAATATGTACTAAAACTTCAATAAACATCACAAAGTTCCTACTATAGAAGTTTCCTCTTAGGAGCTGCCTTGTAATACTAGGGCATCCATCCTACCATGAAGTTCAAACCCCACTCCTGTAATTGTGTGAGTCTATCTTCATTTGTGAAAACATCTTCACTTATGAAAACTGCTGCTGCAGAAAACCCTGAAATGCTGTTGTAAAATTCACATGCTCAGCTGAAACCACAGAACACTTTTTCTTCTGTTTTGTGGGAAGCCATGCCTTACAATGGTTTTTCATATTGTCATGCAGGCAGAACCCTTTCCATTTCAATCAGATGGCAATATCCTTAGAGCATTTTTTTTCATTTGAGTGCAACAATGATTGTTTAAGAAAGTATCAACCATACCCACTTGCAGAAAGAAACAACAGAGATGGTTGTATTTCTGTCACAATAGGGCACAACTGTGATGCTGGAAATTCTAATATTGTAGGTGCTGGACAAATACTGACAACGCTTGAAAAAAGAGAATTGTTAATGACCAATATCAGCAGTGTGGGAAGTGATGACAAAAACAGGAAAATGGTTAAAGGGAAGCTAAAGAAAAGCTTTAAAAATTGTGTAAGACATATGAAATACAATCAGAACCTCATAGTGGTGTGGGGTGCTGAGGTCTCCCTGAAATCTGTATGTTTTTTATACAGGTAGACTGTATTCATGTCATAGGAAGGTTTGTGGTGGGTCACATATCTACTAGGCATGTGACAGAAATATTAAGTTCAAAAATATGGCCTCAGTGAAGAATGAACTTCAATAAAGTACACATTTCAGGAAATTGTTTTACTTTATAATATTGCTTAAGCGGAAAGCCAAGTTAAATTTATTGCATTCTGTGGGTAATGACTCATCCTCTTCTGAAAGAATGCAAGCAGACTTGTAATGCACTCAAACATGACACTAAAAATATCCCATTACCATCCGCAGTTTGTCATACTGAAGTATTCCTTGAGAGGTTTTCAAAACCAGAACTTACATATTCCAGTTCAGTTCATCAAATAAGTAGGCCCTGACTGCCTTCCAAACAGCTGCATTGAGGTCTTTAGAATTAATTCTTAAAATCTGAAGCAACCAAAATTCCTGCTAATTGGATTTTAATTGTTTTCTGTGCAACATATTTAACCTGATGCTTTTGCTTTTCTATAGAAAAGCAACATGGGGATGGAGCATATTAATTTAGATGTACAGCTGTAGAAGCAAAACATCTGTGCTTCCTGTTGTGGTAAATGCCTGTATTGCAGAATTTGCACCCAAAATCATTTTGATGTAGTGATGTGTTTTATGTGTTTCTCTACCCAATTCTGACTGTTTTCTGCCAGTAACTCTGGAATGATGTAGCTGTCTATGAGGTTTGAAGAAATACAGTTTTCTCAAAGTTACAGAATTCCTACTGGATTTGTGGAAAGACCAGAAGGTGAGAAAAGAAAGGTTTCAACCACCTGCTCACCCCTTACTAAAAACAATTAAGTCCACCAAGGTGTTCTTTTGGGACACAAATCAATAAAAGACAGACACACTTAATTCTACTGCTCATAGTGTTCTTTAAACTGTGATAGACACAGGTTTCTTAAGGTCTTGTGTTATGAAAACCTTTTCCTCTCTGTTTTTTGTCAAAGAAATGCCCAGTTAATGAAAACTAGAACATTTTTATAAAGCCTTCATAGCCTATCTCTAAATCATAGATGACCCATGGCATTTTCTCTTATTCAAGCTGGTACACTTCTGCTGAGAAAGCCTGGATAGTTAAAATCCAGATCTGTTCTGTTACATTGACTGCTTTGTGTCTGAGCAGCCCAAGTCCTCTGACATCTCTTCTTTGAGCTAGGATCATCAAGGGAGAAGAAGCCTAAAAACCTGAACCTAAAAGGAATCAGATGGCCTAGGTATTTTGGGCCTGGGTTTAAGAAATAATTTGGATCTGGATGCTGGATAACGTTTGGATTATGCTTATTTAGAAGAACAGTCATTGATTGGTATTTTAGAGGATCAGAATTTTTTGTTTTACACTCCAGCATTATTTTTCCCTTCAAAATATTCACTATCATTGCTCTACAGGGGTTATAATGAACCAGACCTTTCGGGGAAGTATAAAATATTATTGTTTGATCACTGCTGGGAAAAGTCTATTTGTGTCCTTAACCCAGATTCTATTTGCACAAAAACATTAATTTATGCTCATAGTGTTTTGCAAACAGGAAGTACTGTTTATGGTTTTGTTGTGTATTTTGTAGTTATTGCCATTACAGAAGAAGCCAAAGACCTGATAAAGACCCCTTTATGCTACCATGTTTGGTCTAATGATGATTCTATGTCTACTACATGTGAACATTACAAAGTTATTTTTAGATGACCAGTGAGACTTATGAAGTTTAAAATTAGCCAGGCATCAGGACTTCACTGTATTTTTAAAGGACAAAGCACAGCTGCTGCATGAGCAAACACAAACCAGAAAAACCAAATTTTATAAATATGTCATCAAGGTCATAAAAACAAATGTACTGGATAAGAAACATTATTCTGATTTAAGTATGGCAGTCAAGAAGTTCACTGCCTGCTCTGTATTCAGATTGGTACTGATAGGAAAAGAAAGGCATTTGCAGCAATGTTAGCTGGTTGCAGTTTTATTTGGCAGAGTGAGAGTGGGAAAGCAGGAATAAAGAAAGGAACAGTGGCAAGGACAGGTCCAGAACAGAGTCAGACACTTGTAGGAGAGTTGTGCAGTCCTGGAAGGTCTAGCAGAGGAGGCTGGTCTGGTTCTGCATCTCTGATGAATGCAGAGCTGGCAACATATCATAGAACCACAGAATCAATTAGGCTGGAAAAACCCTTAAGATAGAGTCCAACCTATGACCAAACATCAATCAAACCATGGCACTGAGTGCCATGTCCAGTCTTCCCTTAAATACTTCCAAGGATAATGACTCCACTGCCTCCTTGGGCAGCCCATCCCAACATCTAATTATCCTTTCTGAAGAATTCCTTACTAATGTCCAACTTAAACCTTTCCTGGCACAGGTTAAGACTGTGTCCTTTCCTCCTGTCACTGACTGTCCAGAAGAGCCTGACCCCCACCTTGCTCCAGCCTCCTTCCAGAGAGTTGCAGATGGCAGTAACATCACCCCTGAACCTCCTTTTCTCCAGGCTGTATAACCCCAGCTCCCTCAGTTGCTCCTCATAGGACTCATGCTCCAGACTTTTCACCAGTTTCTTTGCCCTGTCTGGATTTGCTCCAGCACCTTAATTTCCTTCTTAAATTGAGGCTCCTAGAACTGGACCCAGGATGTGAGACATGGCACGTGAGTCACAAAGTCATGAACTAGTGAACAAGAAATTACATGAGTTTTAATTATCTCTTCTGGGGTATGGAAAGGGAAAAGAGAAATAGGCTTTTTAAAGGCATTCCACAAGACATCATCTTCATTATTGCTCTTTCTGAAATGTGAGGACTGTTAGCTGTAAGAGAATTTGTTTCTTGTTGGAAATTACTTTTTGAATTTCAGCCCCAAGATGAGTGATGTTATTGGAGGGAAAGGAGGGCACATGCAGAGGCACAACTCTAGAGTAGTTCAGTTTGGGACTTTTTAGAGGAACAAATAAGATCTTTCTGAAACATTCATCAGAAACTTAGCCAAGCTACTAAAGGGAATGAAACAGGTGATAATCTGAAAAGCAGTATAGGGAAGATGTCAAAAGTAATAGGATGCTGAATAGAATTGAGAAAACCAGGACTGTTTTTCTGACATGAAGCTATGACTCTCAAAGGTAATTTCCTTGATAAACCTACACCCAACCAAAGGAAATCCATTCCAAAGCAGACCATAAAATGCCAGAACAATGTTGATGTCCAAAAAAGGACTTATTTTCTCAGAAGCATTGGATGCTGATCTATTTCTATCCACATTTTTTCTTGTATTAAAACCATGAGTACTGTTTTTTAGGTTGTGAGGAGGAATTAAGTGTTCTTTAAAAAAATAAGTAAATCATTTTTCACTCCCAGGTTGCAGATTCTCATGTAGCCCATGAAGCTGGCATTGAACAAATGTCTTCTGACTGATGACCACTCATAGCCAAGTTCATTGTTCTTCTTGACTACAGAAATTACTTGTGAGATCTACAAGCAGTTTTAGTGAGTGAATCTCGACAAACCAAATTGGAGGAAGGAAACCACAGGCAGGCTTGAGTTTTTTGGAAATGGCTCAGACAGAGGAGAAAAGCTCACTTGTACAGCATAAGAGAGTGTGTGTTGCTCTTCAGGTTTAACAGGGTGGTATTTTTCACAGACTCTAATTCATCGTGGCTGTGAAAGGGTTTTCGATATAAGTGATTCTTCTGGTGTTGCCTGGGTGTCTTAGTGTCTTTTATCTGTCTCTTGGGAGTAATATATTTTTAATAAACAGACTTTCCTGGAAGCAACATCAGTAGCTGCACTTGTAATGCAAAGCAAATAGCAGTTTTAATTAAGAGCCCAATTCCTCCATGCCTTTATTTGACAGTCTCTAGCAGTGGTTGCACTTGCAGTTGTCATGTTCATTACTAATCTGCAAAATGAGTACTCACAAGATAAATGAGAGTAAAATACTCATAGGGTACATGTAATTAGCACATGACTTATTATAAATTGTGATGATCTCCTTGATAATTAATCAGGCTTGCATTTGATGTTTGGGGCAGTCTGGTTAGAAGATACTTCAATAAGTAAGAATAAATTCCTCTGGGGCATGTGAAAACACAGTAAGAAGTGGGGAAGAAAAAATTCATAGGTCTAAAAGAAATGTTATTTCATAGTTGCAAACTCAGGCCCTAGCTAAGGCTAGAGTTATTTCTAAGGGCTGGAATTTTTTATCTCAGGTTTACACAGAAAGGACAGTAATGAGCATCTTGGCTCATTAAGGATCCAAAAGATGTGCAAAAGAGCAGTTCTAGTGGATTGATTTGCCTTCAGAAGAAAATAGTTGCACAAGGACAGGGGCCGTTTGCTATGAGAAGGATTTAAAGTGCTGTACAACAGTAAGGGTTTGGGTCTTGTTTCCCAGGCTCACAGTAGGAACAGGATCTAGACACAGGTGTGTGTGGGTTTAGTTATGTTATAGAAAGGGATCTCAGGGAGCCAGAGCAGTGGGAGCCCTGGCATCACCTGTCTGTACACAGGCAAAGGAAAGCATTGACAGCAAAGCTCTTTATTAACATACCTCCATGGCCCTAAGCCTGGACTTTTGTGATAGACCTGAGTTTCTCTCAAGAAGAGAGAAATCCTCCTTTTTGTTTGTTTATTTCCAAATGCCTACCATGTGTCACTAACAAATCTCCAAACCTTATCCAATACTGCAGTAAAGCTCTTAGCATCTGTGATACTCATCAGTTTTTCCTATTCCATTTATTCTGTACAACATATTTTTAACGTGTAGTTTGCAGTGCAATGCTGAGAAAGGAGAAGTCAGCCTATATTTTTCTTTTCCCTCAGGGAATAGATTAACATTTCTCTCTGTTATGGCTTATTTACTGTAATTGCTGTGTAAATGTGTGGCCAACAATGAAGTGCTTATTTCAGGCTCCCTTTTAGAAAAGTAGACTTCTAATGACCTATTTTTCAGTCATGGAGACAAAATGTCATCTTCTTCAGTATTTCACTGATAAATTTGCAGTCTGCCTCAGCTTGTTATTTACGTGCTAACAACACACCATCATTTCCATTGAAGCTGCACAGAAAAATGAATGCAAGAGTTTGTACATTGTTGCACTAATGAAGCTTTTACACCTGGTGAGAGAAAAATGCTCAAATTTGATTAAAATTCTATTACCTAATATTGCCACATCAAACTGTTGAGCACTTCAGACATATCCATAGCACATTAATTTGCCACATCTTAGCACAGCCACACTGCTGAAAAAATGTTCATGCTTTGTCTGCACCACATGTGGTGTAAGTCAGGGTGACAGAAAACCTCTGCTTACTTGAATTTTTTGTTTTACCTCTGTAAAGAAGCAGGGAGAACCTTTTGGCTTGATGTCAGACTTGAGGTCATGTCTCTGTATCTGACTGCTGCAAAAGCACCTGATGGATCAGTTGGTCAGCCAAGAGATGAATTCAATAAAGCATAAATGAGCTCACCCGACAAAATATTACTCTGCCTCTTGTCAGAGTTGTTCATGTGTTTAATGCACTCATATTGGAGTGATTTCTCTTCAGTACTGCTGGGGAAAAACAACTTTTCAGGGCAGCAGAGGCTTGGCAGCAAGTACAGTACTTAAATTATTATGCTCCATCCCTGAGAGGACGATGGCTTTACAGACAAAGCAGCCAAGGAGAGGCAGGAGGATCCATTTCCCTGCCCTTCCACACAATGCCTCTTGTTCCTTGCTTGGGAAAATTGTGCAGCTCTCCACACTTTGAGTCATTACATGACTAGAGTACAGCAGCTCAGAGAGACTTGCACAAGTATCAAACAGGGACCCCATTACCAAGAACCAGTATTAAAAGGAATTGCTGAAAGGAGCCATGAGACAGGCTTAGGGTTTCTTCTCCTGGGCTTGTACCATCAAGCTGCCAACCTGACACTTAATAGTAGAAGTATAGATTTATTTTACTTTAAGTTTGTATCAACTGTTTCACTTCACAGGGAAAAATCCATTAGAACTGTTGGTGTTAGTGAAGATCACAGAAAGATGAGAGATAGGTTTGGCTTTTAACTAACCTTTAACTAACTAATTAGTTAACAATTATTTTCTTTAAAAATTATTATTTATACTCCACCTCTGGTTGCAACTGGACATTTCATTGCTTTGCCTTATTGCTTTCCTTGCTACTTTCCCCAAGCAGTAAAAAAGAGCAGAATGCATGGTTGAGAGAGAATTGCTGTTCCTTGGAATCATTTGTAATTTCAAAAATTTAAGCTAGCTTGGAAAATCCAGGCTTATGGTGCAAGTTAGTAGTTCTGATGTTTGAAAGAGTACAAAAGGCTTTTCAAATGTACAGAGCAACAGAAGGGTTTGAAAACATGAAGGGGGAGAAGAGTGGCAACAGAAAAATCACAGAAAAGTAATTTATTCAATTTCGTCATCTAAAATAATTTTCTTTTTAATGCTTTAAACAAAGTGAGAATTTCTTCCATCCCTTCCACCCTAACCAATTCTGTAATTTGGAGTGGAGGAAAGTCAGAAAGAACCACTTGATTGTTACAAAGTCTCACTGCTCCTGTGTAAATGCCATGCCATGTTACCAGCTTCCACAAATTGGTGCTTTTTTTTTTTTATCTGGGTCACACTTTTTCACACCTCTGGAATTATTGGCACAGTAATCACAGTATTCTCTCTTCTGCTGAGTCCACTTTTGGATTTTAAAGTTGGTTATAGATGATGGATTGAGCTCAATATTTACTTCTCAGTATTAGTAACTTCCTTTGTTACAAGCTGATAGTCCAGAAAAAATTCCACTGCCAGCACCAAGTATTGTATTGAAGAAATTCTGTTCCTCTGGGGAGAACAGATGGGGCTGTGTTCTCACACATTTCTCTTTATGGCTGTAAGGAAAATGAAAAGCCAGGTTTGATAAAGAGCTTTATTGTACACTCCAAAGCTGTTCATCTTGGTAGCTGAAAATGCCAGGACACTGTATAAATCATTTTATGGTACCAGTTGCTTTATCCTTCAAAGGGTATTCACGTCAAATTCTGTCTTGGCTTGTGTCTAGCACTGCAGAAAACTTCTCCCCAGGTGATAGGAGAACAGAACAGGTCAATGGCAATGCCACACACGCAGCAAAATAACATTAATTCATGATAGCACACCCAGGACATGAGCCTGTGCAGTGAGAGGTGCTGCCTCAGGGAAAGCTCTGTAAGAACAGAATGTTTGTGGTTCAGCAGTCAAAGTAGGACAGGAGTGGAAGTTTGGGTTAGACTGCAAGTGGATTCTCCATATGCTACTTTCCTACATCTGATCTGCTCTGGCACTGGCACCCTGCACTCTGTCACAGCCAACCCAGGAGACTTCTCTGGGAGCTCAAGCCCTTATGCAGCAAACTAGAAACTGTCTGCTACAAATTTGCTGTTATTACTACCAATTATCATTACCAGTTACCATAAGGTTAAGACAATATTATATTAATAAGGTAACAAAATAGGGAAAACATTTTGGAAGAGTCCTTCCACTGGCATTCAACCTGCACTCATTTACAGTTGCCTCTGTGCAATTGCTCTAAAATCTTTTGTGAAACTTATTCTCTGAATTTTGTTATGTTAGGCAGATTCCTTTCTTACTAAAGTGTCCCCTTGTTTGTGATCTTTCAGGAGAAAATTTAAATTCTGAGTCAGAAATTGAATCATAGGAAAATATTTTTCTCATTCATTGCATGTGATCATCATGTTCATCAGCTTCATATTGTCACATAAAAAGTCATCATGTCTCATCTGTCTTTGTTTACTCATTTTCACTAGGCTTATAAATACGGCATTTTTAATCCATAATTTCAGGTGCCTACACTCTCTGGCAAAAGTTCCTCAAATTCTCATGATTCCCAAATCATGTTTGGATATCTCAATACAGCAGGTAATTGCAAAACCAAACATCATTATACCCTGTCCAAGAAGATGTAAAATCCTTTGCTTTCCCTACAATTCAATTCTTAGTATGGAAATTAGCACCAAGAAATCCCTTTTCTATCTAGTACTAGGGAAGCTAGATCACTTCAAAAAAGCTCCATATATATTCTATGATCTGTCAGATCCTTTTCATTACAACACTTCTCACTTAAGAAAAAATTTTGTTTGTTCATTTCAAGTGGCAAAGCAGATCATGTCCAGTGGCTGTGGAAAACATTCATGATGGACTAGGACAGTGTGTGAGGACTGTGTTCTGTCTTTCAGAACAAATGTTCTCTCTCCATCCCTGTCCTACTCCTCAGCCAGCCCATTCAGCACTCTGCTATCAATGGTTGCTCAAGCCAGAGACTCTCATTTACTGTAGCAAATGAGCCAATAAATCTAACATGTCATAATCCCAAAGCCAAGCAAAAACCATGCAGCTGAATTTTCCACCAGAGTACATCAGCATAGCCAGGGTAAACCCTCTGTTCAGTTTTAATTAGGATCAACTGAGGACATGACCAGCTTATTCTAGTTTATAATATCAAATTTGTATCATGGAATTTCCATGGATTTAATTCATGCATGTTGATAGTTTAGGAGAGTGGGTCATAAAGCATGTTGAAACTGGAATCTCTTTACAATGACACCCTCTTTTCTTCTATCTATGAATATCAAATGGGAGACTCTGTGTCTCCTGTTTTGATGTATCCTGCTCTTGGAGACAAATCTAAGGATCATTTCCAGGCCTGGGACAATCCACTCGTCAGCCTGGGCCAGATTTAAGTTAACTGAGGAGTAGATGGGAAAGAGGAGAGTATCTGTCTTGATAATTAACTTTCTTACTTTGAGTTAGGAGGGAAATATGTATTTTCTTTAGATGGGGGCATATCTAACCACCATACACTTGGCCAGAATATTGTCTCAGTGATTTGGAAATATGCTGGCAATCTCTTCCCAAGACTTTGCTATAGCTGTTTCTTGCCTTCATTCCAGCTACTATATGCAATCAAGCTGCATTGAGAATGAAAGGTATTTTTAAAGATGGAGAACCTAAAAATCTATTGAAAGTCTCTACTAATCTCCTCCACACTCATGCTACAGCTGTGCAATAATTTTCTGGACTCATGCTTGAGGAAGCATTTTGTGTAATAATTTCCTGGACAATGCTTGTGGAAGCATTTTTTGGCCATATTATGCAGTCCAATAGTTACAAGTCTTGAGTTGTTATTTACTTGTAAATGATAGATTATCTCCATTTTCTCAGGCCTAAGTGATTCTATTAATACCATTACACTTTTGATGTTTCTGAAGTAAGGCTGCCTGTCAAAGCACCTGCACATCCTATTAAAAGAAAAAAAAAAAAACAACACTGTATGCTTTTCCCTCTTTTTTCACTGATGTAATTGTTTTATCTCCATTGATTTTTTTTTCTAATTCCCTGAAGGGAGAATTGTGTAGGGGAGAAATGAGAAGATGAGAACTGTAGAAGGCCCAGCACCTCACCAGAGTCACTCCAGTCAGCATCCTGCAGATGAGTTTGGTAGCAGAAACCCAGGGCAGTAGCAGAAAGGATATCCAGAGTGATACCTTTCCTCTCTTAAACTGTTTCAGCTTCTGATGGAGACTTTGAGATGTTGTTTTGGAAGACGGATTTGTCTGGCTGGGTCTGTTATCTGTAGTTAGACTGTTTTCTCTGCGCCTGTTCAATTTCCTTTTCATGCAGTCTCTCCATCGTGGTGCTGGTGGTTTGCTTTTTCCATAAACTCACTCATTAGCACTGAATTCAGCTTCTTTTCAGACCATTTGGAAACATGGTGACAAGCACAGATGCAGCATGGCTCCCCTGATGGCCTCTCCATGAGAAAGCAGTCCATTTATTCCTTCATTTGGTTTCTTATCTTTTGACAGTTAATTTAAGAACAGACATTCACATTCATTCCATGACAGCTTAGTTACTGTAGAATTCCTTGGAGATGTCTCATCAAAAAGTTTTGTTAACTGAATTACACTATTTTACCTGGCTCACAGTTACAGCTGTACTCATTGACTCCTCTGTGAGACTTGATTTCTCTCAGAAAAAGCTGTTTTAATCCTTTCTCATGAACCTAATTTACCCATGTCTCTATAATTCTATTATTTTTGTAAAACTTAATGCAATTTTCCTACTACAAACTGTGAATACCCATTTATAGCTTTCCTAGGCACAGTTCTGGATTATTTCTTTTACTGACTTAAAAATTTTCTTTTTACCATATCTTGATTTTTTTAACAAATTGTCTGAGAAAATAACAAGTGTAGAAATTATAAGTTTGATAACTTTTATAATATCAAAATATCAAATTCAATAATGGGAAAGAAGTGGCACACTTGTCACACTTGGAGAATGGACATAGGGTAGGATTTTGAAAATTAAGTGTATTGATATATTTTAGTATGACTAACAGTGAGAACCCCACTTCTCCAGCATTCAGTTTCATCAATATTTACTGAGGGAAAAGTCAAACAGCTAAGAGAAGGGAAGTAAGGAAGAGAAGAAAACATCAGCTCTTTGGGTTTTTCTCCTTAAGAGCTTCACTCCTAGTGTATCTTCTGGCCCTATATAGGAAATTCCCACAGCTTTAGAGAATGGGGGTGGCTACTAGAAGCAGAAAAAACATATTGGGTTGTAGAAAGTGAAACAGGATGTTGTGATGTCCTTGAAACGCCAAATATTCCAGACTTTGGAAACTGTTCAGAAACCATCTCTAATGGGAAAGCAAACAGAAACTTGGTTCCTTTTTCTTAATTCTGTGCTCTGAGCAAGTGGAAAAGGGGAGCAAGAGGAGTCCCAGCCCACACTGACACTGAGGGACTGCACGGTGCCAGGTGAGAGATCCTTGCACACTGCAGCTCAGATGGTTTGCAGGGACACTGCTCTCTGGGCATGGGGTGGGTCCAAGGCAAACACTTCATTTTCATTATTTGTCTTGTAAACTATAAAAGAGCAAGCTTTAGGTGAGGGCAATTTCAACTTCAACATTGCTCAGAAGTGCTTTTATTTTTTTTTTTTTTGTCCCTCTCATTCTCTTCTCTCTAACTGCTGCCATTTTTCCCTTCAGCCACAGCCTGATTATCTCATTTTGACTATTCCCTGAAGCTAAAATGCAAACCCTGTTGTCCTGTTCAACTCTCAGCCTTACTGATTCTTTTTTTCTCCAACCCGTACAAATAATTGATGATCCATCCATGTATTCCTTCAAGACTACCTCAGTGCCCTTCAATCTCTTCACTCATGAATGCCACAAATGGCTCCTCTTCATTTACTGTCTTTTTGCTGCTTTTAACCCTCAAGGACTCTCTGGTCTCTTCTTCCCTCTCAGTTGTAATTATATTTTTCTAGTCAATCAATTAGACCACTTTCAATGAATTGTTAGTTTACTGCACAAACAAATACCAACTTCCTCTTCCCTGTGTCCTTTATAAAACCTATGAAAGCCACTCAGAACAGACACAGTAAACCCTAAAAACCCCATAAATCATAAAGTAGGAAGCTTGGAATAGTAAATAATAATTGGAGTTTAAAAATACTCATTGAATTATTCATTCTAATGACGGAGTCAGGGGGAATGTGGGTGGCAAAAGACAAACAGTAGAGAATAAAGACAGAGACTGATTTAACAGTGTGAATGAGGTAGTGAATGTCAGATTTTACCTCCTTTCCCTAGCAGTCATGCTGCCAGATAACAGCTCTCTGTAACCAACCTAACTCTGTCTGTGCTTTGCTCATTTCTGTCTCCATATTCTCTGCACTTCATGCAGGCTGCAGACCCTGGTGATCCATGCACACAGAACTGGGTTTGGAGCTATCAGGAAAACATTTCTTTTGATTGGAAGTTGTAAGTTTGAAAATTCTTTGTGCGAGTATACGTTGTTTAGGTTGTGTCATGGTAGCCAAAATCCCCCTAAACTCTATTCTGTAAGCCCAATTTTTGATCAGCTGAAGGTACTGTGGAGAAGAGAGAAACACAAAGACTTGCAAGAGGTTTTCATCTACAATTGTAATAATGAGAAAGTAAATCTGGATGGAGACTGGTCCAAGAGTCATTAAGATTAATGGGCTCTGGGGCAAGCCTTCAGATGTTCACTGTGGTTACACTCTTCCTTTTCTTAGAGCTTAAATTGTTAAGATATTGAATCATGGTGATCATCATCTAGGACTCCATTCAGTCTCGAGGGACTTGGCCCTTCAGAGACCTTAAATACAGGCAGCACAACTCCCAAAAGATTGCCACACAAAAAGAACATTCTCTTCAGTCTGCAAGGCCTTTTTTCCTTAGAGGAGGCAACAGTGATAAAATCAATGTTAATTTTGCATTGCTCAACTCCATTCTCAGGAGAAATGTCCCAGTGCATTCCAGCGTGAAGCCATTCTCATTTTATCATGTTTTAATATCTGTCAGAAAGTTGTAAAAAAACCCCGCTACATTTCTTTTCTAGTTAGGAAAAGAGAGTTAATAACTCACAGTAACTTAACAGAGACTATTCCACCTAGCATATCAAATGAAATAAGATGGATTAAAGAATAAGATGAATTGCATCTCAATATTATCCTGGCTTTACTGCTTTCTGAGAGAAGGTGCTTAAACAATTCCTAAAAATAGTGCCACAGGAACATTTCTGGATCTGTGTATAGAAATTTCAAACACTTCCACCCTGATGTCACAATAAGATGCCTCTCTCCTCCCTTTGAGCTCTGCAAAAAAAACCACTTGGCTACATGGGCCAGACAGCATCACTGCTCTCAAGCCATTTAATCAGGGTTTTGGTTTGAATCTTCCTCTCCTCCCTAGTGCAAAGAGCATCTGCCCTGATTGTCTCTGCTGGCCACTGACAAACACACCCTGGAGCAGTGCAGCATCTGCTCCACACTTCTTCACTGACTGTCTCACTGGGAAACAGGGCTGACTCAGCAGCAAACTTTATCATTAGGATTATTATGGCTGGGAGTTACCAAGTCTGTCAAAGCCCTAGTAAAATAACACACAGCTATGCTGCTTCTGTATATCTGGTATTAAATGAAAATGGGGTGGTTTACTCCTTTTAATTGAATGCCAGCCTTCCACTGTGATACTGCAAACCCCTGTATTAACCATTTTCCCTTCTGTAAACTGGGAACAGAACTTTGAGGGATTCTGGGCAGGTCAGAGATGAATACAGCACAGTCTAGAAATAAAATGGGTTTTTCAAGGTGATTTTTCAAAGGTCACTGGTTCCATTTCACTCCCACACCCTGCCATACCACAATGAAGTTACTGAAGACGGGGCCAAGACAGAGACATTATTTCATTTAAAGAAAAAAGTATCAATGGCTCTCCTCCTGCAACCTTCTCCCCAGTCTCAGGTACAGCTGCTAATAATAAACTCTGCAAAGCAAGTATCAGGGTTTGAAGGAGAAATGACAGGAAAAGGAAAGAAAGGAATGGAGCCATCGATGGTTACTTGCTCCCAAGTGATTTGCATTTGTTTTCAGTACAGAGAACAGTCAGTAAAATCCAGTAAAGTCACCAAATACATTGTAACCCCTGTGTCTAGTTCCATGGAGAATATTAAGGTTTAGCTTCGGGGCTTTTTCAACTTCCTCATACTAGATGTTTTCATCACTGTCTTCTCTTTTTGAGAAGGATTTTTTTTGCTTTTGTTTTTCTACATGACCTTTAATTTCTAAGCAATTCCCTGAATAACAGTCATAATTATTGCAAAATCCTGGTTCCTCATTTGACAGTTAGTACAAAACAAAGCTGGACACGTGCAGATCAGCACATTGACCAGCACACTGAACACTGTTGAAACTTTAATCTCAGCAACTCTCAAAAGCTTTAGTTAATACACAGTTGCTATGTGACCACAGTTTTCAGACTCCCTGCAGCAAATCCACAACCTATAGACACGGAAACACACATCTGTTAAGCAAAAGCCAGCCACCTACTTTTGCACCTAAAACATGCCTGCAAATGTCCAATTTCTTTTAAAGGGATTTTAGAAGAGATGGAAACATGTATTTTAGGATAAAAATCTATTTTGGCTGAAAGGGAATAAAGAACAAAATTTCCCTTGGGCAAGGTACTCTGTAACGTGCTGGCATCTTGCAGTTTGCATGGTTATGGTCCAGTTCTGGATGCTCTGGGGAGAAAGATTGATCCTGCTGCTCTAGCTGCTCTAACCTCAGGGTAGGGATGAGGGGAAGGAATTATTGTCAGCAATGGGGAGAGAACAGAAACCCTCCAGCTCTTGCTGCTGGGCACCTTGAAGAGAGTGGGATGAGGAGGATTCTCTGTCCCTTGTGTTCTCCAGGAACAGCTTCCTGACATTCTCCAGGTCGCTGCAAACTTTTCACTTGTGGAAGTGGGGCAGCCTTTTTTACCTCCCTGTCAAAGTCTGTTGTGGGAGCTGAAACAGAAAGCTTTTTCCCTTTCAGCTCCCCGAAGGAATCCCCAGGGAGTCTGCCACATCCTCCCTGCCTCAGCCCTGGGCTCTGTCGTGGCACTCAGAGGGGTCTTTCACAGTCCAAGGTCACTGCTGCGGTGTCTCCAACCTCACAGCTAACCAGGTTCTTACTTAAAGTGATGATATTCGTGTTTCTAATCCCCGAGGCTCCTGACATCCAGAGAATACTCTCTGTGGGAAGGGCTTTGACTGCAGTAGGGTACAACCCTACAGATTCCACCCCATGGACCTCTGTGCCTGTCTGTGCTGGGTGCCAGGAGCAGCACAGCAAAGAGCACCTACCCTGCAGAGCTATTTGATCCAGGCAGGCAAAACACACTGAGCAACACAGAGGGAGGGGAAACCAGAATGTAAACACTGTCATTGTCTCCTCTCACTCTTACCCTTTTCTGGCCTGATCATCTTTCAGGATGTTGCATTATAAAAGCAAAATACCTGGAAGCTCAGCATGAAACACATCTCCTGTCTGGTGTACGTGATCACTAGCATAGCCCCAGAGCTTGCTGCTGAAATAGAAATTTTCTCTCATAGACCTCCTGGTCTGTTTTACACACTTTTTTTCATTTTGGTTTTTTTTTTCCCTACAGAACCACACCCCCATTTTTTAGATCTTAATTGTCCCCCACAAGAACAACACTGTTTTCTGCTTCAAACTCGGTTTTTTTGCACTCAGGTTTTTACCACTCTTAAATTTCAAATTCGTTCCACTGAGCACTGTGAAGAGAAGCACAATGGACTACTCTTAGGCTTCATCTGCAGATGAATAGAAAAACAACAAAAAAGGAAACCACCAAAGAGAAAAACCTTGAATTGTCTGAATTCTCCACAATACCAAAAAGTAATTTTTAGGAAAGTCTGTCATTCAAGGTCCAGCTGAGTTCACACACTGCAATTCACAGAACTACAGTCATTAAGGAGAGAGTTTGTGCTCTGCTCCTGCTCTAGTGTGAGGTGGCACATTGCCATCCCTGTGAGCTCCCAAGGGACACATTGCAGGCAACCACTCTGGGTGCCTTATTAGACTTCTGATCTGAAATAGAATGACAGTGATAAATAATTTACAGCTATTTGGTGTTGATTTTTTTTAATCATTGGAACAATTTCTCTTCTTGTAGTTTACACAGGATGAAATGCTGTTTCCAATTCCTGTTGTAATTCTTACCAAGTGTTGACATCAAATTTAAAATAGAAGCTCCATTATGTGACACTCCCCAAAATACTGCATAAAGATTTGCCTTCTAACTTTTACAGTTTCTGTTTGATTTAAATTTCACTGTGTTCATTTGTAATGCATGAATCTCTCTATGTGATTAGTTTAGCTCCACCACAAGAAATTGCAATCTAGGAGGACACAGACAAATACATAGAAGCAATTTTTAAAATATTTTTTTTCTCTATCAAAATACATACTTCTAAGATGTTGGGTGGTTTTGGTTTAGTCTTTTTTTTAATATGGGATTGAGTCATGGTTTTTTAAAACTCCAAATTCAAGAGGAAATTCAGGTTAGCTCTTCAAAAACACATGACAAGACTGAAAACAACTGCTCACTGAAGCTCACTTTGCTGCCAAAATGCTGTCTTATGATAAATGTATTGTCCTCTAAAGCCATTAATCTGGCTTATATAAAAATACTCTGCAACACTCCTTTACAGGCTCAAAAACTAACTCCACTGTTTTTTGCAGGGAGAGCATTTAGGAACCCACAAGCAAACCATAAAATAAGGCAATCAAGCCCAAATTTCTTAAAGTTAGAAAAATGACTAAATTGTTCTTAAGGGTTGAAAGCTTCTGAGGTAATGGAGGGAATGCAGTAAAAAATGCTCACAGGGCAAAAAGGTAAAGGACTAGAGAATACAGGCTTTTTTGACAGCCCCTACTTACCTTCCCAGTTTCCTTGAGGGCTGTCACATGTGTGTGGAGCCAAGAGAGAGATTTTTATCTGTTCCTGACAGGGAGCTGAGCAGAGATGTGTTGTCCCAGAAAACCCAATTTACAATTCATGCTGTTGCTGGGCCTGAGAGAAGTGGCCATAGCTGTGTCCCCACACATCCAAAAACCATCACAGCCAAAATGGAAACATCCTGTGTGAAGGGGGTACACTGAACAGCTTGTCACTCCCTCTAACACCTCCTTGTTTTTGTCACCATGGGAATGCACACACTCCAGCACTTCTATTTGGCTTCCCCCATCCAAGCAGAAAGACTTGCTGCAACTTCTCTCCCTCACATTTCCACTCCATGTGGAGTCAGCAGCAAGTTCCTGACACACATTCCCCTTCCCAAACTACACAACAGCTTCCCCCAGAGATGTGAGCATGCTGCACCCATGTGCACTGTTACAATGCAAGATGGTCTTACCCTGCAGCCTTTTCCTAAAATATCTCCTAAGAAAATTCTAGCAAAGTTCCTATTTCCCTGCTGTATTTTCAGGAGGAGGATGTCCTTCTTTGTTCTGAGATTATTTATGGTGAAAGTAAAGACTCCTGCTTTCCTCTGAGTTCCCTCAATAAGCTTCTTCCTATGGGACCCTGCAAGAAATTTTGCAGCCATCATGATTCCCTGGGGCACAGTAGGATCCTAGAAAATTCTTGCAGGTACCTCTGTGGAGTCCAGCATTGAGGTTTCTCAGTTTAATAAATTACTACCTAACATTTGAGACATAATAAGCATTCTGTCTTTCCAAGGAATTTACAAGTAAAGAGTAAATCACAATATTGAGGAAAGAGGATTAAACTAATATGTTTTACTTCATATTTGCTGTGAAAATTTCTCAGAACTGCTAAAGACAGTAACTCACCAAACCACTGGCTCAGTCATGCATTTAAGTCTGAAGGGTGGTGGGATCTGATCTTCTCAGTCCATATGAGGACTCTAAACAGCACCCACTGAAAAACCCATCATCAACACCCTGGAACAGGTCCTGCTCAGCATCTTGCCTCTCATGTGTGGAAGCAATCCCTCCCATCTAACACATGCTTTAAGGCACATCTGAGACAGAACATACTGTTTCATAGAATCACAGAATTATTAAGGTTGGAAAAGACCTCTAAGATTATTGATTCTAACATTAAGCCATGTCTCCAAGGGCCACATCCACACATTTTTTTAATGTTTCCAGGAATAGTGATTCCATCACTTTGCTTGCTGCTATGTCCAACAACTCTTTCACTGAAGAAATTTTTCAGAATATCCAACCTAATTCTCCCTTGTTGAAACTTGGGATCATTTTCTCTCATTCTGTTACTTGTTACCTGAAAGAAGAGACCAAACACAGTCACTGGTGCTGCATCTCAAGGCAGGTGACCATGAACTGCACCTGCCAGGTAAAACACTGGTGTCTGCTCTGAATCACTCTCCTGTACATCAGTGCCAACAGGAGATTGTTCATTTCATCCTCTGATTTCACCATCACTGATAGCAACAGATCTCAGAAAATTATGTGTGATTTAGACAGGCAGCCCTAGAAACTGTACCTCTTCAACCCTTTCAGCTAATGAGCCTTTTGGAACAGCTTGAGCTGTAATTAAGTGTTCAATGCTTTTGCATTTTTTATGATATGTTGATGCTGGTTTTTCATGTCCTCATCAATTTGCCAGTGAAACATGGCACATAGAATTCATGTGTTTTGCTGGGGACAAACTGGTTAGAAGATATGTCAGGAAACTAAAAATTAAAATGTTTCCCACTCAATAAGCCTAAGAATTTAATGTAAAGAGAATCTATAATCTGTTGTTCTCAGAGGTACTGCTGATAAAAGAGGTTTGATTTTATTTGTGTTGAAGTTAGTTAAAGGAGAAAAGTTTGATATTAAGGGAAATTTGCATATTTGAAAAGGAAACTTTACTCCTGTTGAGTTCAGCTTGTTGGAGTAGGCCTTCAACAACAGAATTGCAACTTGGTAATTTCTTCAGGTACCATCTGTCAGTACAGTGGGCTTTTTTTAAAGGATTTTTTCTTTCTTTTTTTTTTTTTTTTTTGCTTTCTTTTTAATTTCAACCTCCATCTGCTCTCCTTTAGAATGGCACACCTTCAATCTAAAGGCTTCAAGGCACTGAATAAAATGGCAATAGCAGTCAAATCCACCTAGGTCTGCCCTGCCTGATGTTTCTACTAGCTCATTGGTGTTAGTTTTATCTAAAGGTTCATCTTTTCTTTTTAATCAAATTACAAAGTCTAATTCTTGCTTCAAAAACAATTGGTCAATGAGAACTTTTCTTCTTTTCCCAACACAGTGGTGCTTTTTGTGAAGAAATCTTACTTTGTGAGGATTTTCCACAACATAGTATTTATAATGTGACCCTGCATTCAATCAGCTGCCATTGATTCTCCTTAGATATTTCCCAGCAGTCCCATGCCAGACCCCAAAATGGCTCAAGGCTGGAATTAATATTCTCCCACTTGTTTGACAAAGAGCAGAGGCAAGTCATTGAGTGAATATACCAAAACAGTTGGCCTGAGGAAAGAAAACAACCCATTCCTTATCCCCAGAAACAAGTGTTTTTCCCAGGAGGGTTTTAATTTTGGCTTTAAAAATATAACAAGACATTTTTGGTTTTAGTTTTTTCAGGACAAGGATATTCACTCCAACAAAAATAGATAAGGAACTAGAATGCTGTCTACCTCCTCAAGAAGTCAGCAGTCCCATGAAAATGTATGGCTTACTCAGCTCTTGGTTAATGCCAAGTGAAGCTTGTGGCTCCATAACTGAGAGCTCTGGGCAAAAGCAGGAACCATCTTGCCAGGAGTGCTGTAAATGCTAGGAAAAATGCCATTTCCCCAGAGGAGGCTGCTGCACGTTTTCTGGTCATGGCAGTGCTTACAGTTCAGATCTGTCTATTTATGTTGCCCTGTGACTAATTGCATTATGCACACCTTGTGGGGACCAGCCAGAAGCTCCATAGCCTGTCATCTCTTTAGTAAATCACACTAATCAAAACTGAAATGCCCTTTATTTTTCTGTTTCTTTTCTTAAATGTTCTTTTTTGAAGTAAGAACAAAATACTTAGAGAGAGAAATGTAGTAAAGAAGAAATGGTCTTGAGTCACACACCTGACACAGGGCTGCTGCCCACAGAGTAGAAAATGCAGGTTTGCACAGGCAAAACAACCTGGTTCTCCAAGGGGACACAACAGAGGTGATGTTCCAGTACTGCCAAAAAGCTAATGGTTTTTGGATCAAAGTTCACATTCAAAGATGAGGTTTGGGATGGCCATCCTGGGACTCTCCCCATGGCAATTTATTGACTCGTTGAGGTTTTAGTCTCTCTACATTTACAAAATACTCCAGTTTTGAAAAAGGTTCAGAAAGACAATGAGCAAAAATGCAAAAGAGGAAAAAAGGTAGCTTCTCTTTTTTTCCTCAGGCTACTATTTACTTAGTAGTTTCCAGCATTATCTCAGGGCTATGGGAATAAAAACAGGGTTCTGTGTGTTGAGGACTTTTTGGGGCTTTATCCTAGAAGCGTCTTCTTTTCTGAAAACAAGCCAGTGAACCTTTTTCTGTTCAGCACTGCTTAGTAAGGATGATCCTCAATTACCACCTTCTCTTTCTGCCCCTGGTACCATGTTCTTCCACCCTCTGGCAGGCAAAGCCTGGGCTGTCCCCTGCTCAGGTGTGATAGGAAGGCAGCAGACAAAGAAAGAAACACAGCAAGTGACATATAAACTCGAAGTTCACCATTTCACTCAAACAAAACTAGAGCAGGACACCTCGCAGAGCCACCAGCAGTAGAAGTGTCCAATTATTCACACGGATTCAGAGCCTGATGACTCTGACCCTGCCTTGCAGACAGCAGGAATGCTCCAGGAAAGACATGAAAAAATATCTCAGAGTATTGGGAGAGGCTTCTGTGTTATTTCTCATAGTGAAAACCAGAAGCCAGCTTTGGTGTAAAGAAAAATTAGCTGCTTGTGAGCTGTCTCCCAGATGTCCTCACCCTTTTTTCCATGTCTGTGGTCTTTTTCCCCCATGGGTAAAAAGGACATTATTTCTTTGCACTAAACATTAATGATTCATACCTGTAAGGGCTGAACTGGAAAATTTCCTAGATTATACACCTGCCTCCTCTAGGAGGACTAAATGTACCAGCAGTGGGTGGACTTACTCAGGCTCCTATTAAGCAACATCTGTGGGTGGGTTTTTAGTCCAGCTGTCAACACGTGACTTATTCTGCACTTAGATCAACTATGTCAATGGAAAGAGTAGGCTTCAAGCCTGCTACTGAATGGAAGGATTATAACAATTACTGTCACTATTAAATATCTTGGAAATGCCAGTGGATAGGCTTAGAGCCCCACAGGTAAGCTGAATAAATAAGAGTTTGCTGCTCACAGGATGACTGGTCAAATGCTGCAAAGTGTTTTAGGGCAGTCATTCATGGACAGGAAATGCCTGCTGAGATATCAGCCACAATCACAACCACCTCCTGGTTCCTTTGTGGATTTCCACCTCTAAAGGAGACCAGGAGCTGCAACTTGTCACATGAGGAACTAGGAAAGTCAAGTTGTAGAGCTAGGAGGTGAGGTCTCCCCCATAACAGGGTACAAAACATCTTTGTATTCTGTCATACTAATAGAATGCACAAATTTAGAGCCCAGGGTTAATTTGCCCCTAAAGTTTAAGGGGATATAAGGCAGTACTCAATGCCCTGACAAAAGATAACAGGTTGGCAGCCCAGCCCTCTCAGTGCTGAGCTGCTGGTTTCACTCTGGCTGCTGATTGAAGCACCCTGGGAGAGAAGGGACGGGCAGGTGGTAACCTCTTACACCTCTGCACTTGGGGTGCACAAAGTGCAGCTGACAGTGCCATCGTGCCAACTCTAACAAACACACACTCATCTCTACAGGGAGATGAGAGCTAACTGACTAAATGTGGTCAGTAACTAGTTAGAGCTAAACTTTAGGAAGATTTGCAGTTATCAGGCAAAAAAAAAATTAGTGACAGCAAACTCACTAGAGACTTAAAATTTTACTACATTTTAATAAATGGATGTTACTTCTAATTTATCAGTTAATCTAACTATAGCAGTTTAGGTTATTTATCAACCAGTTAATCTTCTATTAATTTGGTTTTAGTTACTTCCTCTTTAATGAATAGATTTTAACTTTGTTTGCCAATGTCAGTAGTGTACTCCATGACCCAGATCACTCCTTATCTCTGTTCTCCAGTCTCATTTTTCCTGCTCTGCTTTTCATAGACCTAACATTAAGCCTGTCTTCTCTCCCTCCTGTTCACCAACTCCCATCTACTGTACCCAGCAGCCAAGGGTTTCATACCACAAGAAGTGGGAGAGTCCTTCAACCACAGGGATATGATAGGTGGAACAGCAGAGGGGAACAAATGCACCAGCTCAGAAGGGTGAGGGGCTTTCCATGTTATCCAGAGCAGGGACAAAGTGGCTGCCAGCACCTGAGATTGTCTGTGGGGTTGGGATCTCTGTCCTCTCACCCCTCCCAGCTCCAGCTGCAGGGGAGGATGATCACCTTCCCTGCTGGAGCACCCAAGAGCTCCCCTGGGGAGGCTCAGAACAGGATCACAGCCAAAGGGCTCACACCAAGTACCAGCAAGAGGCAGCACTTCGGTAGAGTGTGATGGACAGGGGAGACAGTGCTGTAAGGATCTCACTTTCCCTGCACACTGGGGAGACACTGGGTGGTGATGACACACCAGTCCAGATTAGCGTGCAGGGAGTCAGGGTCAGACTCAGAGCAGAAGCAGAAATGCTCTTCAGAAGTGGACCCAGGATTGCTAATTCTCCCTCTCACATCTCTTACACATGGAATATATGAAGGCCAGAGTCAAGCAACCCACAAAAAACTCTTCTTAGCTCTTTGCTCTCTTTTATCTCCTCTAGTGAAGGTCCTGAGATTCCTGTGTTGCTCAGGGTTGGTGCCATGTTGACTGATTTCCATCTGCTCTGCTCGCCAGCCAAAGTGCTGAACTGCTGCTTAGGAGGCAGATTCAGGTTTGGGGATTTTTCTTTGTTATGCTCACTTATTTTCTACTTTTTCAAAACAAAGTACTGCATTTGTCCATTAAATCTTTGCTCTGGCCAGATGTTTCCTTCCCTTCCCAGACCTCTGTGGGCTCACAGAGTGCAACAGACACTAGAAATTTGGTAACAGGCTGCTCACAGATTCTGCATTTCTGATGCTGTGTTGAGTCATCTCAGCAAACATAATGAACACAAAAGTGTCGTCTTAAGAGCCTTGTATTAATCATTTCTGCTGTCAGGAATACCATTTTAATCCTTTCTATCCCTACAGAGATGCCAGACTTGCAAGTTCCTTAAAAAAAAGAGTTAATATCACAGTTTAAACATCTTATTAAAGTTAAATGAAGGGTGATGAGTATAAACAACTCATTTAACGAAAAGACCAGCATAAAAAGTTGACATGCTGAAAAAGGGATTGAAAAGAGTAATTTGTCAGGGTACAAGTCTGGTGATAAGTCCTTGAGATGCAGCATGTTGTCTTCAAGGATGCCTCAAAAAGTGGTTTGGCTCTAGGAATATTAAATGTTACTCAAGTTGTACAGGAAAGAGTGACACTGTTTAAATTAGCACCATAACACTCTAAGAATCTCTATCCACCTGCCATTTTTTCTATCAATGCTCATACTTCTGCATTCAGTAGAGGACATTGAAATGCAGGGACAACCAGGAGAATCAATTAGAATATCTATTTTAAGTGAAGTTATTGAATTGTAATAAAATCCTGAGTGAATACTCTTGGAAGCAGAATGTCTGAATTTCACTTTAGCTTATTTTTTGGAAAAATTTAGGTTATTCTTCGGGGGGTGGTTTGAGTGGTGTGGATATTTGGTTGAGGGTTAATCAGAAATTGTCCAAAGGAAACTTTCTAGTGGAAATCTCTATTTCTCATTGCTATTTTTTAAACAAACTTTATGATTTGGTGTCAGGTTATCTGTCAGAGTTCTCAGGTTTGTTCATAACAAGTTCACAAACAGAGTTCATTATTAGTAATATACTTTTGTATAATTCATACGTCTTTTGAAATTCACCAGTTTCCACGTGGATGATCAGCACCACCCTGCTCTGAACAAATTGTACTATTCCATTGCAAACACTCCTCTGCTGCATTGATTCTAGTTTGGTTTGGATTGAGAATTTCCTGATGGAAACTAAACACATAATAACACAGTCTTGCTATAGTCATTTTTCTGATAAAAATCACTCCTTCCAGAAGCAGCAAAGAAAACTAAGTACTGCAGCAAATGAACCATGCAAAATTATTTCTCCTCCACAGTGATGGCAGGAAGCATTTAAAACAGCTTTAAATTGTTTATTGTATGGGCATAATGGCACATGGGGCAATTACTCCAGTCTCAGATCTCCTTTGAGTCTGTATTATTTATTATTATTTAAAGATTTGGGGAGCATCTCTTTCCATAGTGGTTAGGTGCTTATTTGCTCATTAAACTTAATAAATTACACTCACTTAGAAATAACTGCCAGCAATGCTTGCAATTACAGACACAGACATTTCATCAGATTGAACAGAAAAACACATCAAGCCAATAATCAGGCTAAACCTTAAACTCAGCATCTTATCTACAGCCTAAAGTCTATCAAGACTCAAATGTTGTCAGAGAAGTTGAGAACACAGAACTGCAGTTCACTGGCTGCTGTGCTCAGCATTTCGTGCTGGCTGGGATAGCAAGCTTAGAGCTGAACTAGCAGGGACAGAATTTTGTTTTAAATAACAAGTATGGGCCCAGTCTACCAGGCTTTTTTCTTACATTGCAACTCCCCAGGAACCCCCACTGGGTCTAAAGTGGTATTGCACAGGAAACTAAATATCCTCTGAAGCTCTTTGCAGGTTACAGACTTTGCTTTACATAAATGGATCAAACCAAAGATCACCCTTAACTTCTGCTGTCTGCAGCCCTAAAGACCTTGGCAGAGATGTTGAGGCCCTTCTGACAATCTGAACCAATGTTCTCACCCAGCAAAAATATGGATTTAATAGAAATGGGAGGCCAGATCAAGCACAGAAGCCCTGAGGCAGGTAAAGGGTCCTTTGAGAACATTGTAAAGAATAAGCTAAAATCAAAGTCCTCCTCCTTGGAAATCCAATTGAGCAGTTCCAGAACCAGCCCAGAAGGCCATGCAGCAGACAAGTGATGGATTTGGCCTCAGGCCACACAACCACTCTTGCACGACAGGCTGTGCTGAGATGTTATCTCCTCCTCTCATTTTGAGGAGGAAAGCTCTTAAAAATTCATTAAGCTATAAAGTGAGCAGAAGAGTCAGGCTAGTGATCAGGAAATTCACCTGGGAGTGAAAAATCCTGGGTAGCACACTGTGCTTTAAGGTCCTTGGAAGGAAAAGTGTTTAAGAGAAATCCTTAGACAAGTACATCTAAGGCTTTCCAGGGTCTTCAGGTCTATGAAAGATTTATTAATGCAAAAGCTGTCAAAACATCACGATGAAAATGAACGCTAACTAAATAATTCAACACATATATTTTCCTGCTAATTAAAGATTATAATCAAAAGTGGTAATGATTTTTTCAATCATGAGTTAAGTGTGTGGAAGGAAAAAGAACTCTCAAAGGGTTTTTATTAGAATCAGTTCTAGGGTGTTGAAATAAGGTTGAAAGAAACAGAACATAAACAAGTGTTAATTAATCAGGCATGCTGATAGCTCAGTATATGCATTTTCATAAAATTCTGGGCAGCTCTGTCACTCCCTGTGCAAAAGCTCCTTCATACACCATGTAACACCAGTAAATTTTGTCTTACTTTATGAGTTTCCAAAGCTGAGAAAGGATCTCATCATAAATCAAGGCATTCAAGGCTAGTAATTCTTTTTTAACAGCAATCCAGTTTAAAGGAAAATAAATAAAAGATTTCTTAAATTGTCTGAAGTGGTATCTAACTACCAAAGAACAGAACTTTTCTTTTTATTTAATTAGACATACTATCACCCTACAAAATAGCCTTGTAAGAGAAGGGCAAGGTCAGAGGAAGAAAAGGTATGTCTCTCCTTATCTTTGGCAGAGTCTGTATGGGGTAATTGTGTCCAGTGGCCATGAAGAAAACAATAGGGCTGTTAATAATTGCAGTGATTCAGCCTTGAATTCCTCCTAAGATGTAACCTGGCAATAGCACAAAGAAGTATCTGTAGGTACCAGGTGTAATCCATCATGAAATCCTGTGTGCTCCACAGAAGGAGGTAGAACATTTTCTGTCCTTTGAATCTATATCAAGGCTACTGTGAAAGGCAGCAGTGCAATTCAGCTCACTCAAGAATGTGTCATGTGTATGTGTTATGATACTTCATGATTTTAGGCTTTAAAAAATGAGTGAAATGTATTTTATCCATCTATATCTATATGCTTCATGCAAGGTAAAGATTTCCATGCAGGTGAGAGAGAGAACATCAGCTCACATTTGTAGGGGTAAATCAGAAGTCCCCTGAGGGATCCAAACTCACATCCCTTGTGGTTCCTTAGTCCACCCACATCCCCATTTCTCCTGGGGTCCTGCCTGGCAATGCACACAACTCCTTGTATGTGGAGACCCTGACTGAAGGACAGCCACATTCTGCACATGACAGAATTTTCCAAAACTCTTGTACCTACAGGTGAGAGGTAATTGTATGTGTCCAGAGCAGTTACCAAAGTTGTCCTTGGAACATAAACCCAAACATAAACCCAAACAGAGGTTGCAGCCACCTATGCTTGCAAACATCTGGCATCTCCAGACCCAAGAGCATAAATCCCTATATAGAAGGGAAGTGCCACCCAGAGAAAAACAAAAAAGAAGCTAGATAACTTGCTTTGTTTTACTGTTTTCTATACTATTTTTTCCCTACTGTTTACAAATAGAGATATTTAGAAGAGTACTTAAGGTTAGTTTGTATGTGACTAAAAGATTACTAAGAACTTGTATACAACAAGATATTTTTCTTTTCTGTTTATGTAAAGTCCTAATGAAAGTAAATTTAAAAATTCATCTTGTCAGAAAGAATATGGGAAAAAAATAACAGATATTTTCTCTGGCTTTTTGCTTGGTTTGTGTTTGATTAAGAAAAGAAAAATTGTTTTCCATGAAGGAAATGATAATTTACTCTTCTGCAAAAGTATTTCCTTCTAAGTCATTCAAGATGAACAGCAATTGAAATGCTAAATAAAGGCAAAGATAGAATAATTAAAACGGGCAGAATGAAAAAAATGTTGAGCTACAGGAAGAATATTTTACTGTATGCTTTAAGCTTACTTATCAATTAGTACTTTAAAACCAGAATGTATCAAATAGCAAGTTTTTCTTGTTAAAAATCAGTAAAGTAGCATGCATTATGTTAAAGTAAAATATTTTTCAGGTGATGGAATATCTCAGTGTCTAAAAGTTAAAAATGCATCTGATCTGAATGCGTGAGAGATTGACTTCCCTATTTCAAGAAGCTGGTGTACTCATCTCTACCCATGTGAAATGAATACAAATCACTGCTGAGAAAACAGATTTTCAAAATGCTTTAGGAATAAAACTGGTCTGGAAGGGATCTCAAGATGTCACTTGGTCGTTAAAGTGAGATCAACTCTACTTGAATTATGCCTTACTGATGTTTGTCCTACTTAAAAATGTACTCAATAAAGTTTCAGTGATGGAATTAATCAATAATAATGGCAGAAGGATGGGGAAAGTTTACTAATTTTCATTATGGCTTAATTGTTTTGAAACATTAATAATTTTATTGCCTATAATCTTGATGGAAAGATGCACCCAGGGAATTTCTAGAAGATATTAATTGTGTTTTCATCGCACCGTTGCACTGATTTGCAGAGGTGAAACAGTCTCTCAGTTACCATGATGAAAACCTGATTTATTTCCTGATTAGTCCTAATCCCTCTCACTGTGATATTAAAGGTACAGTGCAGTGGTTGGCAGGCCATTCCTTCCCAAGGCACAATCTCTCTTGCATCAGCCTCAAGTCAAAGGAGCAGGAAAGGACCCTGCCAACCCACAATGGTCTGAGTCATAGAACCTGCAACAGAAACATCCCACAAATGCTACAAAAGAGAAGAAACCAATTCCTCCCTGCAAAACCTGTGTTGTCTCTGGATCCTTTGGACACACTGGCAGTCCCATTCACACTGACTGGGGCACAGAATCAGTGCCACAGCAAAAAAAAAAAAAGAAAAAAGCTTTTTAAGGCATTTTGTGAAGACAAAAGCAATGTCTAACCCTTCACTCACTCCACAGAAAAAGGCAGCAAATATTTTCCTTCATGTGATTCATTTGGGATGTTGAAGGTGTAACATTTCCAGGATCAGATTATTTTATCTTAACTAAGGATCAGTATTTGCAGGTGAAAGAGATTTACTGTCACCTAGTAAAAATAGAAGGTTGAAGGAAAAAATCTCAGCATGGAGGATGATTACAGTGATGCAGTTGGTAGTTAGGGTGTGCTCAAACCCACTACAGAGATGTAGTTACAAAATGCCATTTAATAGTCTTTAAAAATACTACCATGGTGTGTGTGTGTATGTGGGAGCATTGATGTACAGATGTTGTTCTGCTGCTATTCACCTTCACATAGGTGAATTTATTTAAAGGGTTTTTTTGTATTTTTAATGATTGGTTGGGGTTTTTTTTTTCCCTGGGAAATAGCTTTTAGGAAGCTGCAAATTGCCCAGTTCCTTGACTGAGTAGTAAACATTTTCCCGCTTCAATTCAGAGTGCAATTTCTGCCTGCTCTGCTGCTGCCATTGGAGCACTGTCCTAGACATGGCTGGGACCTACTCTCTTCCTGACACCAGCAGCACTTTTTGCTTTCTCAAAACGAAGATGCTGATCAAATTCCACTGTCCAAGACCTTCCCCTTTTCACCCTCAGTGCATCCTCCCAGCATCCCACAGATCTTTAACTCAAAGGAATCCAATTCCTTCAGAGAAGAGGGATTTTTTTTTTTTACATTGTTTTACCAGATGAAAGTTGAGGGCAGGTCATTGAGGATGACATAGGAGGTTAGGTGAGAGAGGCTGGGAATCCTGCAGCTTGCAATAAAGGAGTAAATTTTCTGGAGAGAAGTGAGTTAAGGAAAATCCCAACACTTCCTGGATTTTTCTATCTGTTCTAATGTATCTCTCTCCTCCTTCTCAAGCAGAAGCAGGCTGTGGTGGGACCTTCAGAAAGGAGGTCTCATTCCCCCGTCTGGAACTGAGTTGCTGTAGTGATGCACAGAAAGACAGAGCTGGCTTTCATGGCCTGGAAACAGCTTATCTGAAACGTTTTTACCTGAATGAATAATGTTTCACTTAAAACAGTTGTCCAGTCTTTTAATTACCTCCTTCATTACTTCCTAGGGAGCTAACTGCAAGCCAAATCAGTTTCATTGAATTTAAATTGCTTGGATCTGAGAGGCTTTTTCTTCTGGGCTTTTCAGAGGTCTGGTACTGACTGTGGAAGTTATCTGGAAAGAACAAATTGTGTGTGTTTCCCAGGAACCATACCTTCAGATTACTGTGGCTCTTTTACACTAGATCATTAGATGAAGGCAGCAGAATCAAATGTAGAATTCAACTTGACACTTGTGTGTAAGCAAGGTCTTCAATAGTGAGTCTGTCCACAGTAAATGGAAATTTTCTTTTGTTTTTATGAAATCCCCTGTACCTTTATTCTCTCCTCGAGTACAGTCTCCACTCCAAACTGCTGTTGTTCTCAAATCTCATCAGTGTGAGAATCAGCATGATTCCTCCTCCTGAATGGCAAGTGGTTGAACAGTTTATGGATGCTGAGCTCGAACTCAGTGACTGCAAAAAGTAGAGAGAGATCTGTCTGAAGAAAGAAGTTTGGAGGCCACTCTTGTTGCTGAAGGGGTGGAATCTGGAAAAATAAAATAAAAATTTTTAAAAGGCAAAGAGACTTCAGTAGTTATCTGCACAAATAGTTAAAAAGATGCCAGAAGGAAAGGACTTGTACTCCTGTGATGTGACTGCAGAGGAGGAGCAGCAGGGTCAGAGGAGGCAGCAGGAGGTATCAACTCCTCCTCCTCCTCATAAAAGAAGGCAAAGCTTAAGTTCTCAGGAACAGTGAAAAGATTCTTGATGATCTTATAAAAAAAGTGGAAGAATAAATAAGTAAAAGTGCTGGTGTCTTGAAAGGTTCTCAGGCAGCAGCCCCCGCTGCTTAGCCTCATGCTATGCCATTAATATGGAAAGCTTGCAACACATCCTGTGGCACTCCACTGGCAGAAGGAACCTCCCAGCAGCCAGCCTTGTGCAGCCAAGGATCAGCCCTGTGATTCTGGTGAGCTGACAAACATCCCCAGCCCAGCAGGAGTCCCTTTCTGAAGGAAGGGAGAGCAGCAGAGAGTGCAGGCTGCAGCAAGGCTGCATCAGGAAGCACATGCCATCAACTGCTGGCATGTGATGTCTGAAAGTGAGCTGGGATGATGGCAATGGGTATTTCTGTATCTCACAGCCAGCAAAACAAATGGGGTTTGGAGTAGATCTGAACCTCCTTGCACGAGGCACACAGTGATTTAGGCAATTTTGTTTTTTGAGGTATCCCTCTCACAAGTAAAATCTGTGCCTTAAATCCAGTTTATCTCTCAACCACATGCAGCTCTTGAAGATTTCAGGAGTGCAATTCTGAGTGCTGGTGAAAAAAAAAAAAAAAAAAAAAAAAAAAAAATTGGCTTACAGAACAAAAACACCAACACCATTCAGTGGTAAATCATTACATGAGGCTGACATGACCCTTCACTGGGTCAAGCGTCTGAAATAAGGCATTAAACACTTCTCACTGTTCATTGAATTAGCAAAAGAAGGGGAGAAGGTAGAGTCTGAAGTTAACAATAGCTGAAATCATTCTTGGTTATATAGACCCAGATCCACAATTATGTAGGCACTTGGCTCTGATGAAATCTCTCTGCTGTAAGTGTGATGGACCAATCTGTAGAGCTATGCTATCATGTCTGACATGAATTCTTACAGCTCTCCATGTGCAAACTGAAAGCTATGCTAGGGAAATAGAAAGTTCCCCTGTGGACTATAATGATAACAAAGAAAAGAGTTTGGCCCTGAGGCACTTGCCCCTCCAAATGATTGCTTATTTGAATTATTATATTGACAGAGTCTCCTCTTTCCCCACGTAGAAACCTCAGGTCAGACTTATTTTAGAAGGTGAACTGGAGGTTGTTTTAAAAGGTGAGTTCTGACATGACTTTATTTTCTGAAGCCTGAGAAAGAACAGGTTTGCAAACATTGCCATAGTGCTTCCTTAAGCAGAGACAGCTCTTTTGTTTCCCAAAAGCATGATGTGGTTGGTCTCCCTGAATGCAAGTTAAAACAGAAATCTAAATCGGCTCAGAGAGAAGAAATTGCATTAGTGTAATTAGAAGTGTTCAGAGATCCTTTTCTGGTTCTCTAGGTACATGAGAGGACAGAGTAGTAAATAGAAAGCAGAAAAATTCCTGCATGCACGATGTGTGTTCAGCTTCTGGGTAATATGCTACATTGTTCCCTGAATAAGACAAAGGTGGAAGATGCTGTTGATTTGCAAGGCAGCAGAGGAAAGCAGTGGCATGAATTTCCCTCCCCCAGATATTTAATTGCACACCAGCAAGAACCAACTCAGTCAGACAGTTCTCAAAACAGTGCAACTCCAAAGACTTATCTACAGAGGGCATCTATCTCCTTATTATCACACCCTTGGAGATAGAAATGATCTGATTCTTTTTTCATTTAAATTCCTTTCAAGGGGAATGTTGCCAACTCCCATAGACCTCCATAGTGTTTACTGAGAAATTAAAGTTGTCATTTTTAGTCTCTCAAATGTCAGTGAGAGCCAAGGAAAAGGCTGGTTTGTTTACGGACATTTTTAGCATGATGGTGGAGAATAGCCAGCATTAAAAAGTCCATCTTTCCTACTCATTCTCACATCCCATGATGAAAATTGAAATAAAATAGATTTCTCTCCAGGAAGATATGTAAGATTTTGTCAAATTAGCACAGTATCCAGGTCATTAAATTGTCCTCGATGACCGCTGATGACAGCAAAAATTCATGAAGAATGCATGTGCTTTGAGCATATCCAGAGAGAGATGAGTCCATCAGTTTATTAACTGGGCTTTACAGCCTGCTGGAGCATGAACTGCCCCTTGCAGTGCCAAATCCACTGCATAACCTCCACTGGGTTATGGCAAAACATCTGAACATTGGAAATCCCAGCACAGATCATCAGCTCTCAATGACTGGCAAAAGGGAAGACCTCTCTGAGCCTCAGAGACTGGCTAAATGCAGCCCTGCAACCCAAAGAAGCAGCTGCCCATCCTTTTTGCAATCTGTGTCATCTGCATGCTGGGCTCCAGCTTAGATAATTTAACTGAATAAATATTTCATCAGCCATTTTTCTTAGAGAAGGGATGACCTGTCCCTGTTCACAGGGAAGGCAGTGAAAGATGACACTAATCTAAGCAATGCAATTCTCCAGAAGTTGGGGTGGGAGAGGACACTAGCAGATGGATTAAGAACCTCATTAAGTCCTTATTCAGAATTTTACTTATTTAAAAAAAAATACTCTCAGAAGCTGTTTTTAATGTCACTTAAAGGAAGAAATTGCAAGAGAAAAGCAAGACTGAAAGTGATTCTCAAGGAATACTGGTTAAATTTGGTTTGTTAATTACTTTTATTTTGAAGGACTGCTATGACTTTGAGAGTTGAGATACAGCCTGTGTACCAGAATCCTTTCACCTGCCAACCCAATGCAACAGTTTGACTGCATTCATCTACTACAAATTAGGCTTTAGGCTTAAAAGTAAGGAAAATTTTTAGCCACGATGGAAACACCAATCAGGAGTCCATGGACACAAACCCCTGCACTGATAACTCTTATAGCAATCCCAATTAGCAACGCGTGAGACATTACTGTTCTATGTCCAGAAATTATTAAGAAACTATAGAATCCACCAGAATAAAAAAGAGATGTTACTTGATGAACTGTAACAATTCAGGCTGTTTAATTTCCATCCCGTATCCTTCTTGGACACTTGCCAGGATCTCTTGATAACAGAGTTACTCAAAATGTTTGTGTAGAGGAAAAGAGTATGATACACATAGTTCTTGCTTACAATACAAACAATGTATGTTTTGTAAGCAAGGTTTCCCCCTGATGATTGAGTGATTTAACTAAGAGAAGAAACAGATGCAACAGATATAAGCATTATACATTTTAGAGGCTGAGATATCCTGTGTTCACCCTGCCTTGTGCACAGAAGTCACTGTGATGAGATTGAAGGGTTTCTTTTGCAAAGAAAAGATCCTGATCCAAGCAATGAGGAAGCTGAAGGCTGAAGCAGCAATTATCTTCAGGGGTAGTAGGTCTTTAGTTGCCTGGCAGATTGCAGCATCCTTCCATCAAAGTGCATCCACAGGGAGAGATTTTCATGCAGTGCTTTCACATTCTACCTGCATTGTACCTGACAGGATTTACCAGCAACTCCTGAATTAGCTATTTTTAGGGAACTCAGAACAATTCCACTTAAAATGGGACTCTAATGTTGTCTTTACTCCAGCCTCCTGCTGTGCTTCTGGATCCTGGGATGATTTGGTTGTCCTGATACCAATAAAAAGTTTTTGATGCAAAGCGTTTCTCATTTTCATAAATAAGGATTTCCACAGATCTGAAAAGAGATAGCTAATCAAAATCCTTATTAGGCATACTTGCTCACTTGAACTGCATGTTGGGTACTTAGTAATACACCTTGCACATATATATATATATTGATACCTTTGCAGTCTTGGTCCCATGATGATCCTCCCCAGTTCTGCTGGTTGAGCCCATTGTGAAATAGAGAAAAAACGTGGCAGAAGGAACTCTCTACTGCAGGAAGAGAACAGTACAGAAAAATAGAGAAGGTTACAGTTGCATCAGCAAAACTGACTACTAAATTTCCAAAACTTTTCCACTTATGGCCTGGCACCAAGATACAGGACTGACTCTTGAGGGTTCTTGCATAAAACATGAAGCAATCTTTGCAACGGACTTTTGTCATAACATGGATATAGATAAAAACAAAATTATCTCCTTGATCACTAGCTGAGAGATCAAGTTTAGTTTCAGCACAACGACTGAAAGAATGCGGATCTCTTCAATGATAAGAAAATTTTTTTTGATCAGTGGGTTGGTTTTATTAACCATAACAGTTTAAAAAATTATATTTTACTATAAGCAAGATACACCTACTCATTCTCTTCTGGAGTGAAACCTCAATCCCAAGGTCCAGCCCAAAT
>JAOTQP010000304.1:26065533-26082729 GCA_026413545.1 Cichladusa arquata | reverse complement strand
AATAGCAAAAAAGCAAAATACAACACAGAAACTCAGAAATCAACAAGACAGAGCATCTAATGGTACTTATAGGCCACAACCTTCATAAAAGGGATTTTTTTTTTTTTTTCTGGGCAGAAAGAATTGGTGCATTCCTGAATTTTGTGCTAGGATGACAGCTAAAAGCCAATCCATCTGCTCTTTTTCACTCTTACTGGTACCTGAGAACAGCACAGGCTGCTCACCAGAGTCCTCTCTTTTGGAAGGTGCAACTAAGAACCTGAGCATCCAAAAATCACTAAACCTGAAGCAAACTTCAGGCTTTCCAGAAGCAGTTGTTTCATGTCAAAGACAATTCTGGATGAATCAGCTTATTGTTCTCAAATGTCCATTGGAAATTCATGCCTGTGCTTGTCAGGCCAAGGGAAATTAAAAGCACTTCATGCAATTTGGAAAAGCCAATTCCCAGAAAACTTCTGATTACCCTATTTGTCACACCACACCTGGCAGAGCCATACTCCTGAGCCAAAGGGCAACAATATGAAAGCAATTCCTTTTGAGAATTTTTTTTTAATTATCTAAGGTCCATGGACAGAATTCTCTGCACCCAAACTGTTCCAGATCCTGTAAGGAGGAACATTGAGTGCAAACTCAAAGCATTTCAACTTTGTATATGTAATTCCCCTATTTTCCAGCTTCATTGCTCTGCTTGATTGCAATTACAACACAAACATCACTTAGTTGCCTTTCTGGCATTACAGAGAGCCAACTTTTGGACTGATTTTTTGATGAATCATGTTTGTATGCTGAAGCCTAAAATTAGTTAAAGATTTTCAAAACCATATCTTTCTGTCAGAAAATGTGCCAGATTAAATTTATTTCATGGGAACACATTGATTTCAGTAAAACTGAGTATCAAAAATGGAAACAGAGCATGAGACTTCTTGTACAATAATAAACCAAATTATGCAAATATAAATTCAGAGATAATATCGGAAAAGCTGAGATAAAAAGTAATAGATTTTCAAAATTGCTCTTCTTGGTGATTCATGATAAAAAGAGACATTTTTTCTGATTTTCTCAGGAAAGTAGACATCTAGTCCCTTTCAGCTCTCTTGAACACAAAGTTTATCAAGACTCAATGATATTAAAATTCCTACATTGATTACCATCCTCACACTACCTGGCATTGTTTGGAAAGCAAAGCCACTGCAAATAACACACTGGTACCCTAGAGTGAGGCAAAAATGAACCAGACCCTTAGAAATCATTTAGCCTCAAGTCAGAGAAAAAAGAGAATAGCTCAAATACCTTAAAATTTCTCACCAATATCTCTTCACTTATCTCTCCTTCGGTCCATTTTGAAATGTATATCCATGTTTCATAAATATTCAAGTATGCACTTTGTGCACAAGTAATTGCATGGAAATCTACCCATGGATTCAGAGTGATATGCAAAATTATACTTTACACATTGAGAAATTTATTCAAGAAGATCTAAACAAAGACTGGGTTTACAAATGTATTTCTGAAATACCTGGTACATCCAAGTTGCCACCTCAATGGGAGGAAGAAGGAACTACAGGTGACAAATACAGTCTGCTTAAAAAATGTTAGTTCAAACCTGCAATTCTCCTTTGTGAGGATGCAGATACTAATTTCTGTGTTCAGGGTTTGTTCTTTCCTTTTACATTCTGTATTTGTCACTGACCCTGGGTTCAACAAGAATTATTTCTGCCTATCCAAAGTCTGTGCTGTGACAGCTTTACTGCCTAAGTTCTGCTCCTGTAGAATCTCTCTAAGCTGCTGACAGATACAAGGACAAAAAAACCCTCAGATTTGCAAAAGTCAATTATTTGATATCCTTTACATTCTCTTTTGCATAACCTTATTGCACTGCTGTCAGTTTCTTACCAGTCCTTACTATATTTTCTTTCCAAGGAAATTAATTTCCAAGGAACGCATCCAACTGATAAATATGGAAAATGAAACACACTGTCCAAAGAACAAGGTTAGCAGTGTTATGAGCTTCATATATTCTGCTTGAAATAGCAATGCACCACCAGCCACCATGACCACCTGAGCTCTTCCATTCCTGACACATTTGTCACTTGTGTTGGGTCCTTTTGTCATCTCGGTAGAATTTTCTTCACAATTAACCAGAGCAAAAATTCTCACAAAACACTCATCATACAGGCAGTGATGTCTGGTGGTCTAATCCTTCTAGACTGAGCTGAGGAGGATTTCTGCTGCTAAAGGCAGTTTCTGGAGAGACCACCCAGTACCTTCTGCAATCTATTCATGCCATTGCATGACTGCACTGGAACTGAATTCACATGATACTAGAACCACTCAAAATATTTGGTAATTGTCCCCAGCAGGATCCTTAACAACCAGGCTGTGACGGTGCTTAATCACCCTGCTGTGAATTTGGTTTGGCCACAAAGCATCTCTGCTTCCAGCTCAGAAAGGAAATTTAAAAAGTAATTTTAAAAAAATGTTTGTACTTAAGGAGAAACAAAACTGTAACTATGCTGCTGCCTTTCCTGTTCAGTTCATAATGAGAGGTATGGAGTTTAAACAGAAGGAAATTTGAGAACTCAAATAGTTTGCCAAGATCTCTCTGCAAACACATTCTTCCTCATAGCAATGACAATACAGGACACAAACACCTTGAAGAAATGCAGGAGCATCAGCTGTCACAATATATAGAATCATAGATTTTTTTAGGGTGGAAAAAACTTTTAAGACCATGAAGTCCAATTGTTTATCCAGCACTACCAAGTCCGACACTAAGCCACATCCCTCAGTGCCACATTTACAAACTTACAGATACCTGCAGGGATGGCCACACTACCACTTCCCTGGGCAGCCTGTTCCAGGGCTTGACAACACTTTCAGAAAACAATTTTTTTCCTAATAGCCAATGTAAAGCTTCCCTGATGCATCTTGTGGCTATTTCCTTTTATCCTACCACTTGTTATTTGGGAGAAGTGACCAACCCCCACCTCATTGCAACCTCCTTTTAGGGCAGTACATGGGGCCCCACATCAGGAAAATAATTTATCAAAAAAGTAATTCAAGAAAAGAAAATATTCCTGTCAACATAGGAGAGAAACAGTTAAGGTGCAGGAAGGGTTCCTTTGCAGCTGGAGCCCTGGACACAAACTGAGATCCACATTAAGTCTCTTGCCCCTGCCAGTACCCTTCTTGTGTTATCAGAATCTTTGTGGATCAGACTATTTTGTGTAGAGAAATTTGGACATTACATCAAATATTCCCATGGAAAATGTCATTCTGTGCCCTCTCTACTGAACCTGCTCAATCATTTACACACAACAGCCCCAGTTCCAGCAGGATCTGAGACAATGCTTGGCCACCAAAGACAGAGATTTTTTTTATTTTCAGTTTACTTTGGCCACAGTTTATGTGTGCTTTTGTGCACTGAAAGTTACAATCCTTGGACAAGCCATTTCACCAAAAAGATTAAGGATCTGACCCACCCCTTATTGGATGGTGGCAGAACTCCCACTGACACCATGAAAACAGGATTAAGCACTAATCTTTTATGCAAACCATGAATGCATTTTTTTTCAGCTCCTAAACTGCAAACACCACTGAGATCACTACATTTTTCAGCTGTATCTTGTTTAAAATGTGCCTACTGTTGGGTTTGATATAGCTTTTATTAGGAGAGGAGATGGAAGTGCAACATTAATGGTTTTTTTAATTATGAAAAAATCATGAGCTCATCCTGATGCTAATAGCAATTACTGCAGAAGTTATGACCAAACAGGTTGCAGGGAAACAAAAAAAAAAACAAAACAAAAAAAAAAAAAAACCAAAACACTTTTTTTTTTGCAAAGAAATTTAGAGGCCAGCATAAGGAGTGTTGTGGAAAATAAAGCAGGATAGTATGGTGCTAAAGGGAAAAATGAGCTGGATTTTACTTAAAGGAAATTAGCCCAAATTCATTTTGCTTCAATGAAGTTATTGCACTTCACCTTTGGCACATCTACTAATTACTCAACTTATGAGTAGCAATGAGATTTGATCATTTTACATTTAAGTGATGTTGCTTACAAAAAATACTGGCTGAATTTTGAAAGTCTGTAACATCTTATCCAAACTTCAGGAAATTTAGCATAAATACTAAATTCTGACTGGAAAAGGGATTAAAAGATTTAAATCTCTTTAGAAAGTCTCTTGAAATGATAGATACACTTAAAAGGAAATAAGACTTAAGGTAGGACTGTAAACTGAGCTATAAATCTGGAATGATTTCTGTGAAATTATTATATATGTTCAGCTTGAAGTCTTTCCCTGGACTTTTCAGTGCATTAAAAGCAAAGGTGAGGTGGTTTGGTTTTTTTTTCTGCAACTGTGAAACTTGAGAAATAGAGACTGATAGCAAAGAGATGAAAGAAGCTAATTTTTCATTTTAAAAGTAGTAATACATTTAATTACAGCTGGTATTTAAGTTACTCATCAAGTTATGTGTTATTTCATTTGCTGAAATTTATTCTGAATTTTTACTCTATCTAATAAAGCATCTGACTGACTTTTCCTGGCAAAAGACAAGAACCTTCATAGCAAATAAGCAACCCATCCCAGCTGCCTGGGAGCAATACCTGCTCTACAGCATATGGGCACATCCTAAAGCAGCCACAGCCTTCTCACATTTATGACTGTGGAGACAGAGGAAGCAGAATTTGCCAAGTTGTGTGATGATACTTTGAAGAGCAAAATAGTCAAAAATAGAGAAACACCTGCCAGATGTCTGTATCTGACAGTGTCCTGAGATTGCCCTACTATGACTTACACAGACTTCTGCATCACTGCACAGAGCAGGAGCTTGATTCCCTTTGACAGACAGGTTATGGGGTTTTATTCCTGTCCTCTGATAGAAAGAAAAGAAAAACTAGAAAGAAAATCTATCTTCATCCCACTGCCTCATGGCTCTGATTTTCAGCTGAGCAACCTCAGGTACCCCAGGTACATCCATGACTCTGAGCAAGGATGAAAGCTCTTGTCAAAAGCCACTGAGCACCTCTGTGCAACTGCTCCTGGGTTCCCAAAAGCCCCAGAAATGGGACACAAGGTAAGTGGAACTGCCACCCATCTCACTTTTCCCAATAACCTCAGAGAAGCCATCACACCAGAACATCTCCTTGGCACAAAGGAAGAATTAAGTCACTTGCTCGTGTCCTTTCTTTTCTCTTTCACTGTACTTTTTGGATAGCTCAAGACTCTTCTGTAGCTTTTGAAAAGCCTGTTCCTGGGCCTTTAATTAAGCACCTGGGTCTTTTCAAAAGGAAAATCATAAAAACAGCTCTTGAGCATTTTTTATGCCTCTTGAAAATACATTTTTATGTCTATGAGTGCTCTTCCACCACTTTTGGCATCTTGGCAGAAGGGAGCTTCCCTGGACAGGCTATAAATGCACAGTGAAACTCAGAGCATGTTTGTATAAAGTCACCAATGCTAGCACTTTGTCAACTCATTTCTGAAAAGAAAGTAAGAGAAAATACCAACCCAGTCCTAAAATTTTCAACACTAATGTCTGATTCTGGTATGACACCAGGAAATTCACTGGTATTCCCTTAGAACAAAATCAGCAGGGAGAGTGAGAAAGCCTGCAGTGGGATTTGAAAAAGGAAACCACAGCTTTGTTTTTGTTTGAGCCATTACAGTAACGAATCCCAGCTCAGAAAACCCTCCACACCCTTATTTAGACAAAAACAGACAAGGCCCAACCTGTGTAGGAGCTGCACCTGTTCAGCTGTGGACACAGCAGACTGGGAGGCACTTGTCCACCCAAGCAAGACCAAGAGCAAGTGTCCTGGCTCTCCTCCTCCTGGTGTGTCCCTGAAATGTGACAGCAGCATGGATCTTCCTGGTGTGCTCAGCATTCCCTCCAAGGATGAAGGCAACAGAAGCATGCAGCATGTGACCTTGGCAGCGTGTCCTGCCTTATACATCCTGTTTCTAAAGGCTTGGATTCAGTGCTGACATCCAATGTCCTTAGGGTATTTTCTTACTGGAAGGGAAAGTTTATGCATATTTTAGGAAAATATGTTTTTGATTGGTTTGCTTGTTGTTCCTCTTTCAGGGTCTATTTTTTCCAAGTGTCAGAAAAATAAAATGCTAGGTTTCAAAGGGTCCTACCACTGCACCAAACATGATCCAGATAGCAGAGAGAAGAAAACAGTGTATCCTCAGCAGCCTTCCCCATACATAGTTCACTATGTCCTCTGCAGCAGGAGAATAAAAACCTGTGAGAAATTATTTTCTGATAAGGCAATAGCATTTCTCTTCCTTCCTAAATGTTCTTGCCAACACAGGAAGAACTCTGACCACTGCACTCAGGTTGTTCCTGGCTAAACAAAACAGGAGGGAATGGGAACCTTTAAGGAGAGAGTGGCACAGCTGAGCAGGGCACAGCCCAAGCAGAAGCAGTTGTAACCACGGAGCCAATGCCAAGGGCCACTACCCTGGGAGCTGCCTGGCACAATTCTGAGGGCCCTGCCCCAATGTTCCTCTGCCCAGAATTAAAGAGAGGCAAGTGGGAATTAATAGCTTTGACCGCCCTTAGACACAACCATGCCAGCACGTGACAAACAGAATGCTTGGGAAAGAGCGAGACCGAGCCGCATCCGTGTGCCAGGCTGCTCAGCAGCTGCTTCTCTGCTCTTCGTCTGAAAACGTCCCAAGGTTGTTTAACTTCATCCCAAACTCCTGAAGCCTGGAGTCCCAATATCATGCACCCTGATCACTTCACAGTGTTGGATGAAAAGTGAAGTTCACTGTGTACAGCTTCCCTTGCCTGGCTCTGTAGCTCTCCAGCTGCAAGCTCAGCAACACAAAATATTCAAGCACAGCGAAGTGCTTTGCTGCAGCTGTGCCCAGCAACATAGGAAAGCACTTCCACTAACTTTTCCTGTCAGTCTCAGCACTCGTGCTGCTGTTGCTCACCTCCCCAGGAGAGCAGAGCTCCCACTCAACTTACGAGAGCCACCTGCTTCCCCCTCAGCAAGCCTCCCATCCCCTGTCATGCATCTTCCTTATAGACAAGGTTTGGTCCCCCAGCCCCTGCTCACCCAGGTCGGTTTGCATTGTTAGAATAACGAGCCCCATTTCAGGAGGATCATTCCTCCAGATGGATCCAAAGCATTTTGCAAACTGTTAATTAAGCAAGCCAAACTCAGCAGAGGAAGCTCTCCTCAGACAAATCCCTTTTGGATGTTAGAAAGCAGATGTCTTACCACCAGCACAAATAATGAGAGTTATTTGTAAGGCAACTCAGCCTGGGGAGGAAATATCTGAATGTACCACAGGTACTAGGTCAGATAATTTACAGTTTCCTCTAAACAAGAGGCACCAGAAAAGGGAGGCTGGTTCTTTTTCTTCACTGCTCCCAGGGAGGGGCTGCACCAGACCCTCACTGAGCTTCTGGAGATGCATGTCCATGTTCTGAAGCAGAGTAGTCAATGGGGAATAAGTTTTTTAAAGTTAAAGGTTTTTCTTGCTTTCCAATTTTTCATGCTCTTTATGGACTGCCTTTCCCCCAGGGGTTAAAGCCTGGTTCCTAACAGCCCCTAGATTTCACAGGCTTGATGGGGGTCAAACCCTTTGAATTCTCCATAAGATTTTTGAGACTGCTATAAGTGCTAGTGCTGGAGGAAGGAAAGTGTCCACCTACCTCTCACATGGGCACATCTCCCACTGCTCAGTGTGGGTCTGTCACACTGCAGATGTTGGCAAGGAGGACTGGACTGAGGTCCCTCTTAGACATCAAATGTCAGGAGGAAAGCAAGAATGCTGTAAAACAGAGTAGAGAGATTAGCTATCATTATAACCCTGGCCCAAATTGTCCTTGTCCCAGAAACCCAGTGTGAAGGTAGGTGAGGAACTATGGGAGGCCAGACATGGAGACAACCAAGGATATTTTACTTGTGCCATGAAGTCAAGGACAAGTGGAAGTTGTTGCAATTTCCCTGTAAGGGAGGAGCTATAAAAGTGGGTGTGCCAAACAGAGACAAGGCTCCTTTTATGCCAGGATGGGGCTTTATTAATCATGCTTGTACCTGATTGTGTTCCACTTCACATCTTCGAGGCACACTTAAAATCTGTGACTAAATAGGTAACTACAATGTGGAAGTTTCCATTTTAAACTAGCATCCTTCCAAAACAGAAAAAAAATTTGGAATATAGTCAGCTGACCAAATGCTATCTTATTTTCATGAGTGCTCCCCATCAAACAGAACAATTAAAGCCCTTTGAGTTCAGATTTAACATTAGGTACATTCTTGAAAACTGCCCCAGGGTGCAGAAATATGCATAAGTGTTTCTACTCCAGTGCCAGAAGTGATTGTACCATCAGGAAATGCTTTTTAAACCAGTTTCTGAGTCTCACTCAAACTGCTTAAATACTTTCTTGCAGTTCACATGCTGAGTTTTGTTACAGATTCCATTTTAAATGCTGAATCCCAAACACCTCTCAAACTACTCCCTTTTGAAAAGCATAGGAAGTCACATAGGCATAAGGGATGCTCATTTCCAATAGGGTTTGCCACAAACCACAGGCTCCTGCCTGTATGTGATGACTTTCTGAAGTCCTCTCATTCATGTAATAACAGCATTGATCTGCAAAGCTCCTTGATCCCTGGGAGGCTTGAAGAATGGTTAGAAGTCTTGTTTGGGAAGTTTTTTGCAAGTTTCCCATTTTTCCATTGTTAAGGTTTATATAAATGCAAGGTAAGAAAATTGCTCTTCATGTTTCACTATTGAGAAAGCAGCCACCACTGAGAAGCCACAATGAGACTCTCTCTTCAGGCAACAGCCCACTAGACAAATTGAAGTCTGTTATTTCTGCAGAGTTCCCATTCATATGGAATATTTTGAAATGGTCTCATAAGTCGCAAATTTTAGAACACAACATTACAAAATATGAGAAAAAAAAAGAAAAATGTGACTCCAGTCTAATTTCCCTGCAGCATTGAATTTGGTTTTCAAGCAAAAGAAACTGTGAACACAGACAAAGACATAGCTCTGTTTTTACAAGGATGAAAAAGAAAACATAAAAACTTGTCATTTGATTTGCTATTTACCCAGAATTTTCTAAATTCTTTGTATAAGTTCAAAGTATATCAAGTAAGAAGAAAAATAGACAAAGTTTTTCTATTAAACTTTTTTATGAAAAGCACATAATATTCTTTTTACGTTGTACCTCTTTCTGAAATGTCACAGGGAAGTCTCAACAAACAATGATTACCTTTTTCATTGCCAGCTACAAGAAAATCCAGCCAGAAAGAGGGCTTCGATCCAGAATACTCCTCATTTTCCCACAAAACATCTGATGATGTAGCATCAGCATCTTTTCCTTGGTAGAAAAGAAGGGGGTTGCTTTTTACAGGCTAAAAATATGGATCAAATATTGTTCAGTTTTCTTTGTGGTTCTCCACTGTCTCAGTAATTACAATTATGTAACAATGAGGGTGATCTGAGATAAGAGCAATCAGCAAAGGGAGATGTCAGGATCTCTGCCTCCTGGTACCTTCTGGTTAAGACAGAAGCAGCACTAGAAGCTCTGTTTTGATGAAGACTGGACCTGCTGGTCTCCAAACAGGAGGAAAGAGGAAATTCTGTGGTTAATGTTATAAATACCTCAAAGATCCATTTTGATCTTAAAATCTCAGCTGACAGCCTATGTGTTACCTTGCAACTTGAACTCATGCTCAAGCTCAAGCCTGTGATCTGAAACACACCAAGTGTCTCAAGCAAAGCTCATAGCAGCAGATGAATGAAATGCCTTGAACTGATTTTGACCCATTTTGACCCAGGGTACATGGACAGTACAGCAGAATTTGGTATCACGTTGAAGATCATAGCTTACGAAACACAGCAGACAGGAAAATGTTTGCAAAAAAATCTCAGTGTCTGCACTTCATGATTAGCTCTACTAAATAAACAGATCACCTCTGAATAGAGTCTAGTGCTAATTGCTACACCATAGCAATATTAAACATATTAATATTTTAACATATTAAACATTACTTTCACTTGATTGAGGAGCAGACTTACTGTCCTGTGGACAAGCCACTAATAACAGGAGCAACACCTGAGAAATTGAACAATTTAAGATCTAGCCAGTGTTTCACATTTATTTCTACATTAATGTATAATTATGTGCAGTGGATAGACATGGAAAACAATTCTAGCCTTGGCATGGAGAATTTCTGTACAGACATAGCATTTACAAAGTATATTATTACTGACACCTAATTTAGTCTGTCAGAGCAGCACTATGAGGGACTAATTAAAGTCAAAGCAGAACAAATGCTTGTACTCAAGAAAAACACTAGGGAAAACACAGACAGATTTTACCAACCTGCACATAGCTCGTGCCTGTCAGTGTGAAGTGTGTCTGAGGTGGTACATTTTATACATTTTACCTGCTTCAAAGCAGAGTCTGTTCCACTAAGATAGCTCTCAATTTCAAAAGAGCAGATCACTGGCACTCACTGTTTGCACAGGCTTGCTTACTTAACCAAGCATAAGATTTTGAATTTTGAGCCTTCAATTACATTTTTAAAGTTTTCTCTGGCTTTTCATGGCCCCAGAAATCTATATCCCAAATATGACAAATCTCCCATGCCAGGAAGGAAAAACCAAAAGCAAGCAAACAAACAAAAATGACAGGCAGGATGAAGAGGAGGAGGGAGGTAAAGAGACAACATGGTATTTCTAGCAAAACTGTTGGACCAACTTACTGTAAGTTGCTTGTATGAAGTAAGAGCCCACAACTACCAGGGTATTTTTCAGGGCACTAAATTCATTCAGTATAGGGCTGGGGCAAAGGGAGAAAGGCTGCTGAGGCTGTTATATGCCAAGTTTTGATTATTTCAGCAAATGAGGATCTTTCTTGCCAGTATTTTGAAGATGCCCTGAAAAGCTCTGTTTTAAAATTCACTGAAGCTACAGGACTTCAAGTCAACTAGTCAAAGAGCCAGGTACTCCTGAATAGCTGTTTGCTGTTTGCAGTACATATGCAGGGAGTGAGAATTTGCAATTACTCATTCTCAGCACCTGAAATTACCTCAGTTTTGCTACCAGCATTTGGGATATGGAACCTACAAAGTGTGAAAGAAGACCACATATTTCTGCTTAGGCTTCTGAGGTTCAGCAAGCCTGGGAGACAGGACCCAAAGCTGCGCATGCCAAAATCCACCACTTTTCCATATCAATTAGCTGTGTGATATTCAGTGGGTGTTCCCAGCATGGGCTTTGGCCACAGAGCAGTGCAACGTTGGTGATAGCTCCAGGTGAGACTAAGCTCCATCCTTTCCCATGGGCAGACCACTTGAATGACAAAAAATAGGCTCTGTGTGATGGCTTAGGGTAAGAGTGACAAAGAGGTTTCATGATTGCACGGGAAGGCTTTCAGAACTGAGTTATGAAAGACGTTTCAACAATCAGCCAGGAGCTTAAAGAAGAAGGTCAGCCCCATGCTGGCTTTCTTAACTTGGCTGCAGAGTATTTTTCAAAGTCCAGCCCTTTCAAATTAGTCCTGCAGGCCCTCATGTACCCTCCATCAAGGCCAAGCTGCTCCCCTCTATTGCTACATTCACAGAATAGTTCAGTTGTTGTTATTCCCTGTACAGTCACTGGATCCCATTCCTCCGCCTTGCTCTGTGCTAGAGCTGCTCCTCACAGCCTACACAATGTGTACATCCAGGCAGCAGGATTTTATACAGCCTGAAGGAACAGTGGCTGGGTTTAGAGCAGCTCCTGTCCTCATGCTTGAGATGGTTTTCAGAAGGACAGGAGCTGAGCTTTCCTAGAAGAACAATCAGAGGCTGACGTACAATTACACTGTATTACCTTCAGTCAGATAAATCACTTTTGGGAAAAGAGGTTCATAACAACTCCAGACATGCCTAATAGTTCTACTGTGAGTCTCTGGATAAAGCCAGGGACTGGAAACAAAATGAAATCATTACATGAAATTATTTGTACTACTGTAATGTTTGAGAGCCGCAGCTAAAATGAGACCTTACTTTAGCAGGTGCTTGCAGAGCCAGACAGAGGCAGTTTCTGCCTGAATTATTTTGCCATCTCAACACAAAGGAGAAAGGCAGGGGTGCACTTGTTCCCTCTCTTCCCACGGGCATAGGCACAGAGGAGCTCTGGGGCCAGCCAAGGCTGGTGTGAATGACAGCTGAGAGCAGAGGTTTTGCAACCTCATACAACCCAGGTAGCCTTTTTGTTGTTGTTGTTGTTATTAAATACATTATCAGAGCGTCCTCAAGCAGTGTAAACCAAGATGATTTCCTCAAGCTATGCTCCAAGAGGCATATTACACCCCCCACCAAACTTATTGAATTAAGTGAAGTGTGCATATTATCTTTGCTTATGGCTTTCAAGGCTCATGAATGCTACCATAATTGTTTCATAACACAGATCAATAAGTACAGCACAAATATGCCATGCCTGCCTCAGGGAAAGGCATTAAGAGTAGCTGGGTAACAGCTTTTTCAAGATCTTTCTGCCCACCAAACAACGGGAACTCACTGTAAACTCTCACTTCTCAGGAAAAGATCTGATTTGCAAGTCAGTCCATGCGTTGTTTTTAAACAGAAGTTTTTATTTGGAATTAAGGGATCAAGTTAATTGGCTAGGGTTTTCATAAAAAGTCCTAAATCTTAAAATCATTTTAAATTAATCCACATTTTAAAGGGCCTCACTTCACCCCACATCAGTGTTGTCAGGTTTCATGTGTCATTTGGATACAAACAGAGATCTGCTAGATATTCCAGAAAGATCACATGGGTGAAGTTTGTGTTTACTTGAGGACAATAGGAAACACAAAAAATACCAAAGGATAGTAAAAAATAAAAAAAAAAAATCCTCATTTCTTGCTAAGTTGAAGAAATTTTTGAGTATGTTTGTCATTTGCTCCAAGAAGAAATATGCCTTGTTATTTATGCAGCAAGTTAGCATATTTCTGAAGACATAAATAAAAATACCAAGGTGAAACACTGAGGAGTTTATTAGCTTAGTTATTAAGAGCTCTTTACACTTAACAACCTAAAGCATACACAGAGCAATTTGCAATCAGCACTTTTTAAGCTCTGAATAATCCATTCCTTAAGCAAGCTTTCTTGCTTCCTTGAAAACATCTTTCATGTCTTCAAACTTTCAAAGAGGAAAGCCAAATTTATTAAAGCAACTTCTTAGCTATGCTTTCCTCTCTCTCCCTTATTCCATCATATCTCCTGCTCTCAAGTGAGCTAATTACTTTGTAATTGGAGCTACAGAGCCTCCTGCCAGGGCAGGTCTCAGCCCAGCGAGAACATCTCTCGTGGATGGGATCCAGCTGGATAAGGGACCAGTGCAACCCAGGGATGTGACAAGTGGCAGAGCTGTTGGCCTGGGACACTTGGTCCCCTTTTCTGGTTACACTTTCTCCTCTAATCAGAAATCCCCTCCAGATTCCCTCCTTCCACTGCCATCTCCTCTCCCATCCAGACTGCATTACCCCACTGCTCTATTCTTCCCTCATACACAAACTCCCATCTCCCATCTCCTTAAGCCCTTCCAATCCCTGCAGCACCTGAATACCTCCTCTCCCTTCACTCATCAGTTTTTTCTTTCATCCTCCTCTCTTTTCCCCTTTTTCCTTATTGGTTTTTGTCTCTTTTCAACACAATCTACATCGGAAAAAAATATTTCTGCTGCTAAATAGAATTTCTGAGATGTGCTGTGCTTATTCAAGCTTTGCACCCACAACTCCCAGGTTAGCTTAATATATTCTCTTAATTATCTTGCTGGCTGGCTGCAATATATCATCTTAAACCAAGCTAGCAATATGTAGTGCACTTACAGATAGCTCATGGAGTGTAAATGATCCTACAGGTCCTTGCAATGATCATGCAAGTGAGACACCTTCTGGCAAGGGTAACATGAAACAGACAGATAGTTTGCACATAAGACCCGTTTTTTTTTATAAGTAATCCATGAAAACATACCCAATACAAAGAGATGAGTGGGAACAGAGAAGCAAAATTCATGTTTCAGATATAAATCCTGAAAATCTGAGCTTTTAACAGACTTTCTTAGATCTGAGAATCACAGCACTTCAGCTTCTTTCCCTGATGGTTTAAATAACACTTCTCTCTTTCTCTGGACTGGAAGCCTTTAGCAATCATCTCGTAGCAGTTCCTTAAATTTTCCTGAAATTCAAGAGAAGAATATAACTTTCTGCAACACCCACCTGGTAGCTTTCAGGACAGCTCCAACACCATGTGGCACAACAAGGTGCTCTGTGACCTCTCCTATAGGCTGTGCATTCACTTGCTCTTTGTGTTGTTACCATTAATCTGAAACAATTATTAGACAGAGAGCATATGGTGAATCTAAGAACCTAATACAGGCAGCCAATTCGAGTTGATAGGAGACAGCTTTGCAAGAAGACAAGGAGAAAAGGAATCAGTAGAAAAAAATGGCAAAATAACTTTCTTTATCATGAGCCAGGCCAAGAATCCCACTAAAAAAAAAAAAAAAACAAAACAAACAAAAAAAAACATTACTAAGGCTATAGCAGAGAACACTCTGGGCAGCACCTCATTTGTCTTGACATAACACAACACCAAAAAGTCATGCTGTAATACTCGGCTCTTTTGGTTGTTTTTCAAATCTGTATGCTTCTCAGTCTTGTATGAACACATTTTTCTGAGGACAAGGAAAAAAGGGACCCAGGAGGTTTGTTCTGAAATCCCAAATCTGCAATGAGTAAAAATATTTTCATAAACTAACTTAATCAAACTTTGAAGAGAAAATATTAAAAAAAATATTCTGTTAAGGTGATAATGCAACAGCTCAGGTGAAAATTAATATAAACTAATCAATGTAAACTAAAGGGAGTACTAAAACAGATCCTCATTCTTACATTTATATTGCCAACACTGAATTCAAATAGGATCATGCTGGCAGCAATATAAACAAAAGTAACTTTTTATCCAAAAATTAATCCTAGGCAGCCAAAATGCATGATACATTATTGAAACAGAAACTGACACATACAGAGCATCATCACTGGGATAATTTTATTTAATATGACAGCATCTTGAATTATTAGAAAAACTACTTCAGTAGATAGGAAATTCCAACACAGACATCAGCTTCCTGAACTCTCACCACCTGTTTCTAAACTCATGAACATTTTAGACATATACAAGGAGAGTCTATTCAACTGATTGCAAATAGGAAAAGAACAGATTCTGACACGCAGCTCTGTTTGCCATTTGTGGATGTGATTGAAAACAAGACCTCCCTTGCACTGTATTTGGCTGATTGAGTTGTACAGTCCTTGTCTGTATTATGAGGGGTTTGGAGACCATTGGATCTGAATGCAGAAAATAATTTTCTTCCTGTTCAGATTCACTGTAGTTTATTGCTGACAGAGGGAAGGACAACTTTTGCATTTTTCTGCAGCATGCTAAAATGTTTTCACAATCACTTTCTGCCCCTTTCTTTTTCCTCCCACAGTAGTTTTAAAGCATTCTTAACTTTGATGACATCTTTTCTCCTTGCTGGTGATGCCTGCTGGTGATTAATTTCTAGTTAATAGAAGACATTACACAAAACTATCAGTGAGCAAATTAAAATGATCTAATAGTCCTTTCTGGCTTCATACTTTCTGAAACCATTAGAGAGGCAAGCATACCTGTGCCATTGCAATGGAAAAGATCCTGTAATGTTTAATCTGCTTGTGATTTCTGGGAACCTGTCCAAGGATGTAGGACTGCCAGGAGAAGACAGTTTTGTGTCCCTGGGGACTCCACTGGAGCAGGGCATCCCAGTACCTCATCATCCTGCACTGCACAAAGTCCTTGTTCCTGAGGTGCCTTCCCTTAAAGAGAGAGAGCAGTGAAGGGAGGTGAGTCCAAAGAAAGGTTTGCCTGAACTTTAAGTCTTCAGAGATTTGACAGTTCAGCCAAAGGGTGTTTTTTAGTTTTTACTTAAAAAAAAAAAAAATCTATTTTCCACATTTTAAAAGTGAACAGATGTTGTTGTTAGAAAAACATTTTTTACAGATTGACTGAAATGATAAGTTCTTGTAGCTTGGGTTTCTGCAAAAATCTATAATGTTTTCTGAAAAATCAATCAATTAATAATAGTTAGCACATGGGAACAGCTCCAGAGCAAATTCTTCCTCCTGGTGTTTGGCTCTTTAGAAGTTGTACAGAATACACCTCCTTCTCCTACCGACAGGGCATCATTTCACTCCTCCCATTCCTGCCTTCCAGAAACAAGCAGAAAACTTGGAAACAGAGCCAAACAAACCTCAGACCCCCATGATTTACCTTGCTCCTTCGCGGAAGGAGCGCGCAGCCCCTGCGGCCGCGGAGAACACCAGAGGGCTCTGTGGCTGCGCGGAGCCGCTCCCGCCGCTGCTTTCTCCTCGGCTGCTCCTTGCGAGCACCCCGCTGCTGGCAGCCCCTTCCCACGGCTCCAGGCTGGCCAGAATCCTCCCTCCTGCCTCCAGCCGGGCTGGGGTCGGGCTGTCAGCACAGCCCCGGCTCGGAAGGGAGGGCAGCAGGGAGGGGATGGGCGCTGTGACACTGGAATTGCCTGTCCCCTCTCCCCACTGTCTTTCTACAGAGGCTCAGGGCAGGCAAAGCTCTTGGTTTCATTTCAGCTCTTTCTCTTGTGAGATCATTAAGGCTTGTGCTGCAGGCAGAGCTGGCCACGTGGATGGTGTCAGCAGTGTGTGACCAGAGCAGTTCCCTCTTGTCCCTGAGGCCTGCTCCCATCTTGTTCCTGATCCTGCTCCCATCTTGTTCCTGGTGCCTGCTCCCATCTCGTTCCTGATCCTGCTCCCATCTCGTTCCTGATCCTGCTCCCATCTCGTTCCTGATCCTGCTCCCATCTTGTTCCTGATCCTGCTCCCATCTCGTTCCTGATCCTGCTCCCATCTTGCTCCTGGTGCCTGCTCCCATCTCGTTCCTGATCCTGCTCCCATCTTGTTCCTGGTACCTGCTCCCATCTTGTTCCTGATCCTGCTCCCATCTTGTTCCTGATCCTGCTCCCATCTTGTTCCTGGTACCTGCTCCCATCTCGTTCCTGATCCTGCTCCCATCTCGTTCCTGGTGCCTGCTCCCATCTTGTTCCTGATCCTGCTCCCATCTTGTTCCTGGTGCCTGCTCCCATCTT
>JAOTQP010000304.1:26043968-26064916 GCA_026413545.1 Cichladusa arquata | reverse complement strand
AACAAAAAAAAAAAAAAAAAAAAAAAAAAAAAAAAAAAAAAAAAAAAAAAAAAAAAAAAAACAGGAAAAAAAAAACACCAAAAAACCAAAAGCTACATCAGGTAGAAACCAAAAGTCCCTGATCTCTTCAGAATGCAGAGAGTGCTATTACAATAGCTGTCACAGTTTAATAAACTGCCAAAGACAAGGTAACCCAAGCACATGTAGCACCACCTCACTTCAGACCGTGCAGGTGCATCCATCCATGCAGGCAAGAGCAGCAGGAGCCTGCACTGAGCCTTACAGCATTAACCAGTGTTTGTCTGAAGCACAGACAGGCTGTAACCACATCAGTACAGGGCACTGGCCCTTACCCAGGGGTCTCTGAGTGTGTGGCTGTCAAAACTCCATCATCTCCATCTGGTCTCACCTGCACAACATGCCCAAAGGAAGACAAACACCTCTTCATCAACAGTTTCTCCAAGGACAACAACAAAACATTTAATTAATGTCATCCTCCTCCCCTGGACAGAGGGCAGTACAGCCCACATGGACATCTCCAGCTGGGTGTCTGTAGCACCGAATGGCAGAGTCAAGGGAGGGCAGGGAATCAGTGCTCTGCCTGCCCACCATCCCCTCCCACACATGCACAAGCTTTTTTCCTGGTCTGCTTCGATAAACACACTTGAATCTCTTCACTACAAGAGGATCCCTGGAGCCTGCTGCACTGCTAGGAGCTGTGCATCTTCTTCCCAGCCCATAACATCCTCTAACAGCATCCAGCAGATCCCAAAGGAGTGGGGAAAGGGTAAGTTTGCCCCCTGCCTGCAGGGTGACAGCAGAGATGGCACAGCTGGAGAAGCACAGGTCTGCCCTGCCTGCAGACACACATTCCGTGTCAGCCAAGTCTCCAGGTAGCAGATCAGAGGAGCCAGCTGCTCTCATGGAAATGAACCTGTTTTCTCCCTCTCATACACAAATACAAGCCACAGATAAAAGAAGTCATGCTGGAAGCTGCTGTTTATGAGGAGCAGTTTAACACAGATTACTTAGACGGCAAGTTTAAACTAAGGCTCAGGCTGAAATCACAGATAAGAGGGACAATGGGGAGGAGGTCATTTCTAGACATAGATCTCAATGCACAATGATGACAAAAATGTTGAGGCCAGCTCAGGGCTCTCAGGAGCAGAGGCTGTACTGAAGAGTCTCCACTCACAGCTTGAAAGCCTGCTGTGGAAACCACAAGTAGAGACTGGGACTGCAATGGAACACAGGGAGAGACAAGGAGGGAGGGAGGGAGAGGGGGACTCTGTGGTGAACCTGACACCAAAAATCCCTTTTTCCTGTGCCCAGGCTCCAGCCTTCACAAGATCCTCACAAATGTTTCTAGACTACAGAAATACAAACAACATCCTTAAACCTGATGGAAAGAGCCTGGGGAGGGGTGGGTACTTGTTCAGAGCCAGAGAGGTAAAGGGATGTCATCTTCATGGAACAAGTCACTGCTCTGTGCCTGTGAGCTACTCAGTGCCCAGTCCCTGCCACCCCCACACCCAGCAGGGCCCCTTCTAGGAAAAAGCCTGATTGAAGCTGCTTTTCCTTGAATGCTTGGAGAAGTGCAATGAAGCTTCCTTTCCAGAGTGACAGGGCATGGAACATTCTAGCTCAGAGCCCACAAACCTGCCCTCCACAATGGCACAACCTCCTCCTCTCCCTCTCCTCTCATTCATGCTATTGTGTCCGTGACTGAGCTCTGCCTGCAGAGACAATTCCATTTCAGTGCAACAGATTCAAACTCTAATTGAGTTTTCCCATTTAAATCCAGGCAGGAACAGCTCTGCCAGCCTGCAATCATGAGAGCTATTTTTGAAGAGAATTTTCAAACTAGCCAGGAAGTCAAATATAACATTTTTAAAACATTTTTAAGTATGTGTGTGTGCACACGTGAGTGCATTTCCTTCTGCAAGCAAAGGAACAATTGCTCCCTGAGCATGAAAAGAGACAGGTTGCTTTAATTGTGTGGCCGCTGATATGACTTCTCTGTGGCAGTTGAAAACAAAAAAATCTTCAGTTTATGTGTGTATTCCTGCTTTAAGTGACTCACTGTAATGGAAAAAACATAATGCTGCTTTTCTTCTTTCAGCCCTCTCTCATCCCAGGCACCATCTATCTTCATGCCACTCTACTTGCTGCTTGTAGAGTGATGTCCCCTCCCTTATGCTCCTTAATTCAAGTGCACAGTCTGGGGATTATTTGGAATATCTTATCCCCATGTCTGTGCAGCACAAGGAAGAACTGTTTTATGATAAAGCTATCAGAATAGGGCTCACACCCAGATTTTACATTCAATACTGATTCAAGCTTCTCATGGAACTCAGCTTTTCATCTTCTATTATGCAGAAGTGCAAAAAAACCTTTGTCTTTCATTCTATTCTCTTTCAAGGCAAAGTCAAAGCCATTTTCTCTTTGCCAAGATTTAGCACACTGAACACCTATGAAGTTTTCATCACTACTTACATTGTTAACCTGTATTTTATATCACTTTCCCTATATTATCTTCTAAATACTGTATTTTTTTTAAAGACCTAAGTGAACTCTTTGATAGATGTTTTGATCTCTAGTTTAATAGGCCTTTACAGTTTAAATCCATGTCAGGAATAAAAGTCAATAGTTGCATACTGATATAGTTTCAATTTCATGGATCCTTTCGTAAGGACAAGAGTGCTTTGCAGGGTTTATCATCTTATAGATAAATTGACTGGAATGTTTTGAAGGTTCAAATACTTTAAGAAAGATGCTTTTCCTAGGATAAAAATGTTTGCAAAAAAGCATACGTTTTGCTGTAGAATAACTAACAATTAAATGATGATGAACTCATCATCATTCCGTGCTATAAACACAAATTCTCAGCTACAGTGAAGCCTTGCTCTGAATTTCTCTCTAAGCTGAGCCAGTTTCACCCCATGTCATTTCCATTTATCATTTCCCTACTTCATCGGCTTTTTTCTGAGGACCTAATGAAAAACAATGTTGAAAGTCACTCCTTAAAATTAAGATAACCAATGTCCACCTCTCTCCTCTCATCCACAAAGCCAGTCACCTCACTGGAGAGGTTATCATCATCCCTCTGTGCAATGAAGAAGAAGGTCTAAAAGCCAAGATGGACAGACCAGTTTTATTTTCCTACTGCTTGCAATTGTTTATTCCTGTGATGAGTCAATTCTGTCATGAAGAAGGTAGATGTGATATCTTCATTTTTGTTTTAAGTTAGTAGATCTTGTTTAACCTCGATCTCAGATATTTAAATGCATTGTAATATTCTGGGCTTAAAATTGTGCAGTGACCTTTAGAAAAGGATCCTGAGGCTAAAATATCAGTTGTGCCATTCCAAGGACAGCTCATTTCCCCATACAGAGCTTTTTGTGTTGCTAACAAGGAGCCTGGTTTTTATGTTGTTCTTCACGAAAACAGAAGCTCAGCCTTGGCATCAGCTCTCCTTAAAGTAACTGAGAAGTGAAATTGGCCCATGTTTTATGACAAATGTAGTTGAAAGCTTAGTTGAAAATTGGATTTTCTTTAGAACAGGAACAATAAGGACAAACGTCAATGGAAATACTCTTTTTGGCATCTCTGTGCCTTGGAGCAGCTCTCTGAAGATGGGTTTTCCTGGGGAGAGAAACTATGATGAACTAGGCTCTGAAATTACTTCCATAGTTTAAACTCTTAAATATTTTACCACCACATGAAAGAGGAAGACTCTCCCTGCCACCCTTAGTCCTTCAAAGCCAGAGATGTGAAGGAGCAGACAACAGGTATCACCAACACAGACTAATCTGGAGATCAGGAAATAGGATTATATAGGTGTGGGTGTGGCCAGCACTGCTCAGAGCTCAGACATACCTGGTGCAGTAAAATCCCCACTCACCACTGTGGTGTGGCACACACAAGAAGCACCACGTTTGCTGACAGCCTGGGGAGGGGCCAGCTGAAGGAAACAGAGGATGAGAGGAGGAAAGCACAGGGGATGCTCAGCCTGGCAGGGAGAAGCTTCAGGAGAAACTTGCTGTCTTCTACTACCTGAAATGATTTTATAAAAAATGAGCCAAGCTCCTCTTGTAGAATCACAAGGACAGGATGAAGGAAATGACCACAAAGGCACAAAGAAATAAATCTCTATGGACTACAATAACCACTGAAACACAGGGCCAGTGAGTTTTTGGACTCTCCATGCTCAGGCCAAAGCCCTGAGCAACCTGACCTGCCTTGGGAGTTTTCCTTGTTTTGGGATGGAGATTTGGATTTGGCTGGACAATCTCCAGAGGTCTGTTCCAGCCCAAACCAATCCTTGAGCCAGTGACTTACAGGGCATTTAATATAACTTAATTATCTCAGGCTAAGACAGGGTATCTAAACACTTACTGAGATATAGAGATGCACAAGAACAGTGGGAGTCCTGTCTACATAAGAAAAGATACTGAAAACTTTGGTTAAAAATTCTTTCAGCAGTAAGTGAAGTTTCAGTATGTCCAGGGCTATTACTAATACATCTAAACAGTGAGATCATATAAACATTTCAAATAAGCAGAAAATTTCAAAATTATATGTCTACCCTTCACTTCGTTTCCTGATAGCAGGGCTGTTCTTCCTAAATATGCAGGAATTCCTTCACAGAAGCATAGTCTAGATAAACCGGTATATTTTTGTCTTGGGAGACATTTTTTTCAGATATTCATTATGGCATCATTTGAGAGAAAATCATCATTTTTTGTCAGCAGTCTGTTGTATCACATGAAGCATCAAATGCTAGGAAAATTTTCTGATAACTGAATATGAAAATTGTATATATATACACATATATCTATAAATATAGGATATTTCAAAGATATCTTTTTAAAAGTCTGTGTTAGATACAGACCACTCTTCCTTTGCATGCTGCTGCTGCTGCTTTCTCAATAATTTATCTGTAATCAATTATTGAGATACGTTTTTTAAAATCTAAGTAAAATCTTAACAGCACAAAACACAGAATCATGAATTCAACATTGAACTGCTCAAGCAGAGATAGAGTAGAAAGGCAAAACAATTGTTATTAGCATACAAATAGATGAGCTAATGGAAAAGGGGATATACTGCTCAGGAAGCAGTTTTACAAATGTTATTTTTCAAGTGTTCTACAGGATGGAAGTCCCCATTTAATAACAGCCTTTTAAAATTGTCATTAAACCCTTAATCCTTTAATGTGCCACATGTGGGTGGCTGCTGTCCAGATGCCAAGTGAGGCTGGGGAGGAGGTGAGATTCGTGAGGAGGGGGAGTTCTTCAGATAAGCATCACATTGTCCTGCAAGCTTACAGATCCTCCCCGCACCATCCCCCAGAGACCTCTGAGATTTTCAGCCAAGTGCAACAAAAGAAATTAAAAAAAAAAAAAAAATAAAAATAAATAAATAAATAAATATTTTTTAAAAGAATGTGAAAAAAAAGCATATGAAGTGCATTCCTCTCAGCAACAAACTCAGATTTCTAAGGTTTCTCTGTCACTCTTTAGCAAAGGTACAGTCACAGGTCCCCAGAAGTCAACAATGATTTTTAATATTAATGTACATTGATACTAATACATATTTAAAGAATTTACCTACCCTTAGCTGAACCACAGAAACTGAAAGCTACTGGGCTTCCAGCAACCTGCAATGCAATATAAAATGGATTATCTTAAACAATCTTTTCTGGAAATGGTTGGCACAAAATTGTGCAGAAAATTGCATCCTCTTACCTGAGAGATGATAATTTCATTGCTTGCAACAATCTGACCATAATTATAAGGAATTCTTTGTGGACCTCAAAAGGATCCTTGCATTGCACCTTTATGCCAAGGCAGTGGATGCAATCTGAACGAGAAAAATCCTCATTAAAATATTCTTTACAAAATAGCTGCATATTCCACCTAACATCCTGTATTCTTGACCCAGTCTAATCACTCAGGAAAATGTTTAGATATCTGTGGCTGAATGTAACATTGGTAAGTACATAGAAGAGCTAATCATTGTGCAGGATATTAGGCTATTTTTGTTTACACATACAAGCCATTGAAGCCATTGCAATGGACTTCAGCAAGATGTGTTTCAAGCACAGAATGGTTAAATTGCAGTTAGTGCTTTCAACATTAGGAAAAAATAGTATAAAAAGGATACCTCAAGGACCTAAGCTCTTTATAACCTTTGAAGCAGCAAATCTGACAATACTTCACAGAGTAAGTACTGGAAGATAAACAGCTGCACCAGTACACATTATTATCAGTTAAATTATCAGATTCCAGCTGGCACAAAAGTCAAGTCAAGCAAATAATTAAAACTTCCAGGAGGAGCTATGTGCCTATGGGGTTCATCCTGAAAGTCACTGGAGTGATTCACTCACAGAAGTCCTGATGCCTAAATATCTAAAAGAAGATATTTGTAACTAGGATATTCATTGCTCAGATTTTGGTCAGAAGATTAAAAGGAAATTGGGACTAACAGAAAGCTCGACAAAATAAATATCCCATGTCACTGACCTGAGTATTTGTAGCTGTTCTGTATCTTTGATCTAGTGGGTGAAACACAATATGTCTCAGGACTCCTTGATCCTACCTCTAATGTTGATATTAACATCTTGATTACAATTACCCAGGCACTGTAATCTAGACATGTGCGTACCAACAGTTTAAATAACCAGTGCTATTTTATATGCCAAAGCTGCTTTCCAGTTGGTGTCAATATAAGAAATTAAACTTAGTGTAAATAGACCAAACTGCCTGAAAATTACAGAAAAGACAGCTGGGAAGCTGCTGAGAACCTGAGAGAGCAGAAGTTTTTCTGTGTTGCTGGATGATATTGCAGCATTCAAAGAAATCTCCCTTTGAGATAGATCACTGCCAATCCTGTTCCAATTCTCACCTTTTTGTTGAAATATTTCTTGAGCTTGAATACCCTCCCAAAAATGGCAGGGAGGAGTGAGCTGAAACTGAAAATTGGGGATTTTAATCTTCTGTGCTCTCTCTGTTGTCACTGGAGAGATATCCTTAGTACTTCTCCCCATGGCAACCTGGAGGTAAACTGGCAACACAATACTGAAATAATCCCTTTTCCACAAATTTTCACCTACATCCAAGGTGACAGGGACTGTGTAGTGGACAGATTTGGAGGCTGTAATAAATGAGGTCCCCAGATGCAGAGCCCTGATGCCCCACATCAACAATTCAAAAAGATGTCCACAAAAACCATCTGAAACTTGTGCTGAAAAGGTTTGGATAGAAGAAAGTAAGAAGGGAAGCAGAAGAAAAATGAAAGGGGAGAAAAAACCGAAACAAAAGGAATGGTGAAAGAGGAGCTCAACAGAAGACCGTCTGAGTCACTTTTTATTAAAACTTTCTGTAAAGTTCAAAAACCTTACTGCATTTTATCTGTGAGCCCAAAAAGATGAAAGCAGCAAGGAGCAGAAGGTTGTAACTTTCATGTTTACCCACAAGTACTTAGAAGGAACCTACCCTTGCCTTACAACCTCATTCAGTACTTGGAAGTGCAAACACAAATTAAGCAAAGGCTTTGAAGTCCTCAGCTATGCAGAAATCCCAGCAGAACAAGGAGTTCTGAGCTGAGGCAGAAAGGTGCCTGCAGTGCTGGAGGAACATGAGTGCAAGGAGGCAGAGACAGAAGATATGTCTTCCAATCCTCTGAGTTTCATTTGTGCCAAAAGTCTCACTGAATCCTTAGGGGGAATTTGTCTTGGAATGCCAGGAGAGCTGCTGGCCTGGCTGTCAGCATTGTCCAAAGCCTCTCTGTCAGCCAGCTCTGCTGGCCTCAAGTGCACTTGGTAAGCACACACTTCCAGGGTTGGAAGGCTGGGAGTGAATGCAGCAGAAATGGAGAGATCAGGCAGAAGAGGCTCTGCTCACATCCCCAGTGCTGCTGTGCACAGGAGGAAATGCTGCTGCAGCCAAAACACCTGAACTGTCAGTGGAGGTACCAGATACCTCCAAATCAGCTCTTCTGGGCAAGGTATGAGAATTCCTCCACAGCCACAGGGCACCAAAAATACCCCAAGAGAGTCCTCCAAGCAAAAAAGCACAAAATAGATGGTATTCAATGCACTGTCTCCAGGCTAGACTGTCTCCATGGGCCATCTCTACCCCTTCCCTCTGGCTGTGTGGCTCTGTATTGCTCTGGTCTTGCCCCAGCCAGACTTTACCCAGAAAGGTCTACTGAGCTTTCAATGACTGTTAGCATAACTAGGGAATTAGAGAGAGGAAAAATAACCAACATCAGCAGAGATGTGCCACAAATGTCCAAGTTGGTAGAGAACACTGGAAGAGAAAGAAAAATTACAATAGTATTGTTGTGCACACAAGAACCAAAACTCTACATCCCATATGAGAAGCTAAAGCAAAAAACCTGCAGAAAATTAGTTACTCTATTCGTTCCTGGAGCCTGATGCTGCCTTGTTTTGTGTATAAAGGGAATATTGACTTTGGCAGCACAGGGTACATCCTACAGGCCTCCAAGTCTCTTAAACCCACTGCCCCTACTTTCTACTCCCATAAAGTCCTCTTAAGAATGAATAAACTTTGTGATTAAAAAAAAACCAAACAAACTGCTTAATGAGTTTTCTCAAGTATGGCCAAGATGAAAAAGCAAATGTTTAGCCTCTGAACTCAGGGCTAAATGACAGCATGGTAAGTGAAGAGGACCTGTTGCTCACTATTTATTTTCTTTAGAACAGTAACAATGCCACCACTTCCAGACAGCAGTTATTACTCTGCTGGGTTAGTACTGGAGGTTTTTTTTTCTCAGTGGAATCAAATAGTTCAGGGTTTTCCCCCTCAAGTTTATATCTCTGTAAATGCAAAACATCAAATTCCTGCTGATCATCCAGATATTAAACTACATGGCCATATATACATATATGAGTGTTTATATATACATAAATATAAAAATATACAAATGTGCATATATAAGCTCTATTCATGTAAGTTTTAAAAGTATATAAATATGTCTATGTATGTTTGAATATACACATGCAATGGAAGAGAACAGATCCTGCTGTTGGAGATATTGAAAAGTCATCTGGACATTGTTCTGTGCAACTGGTTGTAGGTGGACCTGCTTGAGTAGAGGGGAGGATAAGAAGACCTTGGGAGGTCTCTTCCCATTCCAGATATTCTGTGGTCCTGCAATTCTAAAATACCTAAAAGCAATTATTCAAGTTGGCTGTCTTCTAATGGCATCCATCTCTGGAGCATAGGAACAATTTAGCAGCAGCAGCAGTTTATCTAGTTGCTAAGGTCCCAGAAGTTTTTCTTTGTTTTTCCTTTTGGGACCTGCTGTGAAAAGTTCATTGTTTTACTGTTAGCAGTTCAATATGCTCCAGGCTGCAAGACTGAGCCCAATGACAAAAGTTAAATATCCCTACATTCAACAACTTCATGGAAGATTTTAATCTCTAAAGTAAAATCCTTCTAACTGCTTTGCCCAGAAGGACAGATTCTGCAAACATAAATTTTACAAAAAAAGCTTTTCTTCCACTCAGTGGTGAGCTTTTCTTCCTTATAGCTGTCTCTAGGTTAAAATTAGATTGAAGAGAAAACTTTTCTAAGCTTGTCATGAGAAATGTTGTATCCCAAGTCACTGAGAAATATTAATGAGTGTACTAATGGAAAGAATTAGGAGCTTTAATGACTTACATTCAGCTGCCCGGAGCCTTACAATCTATGAAGGGCTGAGGGAAGGCTCCCAGAGGGTCTCATGATGTGCTGATTCTCAAATCAATCCTTGGATTGGTTTCCTGGGAGTGCTCACAGACTCAGTAGTTTCAGGCACCAATTCAAGAAAATTGTCTTATTCACTATCTGCCACTGCAGATACTCCGGAGTGTTCAGCACCCAGCAACTAAAACAGGAAAAGCTCCTCATTTCTAACAATTTTGCAACGTGCTTAAAAACATGCAAAGGTTTTAAGTCCTTGGATTAGGCCATATTCCTAACAGCTTTCCATAGTTTGACCATTTTTGGGACTGGGTTACACAGTTCTAAATCTGGCATATGATGCCTCATAACCAAGTGAATTCCAGATTCTTGCTGTTCCAGCTAGGAAGAGATTTTAGGTTGATTTGGGAGCTTTATTGCACAAACTCTATTTTGTGTCTACTTGAAGACGATTTCAGTTTTAGTCGCTTTGTAGGCCTCAAATAAGATAAATAGTTGTCATTATTTACTATTGATTTTTTTTTTCTTAATTTTATTGCCCTCTGGCAGTAAATGCATTTTGCTTAACCACAGCAAAGCCCCAGGGACTCTGCTGCAAGAACCCTGAAATCTCCAGCAAAGAGGAATGACCTATCTTCTTTACATCTAGAGCAGGGTCCAGCATTACAGTAGAGAAGAAAAAGTGACACTTTACATTTTTAGGAGATTTTCTTGTTTCATCTTAGCCATTTGAAACCCCATTGTTCTCTGCCACAGCAAAAGAATGTCTTGAGTTCCTACAAAAGCAGAAGCCTGATAGGATATTTGAAGGGAGAAAACCAGGTAGCCCAAATTGTGGTCTTGCAGAGAGTGTCACAGTTGAGAGGAAAGCGAGGTAATCTTTGTGTGGTTGAAAGGAAAAGTGTGGCGCCGACTGCCAGAGAATAGTGCAATCAATGGCACCACCAGCCTATGGAAATGGAGAAATTATTTTCATAATGCTGCATAATGATAAAAGAATGGCTGGATTTGCTGCTTGTGGTTTCTTATACTGAGGAACATCAGAAATGCCTCGACATTTTCAGCACTTCAGACAGAAGTCCAGGTCATGGCAGACAACAACTGAGCTAATTCTGAGGAAAGTGTAGGGCAAAACCAAAAGAAAGGCTCCTCCCAGCATGTCACAGCTTTTCTCACTCAGGACTTCTTGTGACATGCAGAAGGTGGAAGCAAATTTTTCTCCCTTAAGTCTGGTTCCTTTGTGTCCCTCGGACAGCCTGAGCTGGCAGTGCTGTTAGAGGGCTATGATACCCCTCAGCCACTCTCCACAGCTTTGCTAAAGCACTTTCTGCAGCAAAATAAAGACATCATTCACTATGGGAAGCTGCCAGCATGCAGCCATTACTGCAGGTTTGCTTTCTGATTCCTAAGGACCAGAGTTTCACAGCCTCCAGGAGGGCCAGCAGGAAGCTCAGCCCCAACATTTCCTCTATTCCTGCTTCATATCTATAGAGATACTGGATTAATTCCCTGCACTTCACTCCATGGCTCCTCTGAAATCCACCCATGCTGGAGAAGGTGCTCTCAGTTAAATTTTCAATCAGCAGTATCTGCTGCTATATACCATCAAAGAACCAACTCTGAAGGTTTGTACTGAGCTGAAAAATCTCTCTGAATTATTCTCTCTTGCCCAAGATGAGGAATTTAATGTTTTATTTTTCTCCCCAGAGGCAATAAAGATGAGGGAACAATGGACATGCAAAATGGAACCAAATTACAGGGGGATGTATCATCTCCATGAACTGGAATCTGCTTGGGTTTTTTCAAATGTTCACATTGCGGACTGGTGGGATCATCAACAACCACTGAGCTCCTACATGTCCAGACTATGCCAATAATGGTGACTGCACAAAGGTTGGAGGTGCTCACTGACCAACACATCTCCCTGACTGCTATTTAAGGACTGAAGATATGGCTGACCCTAGTTAGGCTGTGCTGCATTTCATTTCAGTGCTCCATGATGGGGTTTGCCCTATCTGAACTCAGTTTCTGATGTTACAGAGTTGGCTCTAGTGGAGAGCATGCTACCCCTTTACTTCATTTCTGTGGTATTTTATGAGGCAGAAAGTAGGCAAGGTAGAAAAGCTGTGATTCAAATCATCTCACAAGTAACATTGCTCTGCTCTGAGTCACTGAGGTGACTTTGGCCCATAGCTGAGAGCTAACACGGCTCTACCCCTCCAGTACATCAGCTTAAAAGTGAGTCCTGTGGGCTCCTCACTTCTTTTGAAACTATCCTGTAAGTGATGTACAACCAAGGAATAAATACAATTTCTCTGAGTGCTTAGTTTTCACCTTGATGTTGTGTTCCAAAAACCCCATGGGAATTGAATTATCCCAAGTCCTACTGTCCTGCGCCCCTTCACCTAAATTGTCTGAAATTGGTTAATATACTTACAAGTATGAGACATAAATACAAACACACAGAGAATGAAACTGTACAAACTATACTGAACCAAGCAGCTGTTGTCCTTCTGGGGTTCCTTTTAGTGACTAAGATTATAATTTTCAAGAGTCAATTAAAAATACTAAGGAAGTCTCTTCAAGAAAATCAGTATGTCCCTCTGCGCTCCCTGAGTGATGCTCAGTGCTTGCCACAACCTCCCCATCTGTGAAACATCCTGACACCCTGATTTATGTGAGAAATGGGTAAGTAGGTCCTTTGGACCAAGACACAATACAGGATGAATGTGTTTAATCCAGCTTTTAATGCTATTATTATTAGAGTCTCTTTGCACAAATAATCTTCATCTCTCTCAGTCCTTGCCAAAGTGCCACCTTCCACTGGAAGGCCCCTGTATCATCCCTGTAGGAACCACCAGGAGACATAAAGTATGATATCAAGAGGCTAAAAAGAGCCCTTAAAAAAAAAAAATAATAACTTTCTGAAAACTTCCAGCAAAGGCAGAAATTGTCTGGGGGCTGTGAATCCACACTGAAGAAAACCTCTGCCAATAACTCTCAGTTCCACCTGTCCCAGGCAGAGAGACTTTCCCCATGGGTTTTCCCACTTTTGGTAATCATCTGGATACTATAAAATATAATTACCAGCATTATAAATACCAGCATTAGTTCAGATGACACCTTAATCTTTTAGTTCTTTTAAGAATTGGGCAATCTAAACTTTTTTCATACTTATTCAATTAGTTGAATTCCGCCATGGAACTAGAAAACAAATTGAGTTTAGTGTTTAATATCTCTGCAGTTGCAAGACAAAGAAAACACAATTTCATAAAGCAAAACTTCCCAACTTCCATATCCAATAAGCATTTTTTTCATAGGATCTAATGGGAAAAAACTTTTTGCCTGCTCTTCCATAATTGCATAGAATTGACCTAGATTACCATAAAGCCTGAGCTTTAGAGGAAACTGAATTCTGACAAGGCAATCCAGATTTTAGCCCAAATAACATGTACCTGGAGGTACCCTTTGGACACCACTTAAACACTGCTGCCAGTCTGCATGAACTGAAGGATAAAAGGCACAAAGTTGACCTCTAACAGTTCTGAAATCTGGGGGAAGTGAGGGAGTTTAAATGATAGATGTTTTTGGTTAGAAATACATCATCATCATTCATTTCATCAGCTGCAGGAAAAATGAAAAATGAAAATAGCAGAGATGATAGTTTAATGGTCTAGTAGGATGTGTATTACAAGACACTGAAAGCACAAGGATTGTTTAAACATGGAATGATGAATATGACCTTATCTTACAAAGAGTCAGAACAGCTGCATCCTGATGCCAAATGTAAACAAAAGCAAGGCAAGATGTGCAGTGAATAATCTGGATTTGCTTCTCTAGTCAGCAGTGGAAAGTAAAGCACAGCAAAGACATCTCAGTTTCCCACCTCTCCTGCATCTATACATAAATATAAAAGAGCACAACCCACATGTGTTTAAACAGAGACTCAAAAATATTTGAACTTCAGGGAAGCTCAAGAGATGTCCTAGAGATTCTCTCAGGGAAAGAAAACTTCAGAACTCATTTATGCCAAATTGCACAAAATGCTCAGCTTTATAGCATCATTCAAAGCTTTTTCATCCACAGGAGGGGATAACTTGTGAGGGAGATCCACAAATTTCAGAAACACTATGATTTTCAAGTGATCTCTCCATGCCCATTCTTCAGTATATCCAATACTCTGACTGAGAAACAGGGGTTTTTTTGGCTTTTTTTTTTATTTTTTTGAGGTAGGACTCTAATTTTGGAAGTAGAAGAGTGACAATAGGATCTCCACTGACTCGACAGCTCTTCTATATGAAAAAATATATGTTGGCTCTAGAGAGATCTTTATGAAAGAATGAACTGAAAAGCAGGAAGGCCAGTGAGTGCAAAATAAACTTCATAGCATTTAAAATATCATATAGGCAATAAGAATATGAGTCTTTTTTAGGAAGGAGAAAAGCAGAAGGAGGTAACTTAGATGAATCCAAACATTCTAAGAAACCCTAAGGTGAGAAGAAATAAAAAAAGATCAGAGATTTCATCAAGGAATATGCTCAGGTATCAAGGAGGAAATAATTTTGAGGGGGGGTTCTAATTTCCAGGCACCAGTGATGAAAAATATGAAAACTAAAACCCAAGGTATCACCAGCTCAGCAGGGCTTTGAGAGATCTCTGAATAAGACAAGAGAAGTAATGATTGTCATTTGAGAGACAATTCTCTAAAGAGCCTTGAAGAGAAGAGACATGACAGGAGATACAGACAGAAATCCTGCCATCAGCAACCACTCCAAAGCAGGGATGTTTCCTCATCAAAATATTCAGAACAGTGCCATAAGCTCTGTAAGGGAACAGATTGACAGGCAGCACAGAATCAAGATTAATGATGAGTCTATAACCATCTAATTGCAGCTGAATATCTGAGTGCAGCAAATCACACCAAATATAGTGAATATAATCAAATGCACTTCCCATGCAGGGAAAATATCTCTCTGATGCTCCTGCACTTGCCTGGTTCCCAGATGAATCAAATTCCTGCTTTAAGCTTCCAAGACCCAGTCAGAGATGCTGTCTATATGAGGGTAGTTACTCACAGAAAAGTCCATATACTCATAGCAAAGCCCGTTCAGCTGGGGTTGCTGGGCTCCTGCTGCCATGGCAAATCCATGGCTGCAGTGTTATGCAGGATCAGAAGCACCACTGTGGGATTTTTCAGCATATGTTTTTCCTGTACTGTTTTCTCCAGCAATCTGATCACCACCATGAATTCCCCTCTCCCTCTGTGCCACCAAAACACAAGATATGGTCCTGGAAATGACCCACAAATAGCCTGGAAATAACTCTATAAATGCTGCCCCTTATTCGGGAGGAGTGAATGGCAGCACTGACATTGCTCTGGGAAGAGACAAAGCCCACACATTCTGACTGCTGATCCATACACACTGCAGCAAATTAAACTTGACATGCACTCCTATAAATCCAGCCTGGCAGTGGAAGAGCTGGATCCAGAGCTCTTCAACAGTATAATATAAAATAAATAATATCATATAAAAACTTGAAGATCTGATAGCCCACCTGGAGAAGGAGGATGGGATAGGACCACTGCTACCATCTTCTCCCAAAAAAAAAGAAAGAAACTTTCCTATTGCACAATTCAAGGAGTATCAGAAGGATTACAGGAGCTTTATCTCCAGGGTAGCCCTTGTTTTTGGGAACAAAACTGCCAAGAAACCATAATTTTATTGCCACAGTTTGCAATACAGTGGGCAGTGGTGAATGCAAAATGATGCCTGTTCACATTCAGGTGCCAAGTGAGTGCTTTAGGTACATTACCTGTTTGTTCTTTTCTAAGGAGCTAAAATAGGTGTATTTGCAGTTACTTCCTTTTGTGCAAACATTCTCATTTGTGTTTCCCTGACAGCCAAAACATTTTAGAGCCATGCAATGATTAGATTTATCCTAGAGGTATTCTGTCTACACTGGGTACACTCCTAAGGTGCTTTAACACTGTCTTGAACCCAAATCTTTAACAAGACGCATCATACCCTGGATGATCAAGGGAATATTATATTCAGTTCTTAATGCACATCTAAGGAGACTTTGGGCAATAATCTTTGCTTTGACCCATGTTCAGCTCCAAGGTAGCCCTAATTATTGAAGAGCCATAGCCCCTCTCTTATACAAAGCAAGAAACACTGAATTCCTTTCAGTTCCTCCTTAACTCACATTTGTCAATGTTATAGACCACCCTCAGAAAAATTATTGCAAGACAAATATACACGGATGCAGAGATTTTATTTGCTACTGCACTATTTTATGAGTGTGTACCGCAGAGCCTAACTTCAAGGCAAGAAGATTTATGATGTAATTACTTTAGTATATTGTTGTACAATTTGCAACTAATGGAAAAGAAATTTACTGGCTACACTTCAGCTGTCAGAAAGTCTGTCTGCAGAATAAGAGTGGAGGGAATGCATGCTTCTCCCCATGAGTGGAAATGTTAAATGACAGGCATCGCTTAACCTGATCAAACATTTTAAACCTGTTCAGCTACCCATGTCACAATAAGTAAATTTTTCTGCAAAGAAAATTTATTATTCTTCATAAGGAAACAGAAGCATGCGATATCAAGAAGCAAATAAAAACCTACCCAGCACAACTACTCCCAGGAGAGTCAAACCCAGTCAATCAACTTTCCAGTCAAGTGTAAAAATTAAGAATTTCATGTCCTTTTTTAAATTGCTTTAATTGGTGGTGTTTCCCAGTGGACTTTCATGTTTCACTTAGCCTTTTTTTCCTCCAAGTTGAAAAAAATGCATCTGATTAATAATCATGTAATTGGATTTCTAGTTCAATGTTTAATGTCTAACATCCCGTAATTAGGAAGAGCAAAAGCAGAGACTTGTCTTCACTTTTGACATAAGATCTTTTGATGGAGGAAAAAAATCATTCATATCAAATGTTTTGCAACTTACATTTCTCAGCAGCTTGCCAAATCTGTTCAAGTGAGATGCCTGGTAGTAAACATCGCTTTCATTAGAAACAGAGAAATGGGAGGCATGAAATTGAATGGAGGAGGATGGGAGAGTTCAGTTGCAGTTTTCACTGGCCCTAATACACAACTTAATTTAGAAGGAACCCAAACTCAAGTCCCTTGGAAATAAAATCAAAGTTTCCTGTTGCAGCAGAGATGAAAAAGCTGATGCAATCTGATGGGTTTCTAAGCCTAAAGTGAATTTAGCCTGTATCAAATCACAGTGAATGTGAAGATTTTTGTTTAATCTTTATATTTTGGACACTTACATGCTCTCTGAAGCAGAGAGGCAGCTGTGGCTCTCTGTTCCTTTCCCTATTTTCTACCCTTTGCTCACTACAAATACCATTGGTTGGAGAATTCTGATTAATAATGATAATAATAATAATAATAATAATAATAATAATAACAACAACAACAGGAGTTCTGGACTCCTGTTACAGAGACAGTAATATAACATGTCTGCATCATAAAACTTCCCCTTACACAATTCGAATTAGAACTATTAAACAAACCAATTAAAATACAGAAATACCTTTGTTCCATATCGAATATTCAATGAAACCAAGGAAATAAAAATAAGTCAGGCTACCATCCAGGATCAAGCATAGTGGGCAGGTCTTCATATCCTCAACTTCAGCCTATTTCCTGGCCAATTTAATGTAATTATGAGGGTACTAAACAAATCTTGATATAAAGCAGGCTATGAAGCCCCATAACCTGTCCATATCAGAAGGAAACCATGACAAAGTTTCCAGTCCCAAATACTACAAAAAAGCCTTTAAAGTCCCTTTAAACAGCTACCATCTTATCACTAGTTCAGCTAATGGGAGCTGAAAACACTGAGGTGCTGCCATATTTTGGACTGAAGTATAATGGTGGTGATCTGCCCCTTGATAAAGTCTTCACCCTACACACCAGTTTTTAGCCAGGACCCTTCAAAAGGCAGTGAAGTGATTACCTTGACTTCTTATTTCTTGTTCATCACTCTCCAAGTTTCTGATCTTTTCCCACATATGAAGTATCCAACAGCAATCCTCTGACCTGGGCTAATGGACACACCTACACAGGAACAGAGGCACCCCAAAAGGACTCATTGAGGAATTCAGTCAAGAATTCATAGCTAAAATAACTAATACCTGGTAATAACCATAATAATAAAAATGATAATAATAACAAAATGTCTTTTTATTGTCTCTGGGCACATATTCTCTATTCCCTGAGAACATCCTGAAGGCACATTTAATTGAGAGGTGACTGTATTTCTCCAACATCTTGCCTCCTCCCAGGGTGAATTCAAATTTAAGGCATATTTCTGGAGCAGGATTATAGCTCATACAGAAGAAATCAAGGCAGTACAAAGGTACTTTACCCTGCAGTATGAGACGTGTGGGTATTTAAACATCTTTTAGTGTGCACAGCACATTGCAGGCATAGGGCAGCCTGTGACCTGAGACAGTCTCAAGCCCAAAGGACAGCCTGTTCTCTCATGCTTGGTCCTTTTCCTCTGCTCCTTTGGGACTCCAGGGTGCCCAGAACATTGGCCTCCAAGGTCACATCTGCCAGCATATCCCACTCATCACTACTGTAACGCAAACCAAAATAAGTAATTTAACCTCTTCCTTGACTGATTTTTCCTTTTGCATAAAAATGGCAATTATATTGATATCTGTTCCAGAATAATGAAAAAACTCCTACTCAAATGTTTATGCAAAAAAAAGGGAAATCTTTTTGTAGTAAAATGGAAGATATTCTGAAGAAAAATTCTCATTATGTAAGTAAAAGGCAACCAAAAATTACAGGACCCTAGTGGAAAAGGCCTGAAACAGAAAAGCCAAATAATTTCTTAGCAATAACAGTCTTAACAATGGCTTAGGGAAAAGAATTTATGAACCAATTATAAGTCTCCATAGCTCTATAAACCTAACTGAGATGAGCATTGACTAACATATCAAATTCCTGGTAGGGATTGGATTGTTAATGTGGACACCAAGATATGGCCACACCATTCAGCACCCAGGCCAGTGAGACTTGTGTGCTGCTTTTCCCTGAGTTATCTTCCACCTGTGTGCTTGGTTGGGTTTGGGAGAGGAACTGTTTCTTTTTTCATGCTCCACTGAGCTGGAGACATAGAAATTACAAATTAAGTTAGACCCTCCCAAAGGGTTACTTTTTTAAAAACTGCAGATTGGCTGTGAGGCAGCCTTTTATATGTGCAGTCTTCTCTGCCTCCTATGAATTGAAATATGGCTTTTAAAAATAATGTGAGTTTGGGGGTGAGTAGATCTAATAATCTTGCCCTGATGAAATTATTTACATGACATTAGTCCATTCCTGAGCATTATACTAACAAGCAGTATGCAAAAATAGGAAATATCTATGTATGACATATTGACCTGAATGCCAAATACCTGAGATTTCTATATTAACAGGCTGATGGGTACTATTACAGCAATTATGTGAAATAAACCAAAGCTGACTTTGAAGGTCTGCCTAAAAAATGAGAGCCAAGAACATAATCATTGATGAGTCTGCAGCTGTTCTGAAGCTTATTCTGTATTAAACAACTCATATACTTTTATTTTGGTATGGCTTGTAGGATACCTCCAATACCAAAAAGTTCTGCTTTTCCCATGATTCAGAGCTGGTAGAAGGGGGAATGCAAGCAAAGGGGAAGCTCTGTCTTGGCTGTGGTCTGCATGCTGGTGATCTCAGGGGAACACCTTGATTGACCCCATTTGCCCACACCTATCATTTACAAGGTTCCACACCTACACAGTGGAGAGGCCCACAGAGCTTTTCCATATATGCTGCCTCCTGGATTGACCTGTGCTGTAAGGCTCTGAGAGGGCATCTTCTGCCTCAGGAGAGGAAACAGCTGCCCTGGCTAATTCTCACAAGCAGGCTGCCTGGGAAGCCAGCACAGCCCCTGCACAAACTCTGTGAGATGAACCCTGGGAGATGAAGAGTTAATAAATCTCCTGGCCAGAACGGCTGTATCTCTTCAATGTAGCTGTACCCACCAGATAACACTGTGCTCCAGGAGGAGCAGCTTTTTTCTGCCCCATATCTGATCCAAGCTGACTTACCAGAATTGGTCTGACTCACAGGTACCAACAGCCTGCTCTCCTGCAGGAGCCAGGGATGAAGACAGAGCTTCCCTCAGATGTGTGTTGGTGGGATTGCAGCCACTTCAAAAAAATTGGGGTGCCAGAGACTGGCCATGTACTTTATCATCCTACATGCAGTTGTATTTTCATTTTCTGGCAATTATTCAAACCAGTAACCCCAGGGCAGCATACAGACTCTCTCCATGAAATTCAGATTACTGTAGCTTCACAAACAAAATCCATCAACTAAAAATTATCACTTTAATCCCTTTTTTATTATTATTTTGCTTTCCAGATTGCAATACTGAAGGCCATGCTGTTGTCTTTCTGTTTTGCCTGTCCAGAGTGAGTCTGAAGTTAGCAAATGCAATGCCCATTTATAAGAAGGGTTGGAAGGAGAATCCAGGGAACTACAGATCTGCCAGTCTGACCTCAGGCTCAGGGAAGGCTATGGAACAGATTATCTTGTCTGCTTAGATTGGATATTGAGAAAACTTCTTCACCAAAGGGTTGTCAGGCATTAGAACGGGCTGCCAAGGGAAGTGGTGGAGTCACCATCCCTGGAGGTATTTAGAAGATGTGTACATGTGGCACTTAATGACCTTTTTTAGTCCTTTTCTTCTGTATATCAGGCTTTAGATTCACTTTATGCTATTTTGCTGTTGTCCAAGTGACATGAAGGCTACACTGTTTTCTATATTAGCTGTACCCAGGAGAATATGATACACAAAAATGTAATTTAAAATCAGGCAAGAGGAATTCTTGATTGATATTCATCCCTTCTGTTTTGTGTGTACATTGCTTCAATTGCAAGTCTGGACATTGCCCAGTGTTACCAGGATCCCTGCAGATTTTCTTTACACATTTAATTGACAGAGACCAGATTCTAACAGAAGAAACAGCAGTATGCCATTTGTCACTCCACGAAGGACTTTGGGAAAGCAAAAGATGTGAACTATATTCCCCAATAATTCACCAAGACTGCACAATCTGTAACTTCCTGCTCCAACTCACTCCCTCTCATAAATTTATCAACATCCATAAAGAGCTTTTGATACTTTATATAATAGGGGATACCATACAAAGGGCTCAGTTGCATGTAGCTAGTTT
>JAOTQP010000304.1:26006504-26043868 GCA_026413545.1 Cichladusa arquata | reverse complement strand
AAAAAACCAAACCAAAACACACACACACAAAAAAAAACAAAACAAACAAAAAAAAAACGGATCTCAGGCTTTAAAGCACGCAGTTAACCCTTTCGCGTGTACGCTCCAAGCGCGCTGTGCCGGGTTTGCTCGCCGGGAGCTGGCAGGAGAGGGCTCGGCCGTGCCGCTCCAGCACGGGGACGCGCGGTGGCAGTGCGGCCCCTCGCTCCGCCAAGGGCTTTTCCTGCCGGGGAGGAGCTGCTTCCCTTCACCTCACGGGAAAGGGATCCCACTAGTCCAACCCGAGGGAAAAGGACACGTGTAGGAAAAAAGCCCTGCAGCTGGCACTTACATATAACACCTTCAGCCAGGGGATCCAAAACAAAAAGGGAGAGAAACCAAACCCTGAGTGAATGACACTTCGTTTTCTGTGTGGTCCTAGAGATTTACACACATTATTTCTGGGTGTATTTAAGATGCTGCTTCACATTTACACGGAACACATCAGTGTTCATACTTACACCCGTTCCTCCTGCAGCTGAAAATCATCTGTTTCCAGGGAACAAACCCAGCTGGTTCCGTAAGTCCTAACAGAGAGGGAGGGGGACTGGGAAGGAAAAAAAGAGTGAAAGAACAAATCACCTCAACTTTCATATAAGTGTCATTTGTGGGAGACTTCCGATGGAGAAAGGTTTTGTGGTTTAGGCCAAGCACATCTGGTAAGAATAAGAAATATATATTATAAAAAAAAATTTGGTTTCCTGGTCTGCTTGACTGCATCAGACACTGGGCTGAAAGCAAATGTTTTCATACGTGATTCTACATCTCTTAATCAGCATATGCTTCATAATTAAGTCTCTTTTTCAAAAACCTAATGAGCAAACATGCATCACAAGTTGCAATCTTTATGGATAACCCCAGCTATGTTGCTTTCCATCTGCAAATGACACTGCTAAAGTATTTCACTCTCAAAAAACTTCGGGCATTTTTTTTTAATTCAGTTGAGATGGGATATTAATCCAAAACAAATCATCTTCAAGGAATTGCTGTTGATGGGGCAATCAGTTACATGATACTTGTTTATTTTCTTCAGCTAAAAAAAAACCTTAATTCCTTTCTATTTCAGATCTTGGCTAAGCATTTTCTGAATTGCTGTGCAGGCAAAATTCTTTCTTTCTCCTCTCTCCCCCACCCCCAACTTTCCAGTCAGCACTCCTAGTTACAAGCAGAGAAATCCATCTCAGAAATCCAATTAAAATTTTAAAGCCCAGAGAAAACTGCTATTTTTTTGCCACATATCTCACAAGCACAAGTAAGTGTACATGCTTGCTAAAAAAAGTTAATAACAATTCAACAGTTCTTCCAACAGAGGCAATGCCAATGTGCCAAGAACTTGTAAACCTCTATGTGGTGTCAGTGGCATTGAAGGACACCCTCTACAAAAGCATTTTCTAAATATTAAATCCATTTCAGGTGCATTTTTTGTGTTAAATCAAATTTGTTTTGACTATAAAAACTATCCAGAATTCGTGTTTGTGCTGGAGTTAGGAAATGGAGAAGAGGGCAGGGAAAAGGAGGCGGGGAGGAAATATTTCACATTTTTTAGACTATTTCTAATCTCTTCACTAATACTGCCTGAGACTGAAGTATCTATTGTTTACTGGAAATGCTTTTGTGACTGTCTGCATGTCAGCAAAAGGGTCTAACATAGCTTCTGACATAGTTTACATTCCTTTCTAGCTGTGATGTGTCTTCCCCATTGTTTTTCCTACCCTATCCTGTCAATTCTTTTTTTTTGACCCTTGTACTTTTCTGTTACAATAATTTTCTGCTCTTCCCAATTCTGCCAATATTCATCAGGAGCATGTGATTGGCTGATGACATGAACACAGCTTTATTAACAGATCAGGGTGCAAATTAATTCTGTCCTACTGCACAACAACAACAACAAAAAAAGCTGTATGCCTGAGGAACCACTGTTATCTACAGTTCTGCCACATACTTTCAATTTCTTCCTCTCCACAAATTCCTGCTCCTCTTTCCTAGCTGGTTCCCCCCTCCGCCCCACAATCTCCAATCTTTCTGCTCCAATATATAACTTTTTCCCATTTGTAAGGACAGAAGGTGTGTGTCACTCATTTTCCCTCAACCAGCGAAACTATTCTCATGTGTCACTCTCTTGTGGTTGCCACATTAGAACAAAGGGGAGAGACTTTGGTCCAAGTGATGAGAAGGGCAGAGCTCCCTCCCCCTTTTTGTGAAAAAACAGGGGAGAGACAAAGAATAAAAAAATCACGGGTAGAAGGATTCTGAACTCATGTGGAGCCAGATCTTCCTCCCCATCCTGAGTTTTGCGAGAAGGTGCCCAGTTTCTTATGTTACAGTGCACTCTAAGTCAAAAGTATCACCCCAGTTCCTCCCCAGCCATCTGTACCCTCACTGCTGTCTGAAATTTGGTTTTAAAAAAAGTTTCAATGGCTCATTTTGAGTCCCAGCGTATCTCTGAAACAGCAATATGTAAAATCGAAAGCCACATTAATTTTCATTTGCATTTAAGTATCAGCGGGTTTTCTGTTGAAATACCTACATGTAGTTTGGTGAGATTTGGTTGTTTGTGTTTTTTTGTTTGTTTGTTTGTTTTTTTAATTGTGGAACCTTTGATCGCCTAGTTCTTTTTCTAAAGCCAGCATTTTCCTTTCCCCAACACACTATATGTTCCCTTGTTCCTCCTCCTTTCCCACCGTGAGTCGAGTGTTTGACTCCAAGCTGTGTCCTGAGATGGTGTGAGAACTTCAGCCTTCTCCCAGCTGTACTTCAAGGGGCAAAACCGGCTCACAACGGCAGGGGCAGAGCCAGTCGGGGATTTTCCAAGCTTTAATTGCGCAATTCCCTCATCACCTCTTTACAACTAAACGGAGAGAAGGCGGCTGCAACTCGTCTCTCTGCAATCCCTTAGGGCAGCCAGGAAAAAAAAAAAACCAGACAACAGGAAAACCTTCTAAACCAGCAGCCCTATAACCACTCCCGCCTGGAAGTTTGGTCTTCACAGCACGGACCACCGCGCTTAGAGCATATTCTATTTCCAGGCTGAAACTTACATACAAAATGTGTAAACGTGTAAGAATACAGAATTATCTTGTATATACCGTGATGCAAAGCACCTATGAGGGACGGCACATGAGGACAGGGCATATTTATATGTTTAAAATGGGTCCGTGTGTTTGCTCACGGGGGAGTACTCGTGCCAGGGGAACCCGGTGTCTCGGCGGGTGCGACACAAACACACACACACACACACACAAACACAAACGCACTATCGCGGCCCCGGGAACTCGGCCCCGGCCGCTCCGGGACTGCACCGCCGGAGGACGGGGACAGGCGGCGGCTCCCGGAGGCGGCGGCGACCGCTCCCCGCTGGGCTGGGCCGGGCAGAGCCGGGCAGCCCCGCCGGACCCTTCCCCCCGGCGGGTAGGGCAGAGGAGCGGAGTAGCGGCGAGGGCCCGAGCAGGGGAGGGCAGGGCCGGTCCGTGGGCCGTGCCGGGGCGGAGACGGGGCCGTGCCTGGCACCTGTGCGGCGGGCGGGGCGCAGCTCGGCCCCGGCGCCGGGGAAGCGGCGGAGGCGCAACAGGTCTGCGGAGCCGAGTTCAGCCCGGCCGTGCCCATGGCCGTCCGCGGGCCCGAGCAGGGCTACATCCGCACCGTGCTGGGCCAGCAGATCCTGGGCGAGCTGGACAGCTCCAGCCTAGCGCTGCCCTCCGAGGACCGGCTCAAGCTCTCGGGAGATCGCGCAGGGGAGGAGAAGGCGCTGCGGATCCACCGGCAGGTCCAGCAGACGCTGGCCAGGAAGAGCCGAGGCTCGCTGTACAATGGTGAGTGCCCGCCCCGCCCGGGATGTTCTCCGGTGCCGGCGGGAGCACGGGAAGGGACCCGGGACGCGGCTCCGGGGTGGGAGCCCAGCTGGCCCCGTGTCCGCGGCTTCCCGGCCCTGGGCCGTGCGGACTGCTTCAACTCACTCCCTCTCATAAATCTATCAACATCTATAATGAGCTTTTGATACTTTATATAATAGGGGATACCATACAAAGGGCTTAGTTGCATGTAGCTAGTTTATATCTCCAACTATTCTTCTTTTTAGTTTGGTTTTTTTTTTTTTAAACACTGGCCTTCCCTTCCTTTCTCCCACTGCTAAAACTAGTCAATATTAACACCACTTATGGTCAATGAACCCAGAATGATCTGAATTGGTAATCTCATTAACATACACACAGCAACAAAAACACTGTCAGCCACCAGCACATCTTTCCACAACATCCTCAAATCATTCAAGTCCCTCAAAACGCAAGCAGAAATTACATTTCCTAGTGAAGTCTATAACTTGTTTCTGACAAGGTAAGAAATGCCCATGAGTCGCCATCTGTTGCACATCACTTCTCCCCACATCTCACTAAACCATTCCTTCACACAGTTTGAGAAACCTGTCCCAGGTCAAAAGTATCACAAAGCTGGAAGAGAAGCATTAAATTGATTTTCCATGACAATTTAGGTGAAGGTCTGCTGTGGTATGTTTGCACTTTGTGTAAAAGAGCAATGACCTATTTTAATATCAGATATACTGTGATCAAAAAGACAGGTAGCAAGACAAAAAATGTTTCTTGGATTCCTTAATTTTTTTCAATCTGGTAACATAATGCTACAGGAAACCCCTTTTCCTTCTGTTGGTTCTGTTGGTACATCATATCTGTAATTATGGTGTCAGTAACATGGTACAAACTCACGAGAAAATAGGAAAGAGAATTTGCCCAATGCCTCTTTGCTCCAACCTTGTTCAGATGCTATTGCTCTCTCTGATTTCTTATTTACCTTCATATAATGCATCCCAACTGATATTAAATTGCAGTTTCTTCAAGACAAAAACTTGTGGCTTTATTTCTGTACTAGCTACTCAGTACTACTGCTTTCTCACTCAAGACAGTTCCAAGAAAAGATCTTCCTTCATGGTGCCCTGCCATTAGTCCCTACCAATCACAGCCCTGTCTGCACTGAGTGACCAGCACTGAATGCCTCAGAAAAGGTTACAAAACTTCCATAATTGGGTAATAATTCACCTTAGGGAAGTTTGTGCCTAGTGACAGGATGCTAGTGGGCAGCTTAAGCACTCATAGGCAGAGCTAATGGAATTAGAGGCTATCTGCAGTGTTTGGGAGGCAGCAGGCAATACAGTGAAGAAGGAAACGAGATGATTGAAAAGGATCTTGGACCACAGACACATTTTCTTGTTTTTAAGCAGTAATACATGCCAAGGTGATCAGAGTCCTCAGAATCTGTATAGCTAGAGATGAAGAGAGTTATAACATGTACAATCTGAGCGCCATAGACCAAGGATATATATTTTAGATATTTATGTCCCCATAAAAGGTCTTGTTTTTCCCTTCCTGAAGCTGCCATATGCTGCCCTCATGTGAGCTGACAGCCAGACTGGTTTGGAGAGTTAGTCCATCTAACACAATAGGCTGTCACCAACAGCCTTGAAATTTCCCCAACACACCTTCACAGCCTCTGGTAGTTTTGTCCTGAATGCACATACACTTTCAGACCCAACAACACCTTACAGCACCCAGTCCAACAGCAAAACTCCCCTGAACTTCATCACCTTTGCTGCAGGTGATGACAGGCAACTAAGCTAAGGCTTTCCATGAAAATTTGAAAGGCTCAAATTAACACAAACTATAAAATGAGTAATATGCACCTATGTCTCTTAATAATTAGTGTAACAATGGCCAGTTTGTTGTACTGTAGACCCCAGGTTCCACAAGCAGTTGAATAACAGTGTACTTCCCTGGAATGTAATAACAGCAAAAGAGGACTGACCAGAGATGAATCCTTTTCGTCTGAGTCACTCAGTAACACACAACTACTCTGTAAACATAACAGTAGATGTTGCTTCATCAGTTCCTTCCAAGCTTATCTGCTGTAGAAAAGGTTAAGCATATTGACCAGGTGTTGCCTTTTGTGATATGTTTATTTTATTAGTGCATGTCCTTGAACTAACGCTACATTTCATGTACCTGTCAGATAAGTGACTGAAGGAACTGAGATCTGGGATTGAGAGCTCAGGGGAGGGAGAAGGGTGAATTTCAGTACAGATAAGGAATTCCAATTCTCACGCTCATGCAAGTGGCAGGGACAGAAGTGGCTCACCTTGTGGAGGACAGATTTGCAAACAAATTTTACTCCTCAAATTTTACAAATTTTTACTCCTCAAAACTGATTTTGGAGTACCAGGAATCAGGTCCCATTTCAAAATCTTGGTTTTTTCCTAATAATGCTATCATCTACTTTAGCCTGGGAGGCTGTCTCTGTTAGATGAGACATTTTGGGATAAAAAGACATACTGAGCAATTTCCCAAAGGTTTATCCATAGCCTAAGATAGACAGGTGGATAAACCTGAGGAACTCCTTTCTGTTATCTACTAATGGCAGGATGATGGCTGAACTATGCCATAGTCACTTCCCAGTGTAGACTGGTTTGCAGTCTGCACACACCACCTTACATGGATTCATTGCTTCCAGAGGAGCCTGGGGCTGACCTGGGCTCAGGCATGTGCCAAGCTTAGAGACAAAAACTACTCTAGCATAGTGAAGGCTGAATTAAGTTCTCAGCTACCAAGCTGAAGACTTAAAAACGAGAATCAGAGACATTGAAAAGCATGTGCTTGGCACTGACCTCTCTGTCCCGTGGTCCCAGTTTGACCCCCTTGAAGGCACTGCTGCAAAAGGAACTCAGCATCCTCCACCAGCTGGCAAGTCTTCAGGTTCAACCTGGCAGCCAAGTTCAGGTTGGTCCAGCCCCACACCAAGGGGCTCCCTGTAAGTCAGCTCTTTGTCCTCTTGCTCAAGACAGGCTGCTTCTCTCTCACTCCTGACTTCTGCACCTCTCTTCCTTCAGGAGTGCAGCTTCAGCAGCCCCATCCAGCAATGATAACTGCAGCTCCCCTAGTCCTTTTTTCCTTTTGTGTGTGTTGCATATGGAAGCACAGCAAGGGAAACCTTCTCCTCACAGGTGTCTCTGAACTCAAATTGCTGCTTTGTTCCAGAACTAGCAAATGTCTTTTATTTTAAATAACCTTTTTGTCAGATACATATTTTAGAGGCCACTACAACACTTTGTGGTTTTAAATTACTTCCTTTGCACATGCCCACAGTTAGCCACTAGAGTGATTTTCTCCTTCCTATCCCTCCAGTTGCCCACAGCTACTGGCCTCACACAGATTCACTCTCACTTTACTCTGGGGGCTTGGTTTCACAACTCTCCAGCAGAAATTAAAACAGAGATTGAGCAGATCAGCCGGGAATTTCAAGACTTCTGGTTTTGCAGAAATTCACTTCTGTTAGAAGGTGGAGACAGAGACCACTAGATCATCTCCTGTCTATCACTAAATGCCTCAGTAGGTAAACAACATTCCCTAACAAGTGCTGTGGAATCTGTAGAATGTGTTCTCAGCTCATCTGACTGCAGATGCTGAGGTTTAATGCTTGCTATAAACCAAGCACAGTTAGCACACATTAGGTCTGTGGTCCTGCAGCATCAGAAACTCCACAGCTTCTCTCTGGTGTTCCTCTCTTTTTTTCTTCCTCTGCCTCCATACCATTTTCTTCTCCTTACACTTTCTCAAGCCTGAAAAGGCCTCCTGTTTTATTATTTCTGTCTACTTTGGTTTTCTTTAGCAGGGATTTGCCCTCCTTCTCTCAGTTCTCTTGGCAAATCTCCATTTTCCTTGTGTGAACCAAGAAATTCCTGACAGCTGCACTTCCCATCTTGTGTTTTGCCATCGTCGTCATTTTGTTTGTGTGCATGTACAGGAGCGTGAGAGGAACCCAGCCAGGCAGTGACACGGTTTGAATCCCACAGTAACTGCAGGTGGAGCCAAACACTCCCTCCATCCTTACAGCAGCTGCTTCCCTGGAGAAGAGCAGCCCCAGCTCGGTGACAAAAACCAAGCTCAGAGCCCCGAGCACCTGGGAGAGCCCAGAGCTCCGTGCCTTGGCACCCACATTTACCTCCAGATTTGCTGGAGCTGTACAGCTGCACATCCCCCTGCATGTTCTGCTATTGCTCTGTGCTGGCTTCCTACTTTCATAGCAGACAGCTGTGCTCCATGAAGAGACTGGGCAGGATTTAATCAATAAATGTTAGAAAACTGACCGTTTTTTCCCTTATTCACTCTCCAGACTCTCAGCACTGCTTTTCCCCACTTATGCACTGGCTGGTTTTTCAGTCTATCTCTCTCCTGCCCTAAGACCTGCACCAGCTGGTGCTGCTGCTGTGGCAGGGTCAGATGCTGCCCCACATTGACCAGAAATTAAAACTGGCACTGATCCTGGACAAGCAAGAACCATTGGTGATATATATTGATGATTTTGAGTAAGGATAAATACTGAATCCTACAAACTCTATCTATAATCCATTACCTCTGAAACATCTCTCTCTTTATGACTCAGCGTCTGGTAGTCAGCTGAATCCAAACTTTTATAGTATTGCATTAAAGCCATCTTCAGAATGTTTTCTTCACATTCCTAGAACTGTACAGAACCACAGGAGCAGTCAAGTAAAATATGCAATAATTCATAGTTATCACTGCAACAATGGTAAAATATATGCTTCCTGCTTTTTTCTTCTTTTTTTTTAATTAAGAAAATTATTCACATGGCATCAGATGTTTGGAAAGAAATCCATCTTGTGGTCTGTTAATCAGAACAATATACTCTAGACTACTGAGAGAGATAATTGTCAGGGCTGAAAGGCTCTGCCTGCTATTTCCTATAGGAAGATGATGAGACTACATGCATTGGCTAGCCTGGAATTTGATTCTGCCTATCCATAAACATTTTCAACCTGAAAGCACTTAAACATATGATTAATTTTAAGCATATAAGGAGTAACAAAAAATTCAAGCTGAGAAGTTATGACCTGGAACACAAACTGCATGAGTTGCTGAAAATGCTCAAAAAAGCACTGTGGCCAACACATCTCAGAGATTCAGTTGGGAAGTTTTATATAGATTACTTTCTATCTCATATTTTGTCTTTATCATTAGCCCATGCAGGTGACATACCCAAGCACTACAGGGTCTCTCTTGAGGAATGGCTGCATTTCAGCTGTCTCTGCAAAGCTTATCAATTTTGGTGTTACTCTGGGGCTCCTGGTAAAGCTGTTCCATAATGGTATGATCTTGTAAATAATCCCTTATAAATTATCCTTTGTCTGCACACAGGTAAGCAAACATCTCACACCTTGCAGATGTTTTTAGCTGAGCTGAAAAATCACCAGCTGGCTGTTGGTTTCAGCAGAACAATCAGCACAAAGTAGCAAAAGGTGGTTTTGTCTCTGCCCTACCTGTGGTGTGATCAGCTCGAGGCTGATGCATTTTTTAGGTATGTCCTTTGTTTAGCAAAACGAGACAGCTGAGGACAGGATGCAGTCCTAGAGGCATGGTGAGCAGATCACATCTATCTTGTTCATCCGTTTTTCCAGCTTCTGAGAGATCCACTGGAACACAGTATCACCAGAAAGATACGTGTTTTATAAATAAGCAATGACAGGCAAAAAGCAATTGAATTAGATCCCCAAAGCTTTACTAAGACAGATGATCCTTGAAACCACAGCTAGGATATTAAACATAGTGAAAGTATAATTCTTAATTTCTAGGCATCTGTGAGAATAATTACCATTCTTTTGGGAGCATTGTAGTGACTGTAGCTGGTAGATGTCTAAATGAGACAATATTTCCTTTTGATATTGCATCATTAAGATAACTGATTCCTATACCCAGACAAATGCTTCATATAACTCTTTCCTCCCTTTTCTTAATGTGTGCAATTGTGAAAGAGGAGCACTGTGGGGATTTAGTGGCTGTATCTCTTTATGAGTCTGAACTGTGACATGGAGAACTCGGTGAGTTTATTGATTTTAATTTCTTATATTTGGGATTTATCTTCTCAGCTTTTACTTAACAGCTGAGAATACTCACAGTATTGATACAGAAGGCTGGCTACCCAAGGGCAAATTTCAGATCCTCATTTCTACACCTGTGTACTTATTTTTCTGTTCCTGGATGGATACCAGCTGCCAGGCTTTGATCCAGACTTTGATCAAGAGTGGCTGACTGGTACACTCTGTGAGAGAGCATTCCTCTCTCAGCCTCCATAACCAGAGCTCAGAGTAGGGGGGGACATTAAGGAGATTTCCATGAGCACCAGAGAGAAAGATCAGGCATTCCCTTTGAAGACCCTTTGTTATTGACATTGAGATTACAACCTCAATTTTGGCTTGAAAACCCTTAAACTACAAGGCACGCAGTACTTCTGGGGGGTAAAAGGGTCTAAAAGGCAGGGGTTGATAGCTGTAGGTGCCAAGGTATTTATTTTCCCAGGAAGACAGCCAGAATGGTCTTGAAAGCAAAGACAGAGAAAACCTGGTGAGAAATCCCCTTTCCAGGCTGTTACATAAGAACCACCATCCTGTTTTGCAGCAGCGAGGAAAAGTTTAGAGTTTTTGTTCAAACCAGACTCAGCAATTCTCAGGCTGTTCCAGTATAGGAAGGAGTGTTGAGTTAGGCTGATTTCCTTACTGGACCATTTAAAGATCCAGCTAATAAGGAGCTTTATGACTGAGAAATCATGTGACAATATAAAGAAAGTAAAGAGATATGAAACAATAGATGGAGCTCATCTGTCACCCTCAGAAGAGGTGTTTCTTCCTGTGGATCACTGAACTCTGATGCCAGAAGGAGCAATATCTGTCAATGATTTGTGGTTCCCCTTGCTCACTTAAATGTTCTTTTCCCCTTGGCACCATTTTTATCTTCTTCAACTTCCTTGACATCTATGAGGAAAATACTTGTGCCCTATGGTGTCTCTGCATTTGAGCACTCAGTGCCATAGTCTGGATGTTCCTCCACCCTTAGGTATTGCTGCCAGAGAGAATTAATGGCCATAGGTTGCCAGGGGTAATGAACTCTAATGACTTCTCACTTGACACTGTCTTGGTTCAGTAACACAGGGATTGATGTAAGATTTTCTTTAAAAGGTATTTTACTTACATGATTCCTCGCCTTCTTTGGTTGCTCCACCCTCCCTTCCTCTCCCTTCTCTCTGCCGGTACTGCCAAGCCTGGCAGACCATTACTGCTGTCTCCATCTTCTATTTTGGGATGGGTTCAACACCAATCAGGCACAGGGCTCCACCCAAGTGCTTTTTCAGCCCTCCCACGTGCAAAGGGCCAGCACACATTTATGCCCATTATGGTGCTACAGTGGGCTCATTCATGGACTTTTTCCTGCTATGAGATTGCCTTGCCCCAGTGCTGTTTTCCTTGGCACAATCCATGAGCCAAGAAGGAATTTTTACATCGAAATTGCTCCATCTCTGGGAAACATTTCCCCATGCACACATCCTAGCAAGAGATCTACTGCATCCATAATTGCACTCAGCACTTGGAATGTGGTGACATCCCCACATTTCATGACCAAACATAGTCTTTGCCCTTGCCCAAGGGTGGAATAGGTTCTACCAGCATTGCCTTGTGGTCCTTTGTCTCCTGCTTTCCTCATGCTCATTTTTATGTATTTGGAGGAAAGTTGTGCTGTCTGCTGCTATGATGCCCCACTGCCTGGCAAAGGAGATTTCCTGTATTCATGGTATTTCTGCTCTTCTCCTTTCAGCTTTCTAGGCTGCAGCAAGCCAGTGTTCTGCTTTGTGGTTCTGTCCTTCCCAACTCTTCTGGTCTCGTGAAAGATTTTTCTAAAATTCATGAATGCTCATTGCAAGCTGACCCATAAGAGGCTCAGTGCTCCAGCTTTCCTTTCTTCTGGGACAAATTAAGTAAGGACAAGCCACTGTTTTATCTGATGAGAGGATACTGCACAGGGATGCAGTTCTACCACACAGTACTCAAGCCTGGATGCCACACCAGCTGAGACCAGTGTCACAGTAAGTCTATCATCAGAGGTGCCAGAATGCACCCTTTGTACAGTAGCTTCAGGTTAATCCTGGTATTAGTGAGTCCTGAAAACAACCACAGCAAGTTTCAATCAACCAAAGCACAAACAGTTCTCACCTAGTATGGGAGGGGAAATGACAAGGATGATTTCATCCCTTCATGTCTAATGCAGACTATGACAGATGGGGGAACCGTGAAGCATACCAATAAAATGGGATAGGAAGGAGAGCCTTCATGGTGGGAGCACCTGAGTGCTGCATTATCCTTCATCCCAGGTACCTCCTGGGTGTTTGAACAAGAGTTGCTTCATTTGCAGTCATGAGCACACACAGTTCTCCCACAAACTGGTTGTGCACTGACTCCTGTCCAGCTCAGTGCTTCTCACACACAGTGCCTTTCCTTGGGTAAAGCTACTTTAGGTTTCCCCACACTTAAATGTGAGATTTCAATTTCCAGCATGAGACTGGACATGTTCACTGCCAATGGCTCTCTTACATCCCTCTGCCCACAGCAAATAGACCCCACTGATTAACACAGATGCAAACTATACTTTTAGCACTGTGATTAGAAAAATCAGAATTAAGAAACCAGAGCTTTCCCATTTTTCCTTTTTTCCCTGCTCCACGAATAAAATCTATGGATATAAAATATGAATAAATCTATGGAGAGTGTTTGGTAAAATATTAATAAATCTATGGAATTATGGATTTATTCATGATAATTTTTTGTTTCTTCTGCAAAATGTATCTCAGCTTGAGGTACATCCAAACATTTGGATGAACATTCATTGCACCTACCAAATTAAGATTTGTCTGCTGATCTTCTGAAGAGGTAAATGAGCCCTTTAGCAGCCCCATGGCAGCCTGACTAAACTGCTTATTGTGCTAACTAAATTGATTATGGTTAGTTTGATAAATCTCCACTATATCATGCAATATAGATATAACTCAAGTCAATGGAGCAGCACTACCCTTTAATAACTGCACTTGAATCAGATTGTAGGTGAGCTCATGAGCTGCAGTCCAGGAGAAGCAGTTTGCTCAAGGCATCTCTGCAGAGAGATGGAGGTTGAATATGAGAATTGAGTCAAATAATTCTGAAAGAGTTTTTAGAGGAGCTTCAGACAGAAAGAAGAGAAAGGTTTGGTAACAAAGAAGATGTACAGGTGAGGGCTGAAAAAAGAGAAAGCAACCACTGTCAGGAACAATTCCACAGCCCAGCAGTCAGCATCAAACCCCTGTCTCTTTTTCCATGCTCTCAAGACACTCCTAAAAAAGCAGCAGAGCTGTGCACTGACAGAGATGTTTCCCTGCCTGACCCCTGCACAGGGACTGAGCCCTGCAACAAGGCTGGGGCAGCCCAGAGGTTGGAGCAGAGGAAATGTCCTACAGGGAAAGCTTTTCCCTGCATCACTACATCAGACCAGCACTCATGCAGGAGGCATAATTAAAACACAGTGCATTGACAGATAGCTGCTTAATGAAAAAATTAACGAACCTGCTCTGGAAGATACAAATCTAAGGAAAAACAAACAACACACTAGTGCCCAGCCTGACAGTCAGGCTATCACAAAAAATTGGTTTCAGTATTTAACCACTGTTTTGTCCTTCCCAACACTTACTGTGCTATGCATTTTTTTCTCCATTTTTCTAGCAGTGTGCACCCTTGAAGCCCAGCTCTATGTGGTTCTGGGGAGAAAATGTTCAGTCCAGGCTCCCCCTGCAATGACAAAGAAAAATGTTTCTAGGCAGAGGACAGCAAAAGGTATATATTCCACTTTTCAGATTATTTAGCTGCATCAAAAGAAATCTGAAAGGCAATGATGCAGGAGATGAGCTAAAATTGGAGATGAGAATTAGCACCATCTCACTGGGGAAGGAGATTTCCAACTGACCTAGGCAAACAAAGCCAGGGGTGAGTTCAACTCATTAACTCAGCATAACCCATCTTCTTTCCTGTTGTACTGTTTGTTCTGCCACATTAGTGAGCTGAATCAGCATAGAGAGGGTCCTACTGATGCCAGAGCTTGGATAAATGGCAGAATCTTAAATGCTGGGCTAGAAAGAAGCTTAGTGAGCAGTAGGCATCAAGGAGATCTTACCACACCTGAGGGTACTGTTAGTCTGTAAAACTGGTGAGACAGCACTTCTGTGCACTTTTTGATCTGTGCTTACATCTGTGGAAGACAGAATTAATAATACAACCAGAATAAAGTATAAGCTATGATGAACACATCACCACCTCTACATAGGAGTATAATATAATCTCTACATTAAATTTGGTAGGTGGGTGTGGAAAGTGGAGATCAAGGTTATGTACAGGAGCTGCTGGTCCTGCAGGACCAGTGACACTTGTGAATTGTGCATGGATCCTCCCAGAAGTCTGTTTAACATCTGCTGGGTTGGCTCCAGTTGAAGTACAAACCACTGCCATTTTCTGCTCCTTTGGTTACTGGACAGAGATCTCCAGCCTCCACAGAGGACACCTGGCTTCCCTAGGACCAGCTTAGCAGGGCTGTGCTAATCCTGGTCTCCTGCCTGCCAAGGGGAGTGGCAGAGTCCCCTGCAAACACCCTCCTCTACTTGCACGCCTATTGTCAGTGGGAGAGACGCCTCGAAGGCAGCAGAGGAGAACAGGCTGGCTCTTCAACACCAGCTCGACACTCTCACACTGCCAAGCTGCCCTCTAGACTGGCCTGGGGTAGGTGCCACAGCCACACAGCCACCTGCATCACGAAGCCAAACAGCCTCCTTGGTGCCACTCAGCCCTGGTCATTCAGGAGTGAGTCACAGCCATGGCCATGGCTTTCCCCTGCTCCAGAGAGTCCCAGCATACACATTTGTCATTTGCTGACCATATGCTCAGAGATTTTCTCTTTTTCCTGTTCTTTTTTCTTTTTTCTTTTTTTTTTTTTTTACAAGATAGTGAAGCTTATGGTGTATCTGATTAGCTAACATCTTCCTGGTGCCTGTGGGAATTACTATATCCAATGCTTTTAGAGAAGGTATTTATACCGCTTTTACCTGCCACTCTCCATATCGATCAATTGCAGCTTTCAGGAATTTATTTCTACCATATTACAAAGATCACCTTACTTCAAATCCACTCTGTCTCCTGGATACGTGCTAGCAGGAGAAGTATGGCTTGTGTTGCATTTTCTTAGACTATTATTCTATATTAAAAGAAGATTAATTATAATGACTTTGCTTAAAATGTCATGGTGCAGTGAGATGACTTTCAGTTCCCCCAATTTAAGGTACTTAAGGCTACTCCTCCTGTTGTGCCTGTGTTTGCATTATTTATATATATCTTTCTTTCCAGTAATTTTTCCTTCTGGTGAAGTCTGCTGGGTAACAGCCCTGGAGCCTGCAGGCTCACATCTGCAACCAGCTCTCCCTCACCAGTACTCTGAGTATCCCCTGGGAAGGGTGACTGCCAGAGGAGCAGCTCTAGGAGGAAAGCAAGGTGCTTTCTCCAGGTCCAGGACTGCCCCACCCCTGCCAGGCTTTGGCAGAGACACACGGGCAACTCAACACAGGGAGAGAAATTCAAAATGAGCCCTCTGCCAGGTAAAACATTATAAAGAACAGATAATAAAGAGAGTGAAGAATGCTAGTTTATAATCTCATCTGGTACAGAAATTATATAATATATAGTGTTATACTGCATGATATATAGGATATTTCAATGGGGTTTCAGTGTCTGGAAACAAAACTTCAGAAGAACTGTTTTCTGTTTCCCAGCACTTTGTGATGAGGTACATTCTTCCCTTACAAGGTCCCCACACCTAAAATCCAAACACTGGATCAAAAAGTATGGTGACTTTTATTCCAACCTTCTGCTTCTCAATGCATTCTCAAGCGGAAATTGATAAACTTCTGCTCATCCTGTTTTACCAAATAATAAAAATTTGAAAGTGACTTAAGCACAGTCATTATTGCTTGGCTGCTTGCCATTTTAGACAGAAATCTGCTCAGAAGGGAAGTCCTGGGCATTGCAGTCACACTAACAGGAGATATTTGTCCATGGTGAAGACCTCCCTGAAGACAACAGCAATATATCATTGGTAAATTTAATCCATGGCATCACGAGTTTGGCACTCCCAGCAGCCACTTGCAGAGAGTTCCCAGGGACTCAGCACTGACCCAACTCATCTGCTGCCTATATCCATGGTAGCATGCCAACCAAGGATGAAGTGGGAAGGAATGCTTTGGGAAATACCACCTCGTAAATGGAAAACAATGGAAAATTCCTAGTCTGGGTTAATTTCAGAAATTGTCCAAGAATCTAGTGTCAGCAAGCTTTCAACTTGATGATGAAGTGGAAAAAGAAAAAAAAAGCAAAGTTAAAAAAAATATTCCTAGCTGATGGAAAGAGAGATATATATGTATATATATTAAAATTCATGGAAATATAGTAGCTTCCAAGTCAGTTACTGCCAATAAAGCAAGTGCTGTTGACTGCAGAGTATCCAGGATATGTCATTTGTTTATATTAATGAAGGAAAAAATCCAGCAAATTGGGAGCATGGTGCAGAGAGAAACTTCCTGGGTCATAAAGTCCAGACTACGAGTATCCCAGGCACCACATAATTGACTCCTTTTCATCTAAGTTATCTCTGGTCTCCTAGATTGATGTGGAAAGAATGTAAACCAGGAGATATTAGCAATCAGAAAGTAAAAAATGACAATATCATAAACAAAGCCACACCAGAACTGAGAGCAGCCACAAACATAATAATAATGTGTAAGGCTCAGACAGGTAAGGCAAAAACTAAGGTGTAATGAAAAGTGTGATTGATTTTTGGAGAAATGTGTTGTGGTCTCAACACACCTGTACCCCAGAAGGGCAGAAGGGCTCCTGGGCAGGGCACTGGAGGAGGGACCATGGGTGGGGCTGTTAGGTGCCTCACTCCCCCTGTGCTCTGGGTTTCTTCCACTCCCACCTGATGGTGTGTGAACACTCTCCACTCACAGAGTTTCAGCCCATGGTGATGAAATGTTCAGCCTGAGGCTGTCAGGGATGGGAGCACAGCTGTGCCCTGCAGGAATAAACCACATGTCTGCCAAAAGATATTCAGATCTGCTGATTCACTGCTTTTACCAAGTGGTTTACCATCACTGTAGCAGGCAGCAGCGTCCACCCTCTCTTCCCTGCCCTGCAGTGCCCACTAAGCAGCAGAGTTCTGTTTCCATTTAGTCTTCTTGCCTCCATCTCCTATAATCACCTCTAATTCACCTCTGTGAAAACTGAGATTTGGGAACTCGGTTCTCCTTGGATAGAGGTGGAAATCAAAGTCTTTATCTTTTGTCAAATTAAAACCTCATGTCTTTTACAGGAAGGGAAGGAAAGGGGGAAACAATAGCAAACTACATGAGGCAGGGGGAATTGATTGCAACCAGCCATGTGTAATTGCATTGTGGAGGACATTTAATATTTCAGCTTGATCTTTGCTGTATCAGGAGAGCAAAGAAAATCAACATATGAGGAAGAGAGAGGCTGCAACGTCTCGATTTGAATTGTAAATGCCCACAAGCAAAACCATGAGGTGCTTTACAATCTGTACTGCTGTTGACTGAATGTATGTGACCCAGACTGCAGGGAGAACCAGAAAGCCACTGCACCTGCTTGGAGACATCATGGCAGGTATTTAATCCAATTCTCGTCACGAATTTCTCTCTCCCCTTCACTCCCAGGTAGGTACAAAGGCTCTCAGACCCCTGCAAGGAGGATGGAGCTTTGCATCCTACAGTCTTCAATGGCCCTACCCTCAAAGCCAGACCTTATAACTCTGACTGGACCAACTTGTCTGTAGCACTTTGGCCACCTACCACAGAAATGCAGCTCCCTGAGGTGGATCAGAGCTGGCTGGAGCTACAGTTTACATTGCAGAGGGAATAATTGCCCCAAGAGCTGCATATGCTCATCCCTTCCCACAGCCCAAAGCTGCCAAACACCTCTCTGTTTGCCTTGATCATTTCCACACTCACTCAGCCAACTGCAATCCAGCTGTACATATTCATTATTGCAAAAGAGGGGGAGATTTACTCATTGCTCCAGATGATTAATCAGCTAGTCAGGCATAACACCACCCATGCTATTGTAATTGCAGTCAAATAATAATGTTCTATGTACTGCAATCATAGCCATCATCAAACACCCGAGGAGCCTGGTAATATAAGCAATGTAATCTGTTCACAGTCTCTACAACCTGAAATTATCTAGAATGTGGAAAAAATTCTTAAAGACAGCTCATAAGATCAAGGTCTTGATACAGAGAAAGACTGGAAACAGACCAGTGATGGAAGCCAAAACAAGAGAGGTTTTTTGGGCAGCATGTGGGGACAAGGGTGCAAATCGCTTTCAGTTTTGGTTCTCCTGAGCTGGTAGCACACATGTGCAGACAGGAGTTGGTCAAGTGGTCAGTGCACTACAAAATGCTGCTGCAAGCACTGCCCCAGTCCCTGCTGCTGGGACACATTCCCCCAGCCCTGAGCATGCTGCTCATCCCAGGGTGTGAGGTGGGAGCCACCCCTCACCACCTAATGGAGAAGAGATGGGCAGGGCCAAGCTCACCAGCATTCCATGCATCCAAAATCTTCTCTCGAGAGCGACCCCCACAAAGGTGAACTGGAGAGAGAAGACAGATTTCTTGGCTGATGACTCCCTTAAAATAAACCTCAGTCTTCCTTTTGTTATCCACTCTGCTTTTGAAGCAGCCTGTGAATAGCCAAGACAGGGAATTTGTTTAACAGAATTTACCAGCTTTGCATCTTTGCGTCCTTATCCGTAGCTCTTCCTGGTTTGCTGAGTAAATACCCAGCTCTTGGTTACCTTCTCAGTAATTCTCCATGCACAACTGGCCCTCTCATCTCACTGACCTTGTCACTGAACCTGCTGCAGTGAAATGTCTCCACTAAATTTCTGTTCATTCATTCTCTTCAATCAGATCTCAAACCAAAACCATAAAAATACAACTATTTAGTCCCCAGTCCTATTGCTCAGCAGCCACAATGTGCATTTTTTTCTCTGCATTCTCTGTTTCACAAAGTATCAATACCTCCTCCAACTTTATAAACTAGCAAACTTCTGAGAAGGGATGGTAGTGTTGGATCCTGAAACTGGGCTGCAGCAAGGAGCAATTTTCACTGCCTATATATTCAAATGAGTAGCCAAAGCACGTATTTCCTAGGGAATGCAGGTGAGGATGACCCAATCCAGATCCTGCACAAACACAGAGACCAACAGTGCAGTCCCCAAAGCCACACACACACACACACACACACAGAGTAGGCAAGAGCACTGCCAACTCTGTCAACCCCTCTCAGATTCCAAAGCTGCTTTGAAACACTTTGAGCGCTTACATAAATGCCTTGAACTCACCATAAGTTTGGGCCAAGCACTTGACTTCTGTCTCACCACTCAAAATAGGCTCAACAAAGAATATTTGGCTATCTGTCAGCCTTGCAGCACTACATCTTGTATCTTAGCACTGAAATGAAAAGACTTGATGATGCAGCCAGAGCCTAGAAGAAAGGATATAATGAAGAAGCAGCATGAGAGCTTACAGTCATCACAGCAAGTGTAAAAAAGTGTCTTTTGTGTTGTTACTTTTTTTCCCCAGTGCGTATTTTGCCCAAGGCTGGTGGTATTCACTTGTTGTGAGCAGCTCTTTGGTGGTCTGCGGGAAGCTGATCAGTCTTCTCAGTGGGGCAGTTTTGGTTTGGACCAGATAATTTAAGACAAAGGCCATCAGCCTGTTGTCTGGCTTACAAACAGTGGCTGAGCCTGCTCAAGGCCTGCCTTCAGTGGAACTGACACAGGGATCTTTTCTCGGCTAAGTAATGAGCTGTATTGATTTTCCTCAAAAAGAAAATTGGACTTTTACAAACAACACAACAACCTGCTTGAGTCAGGATGTTGCTGAAGGGATCTTGTGACCATCACAGACTCTTGTGCTTATCATGAAAGAGAGAAAAAAAACAAACCTCAGCAGGTTTTCTCTGCCAGGGCAGGTTACACTGTCAAAAGCAAATCTCCCTCTTAACACCTTGGACAGGTACCAGACTAACATACCTGGCCGAGGCAAATGACATTCTCTCATTTGAAAAGTATCTGCATTAACAACTTAGTGCTTGTTCTTGTGAGTGAAGGCCCAAAGACTGCACCAGGAGGCCACATCTCTCTCCAGCCTTTTCCCAGTCTCCTGGAAATGCACCCACTGCTGGCTGGACACCTCAGCAGCAAGGAGCACTGGGCCACTCCATTTATGCCACCTGGTAGATCACTGCTGTTCATCTAGGCAAAATAACTCCAAGGGTTGAGCCGCTGGCAACATCTCTCTGCTCTTCCCTGAGCTGTTGAGCATTTTGGACCTTCTGAGGAAGTCTCATCACATGGCAGAGCACATGGGATTGTCCTCTTCATTTATACCAGACTATTCAGGTCTGGCCAGCATAGGTTTAGTTCTCACCTCCTAAAGCTCAAAATTAACTGTGATCTCCATTCCAATCTCCAAATCTACAGCATATTCCTGAAGCTTATCTGCCAGGAGAACATTCAGCCAACTCCTCAGTGGTCAGTGGTCACGACTCCTGCCCCAGTAGCTCTCCAAAGGTTCTGGTGGCCTGGTACAGAGCACAGAGCTCACACCCAGCACCTGGCTGTGTGCACAGCTTGCTCAGGCTCACCTGCACACCTCTGTCCCCTCTGACCCTCCCCACTTGCCAGGAGAGAACACCCATCTCTCTTCCAGAGGGTGCCACTCTCTGGGCACCCTGATATGCAAGGATGCAAAGGAAATCCCCTTCCTCTACTAAAAGGGATCATTGCAGAGCATCTGAAAGAATGAACCTAACCATGATGTGACAATGAAGCTGGTCTAATGGGGTCAGGCTGCCCCCAGGAACCAAACCCCAGCAGGGTTCTCATTGTGCCCCAGCCCCTTGGGGGCTGTCACATCCTCACATCAACATCACCAGTGCCATCTCCAGCCCCCCAAGAGGCACCACCAGCACCAAGGCAGGCAGGAATGCTGTGGGGGTATTCCCTGGACATCCCAATCCCAAGGCTTTGCCGTGCAGTGCAGCCTCAGGCACCCAGTGCTTCCAGTGGCCCCAGAAGGCAGCAAGACACCCACACAAAGCAGGAGGCAGCTTCAGCCTTGCTCTGTCTGTGATGAGGCAGCACCCAGGAGCCTGACTGTTAACTGCCATGGCATCCAATTGTTCTTTGCAGTTTCACTCAGAGATCAGGACTTCTAGCTCTGTCCTAAATTATATGTCTTTGGACTCTGAAATTAAGCACAATGTCTCTGAATAGGCACGGACACCTACAGAAACCTACAGAGGAAAAAAAAAAACTAATAAAAGTTTGCATAATTAGAAAAGTAATGAAAAAAAATCAGTAGCAGTAAGCTCAGCAGGGACAAGAAGTGTTAATTTTGTGCTGGTAAATGGCAATTACAAGAAAATGGAAAATACATAATATGCAAATTCAAAGTCACAAAAAAAAAGCAATTAGAAGAAGTAACTGACATGCTTACCTGGGCCAGAAAGGCAATTAAAACCACAAAATAGGCTTTTCTAATATTTTCCATTTCAGTCATTTTTGTGTATTATTTAGTGCATTATAAAATCTGGAGAAATATTAAAATCTCTCCAGTAAAACAATGTCTTATTATTTCATTTTAGCACATGAAGGAAAGAAGGTTTTACAAGACCTCTGGCTTATGAAACAACATGTCTTCCTTCCTAATGGGATAAGTAGAGATCATGGCAGTAAGTAAACTAGAAGGAGCTAAATCTGAAACACAAGAGCTTTGGTGATGCATGTAAAGGTGAGCACCATGTTGTAGTGATGTGCTCAGGTCCCAGCTCCTGCATGGTGCATTTCTCCAGGAACCAGGAGCAATTTGCTGTACCCAACCCCACTGGCAGCATGTTGAAAGGAAGGGTGGGAAAGCTGAGGTGATCACCAGCTCAGAGCAGGCATAATAATCCCATTTTCCAAAGATTCTCCATTTACAATCCCTCTTCCCTTTAATACAGGCTGTGTTGTTTTAATGATGAATGAGCTTCTTTGACCTAGTTTTGGGAAGTAACAGGAGATCTCCAAAGCTCAGGCTAGCAATGCCTTTTGCAGACAAAGAAAAAAAAAAGAAAAAAAAAAAGAAAAAGAAAAAGAAAAAGAAAAAGAAAAAAAAAAAAAAAAAAGAAGGAAAAAAAAAAAAAAGAAAACAGTGACAAATTTTGCTCCCTGCCTTTAAATAAGATGCTGATGTCACCTAACCAGATTTACACGACACCTGCCCTCCTTCCTAAAAATATATTAAAAGCAGCAAAATATCTCCTCTCCCCTTGCCATCATCCCTTCAATAATTCTGCAGAATTAGGCTGAATGCACTGATTATTTTCCGTGTGCATTAATCATGGCTAAATCATGCTAGAGAAGAAAAATGTGCAGCCTGCTGTTCCTTCTCAGCATCCTTCTCTCACCCTGCTCTCAGAACAGTCTCAGCCTGGAGGGCATCCTGCCAGTGTGATTAACAGTGTGAAGTGGGGAAGGGAAAGAGATGGGAAGAAGAAGCAAAAAGACCTTTCCTTAAAACTCAGACATTGCTTTTGGCTTATAAGAGCAGCAAACCCTTGAGAGCATCATGGACCTGCACCCATGAGCTTCCTCAGCCCACGAAATCCAGACAGGATGGACTGCTGTCATCTTCTGCAGTCTCCTTCCTGTCCCTGTCCAGGGCCCCACTCCAAGTTTACATATGCTAACATTAGATTCATGAGAAATGCCTTTTCTCTTTTTCTGTGGCTGTGCTCATTAAATTATTCAGTAAAGGTTTAATAAATTATGAAGAGTTGAGAATGGTCAGCCTATTGAGTTGGATGGAGCCCACCAGGACAAAAGGTAGAAGGAAAGCAGGTTATTCCCTCCTTGACCAGATTTCTCTCTCCCAGTGTTGCAGCTCTAGAGAGAGCATTTTCCTAGAGCTGGCCAGGAGGTTCCCTTCACATGGACCAAGAGAAAGAAAGTGGGTGCTCAGGGTGACTCAGCCTTAGCACAGACATTTAAACAGGCTGAATCTATTAAGTCCTGGACTGCCTGGTCACTGTGCTGAGGACGTTCCTAGACTACCTTTTGGCAAGCACTGGAAGACACTCACATTCACCTGCTTGGGCTGGATTCTGGAGTCAAAGTGAAACTGCATATATCTAATTAGAGCTGTGAATGTCACATTTCAAGCTTGATTTGGCTACCACCTCTTCCTGCAGGGAGGTAGCTTGTGCTACCAAGCAAGGAGAGAAGTATAAGCTCTGATCCTCAGCCTGTAAACTCCTCCAAAGAGGATCCCTGCTGCTGGCTCTCCTCCACAGCAGCTGCTGCTGTGTCAGAAGAATGGGTCCTGCCAGGAAGAATTTTCCATTTTGCTTTTCTTTTGCCAGAATCCTTGAGGGCACTGTCACTTAAAAAAATTGCATCCAAAAGAAAGCAGATCTTGAGTGGAGATGACCTGGCAGAAGGAATGGATGGCAAGGCCAGGAAGTGAGCAGTTAGTGCTGGGCTTTTTCCAGAGACACTGTGGTCATGCCACACATTAGTAAGTTGTGACAGGCATAAAGATGGGCAGACATCTGCCTACAAAGCCAGCTGCTTCACCCATAGATACAGTCACTGAGAAGCTCGGGGGAAGGTTTAGTCCTTGTCTTTGCAGCATAAGGCTAGAGAGTGGGGATCCAGAATAGGGGAAACCCAGAGTTCAATTATAAAGCCTCCCAAGGCTGTTGATGCAGCTGGGGATGGAGAAACACACTCAAGTTTCATGTACCATGGCAAAAGGATTAAGGTGCATGTCAGAGCACTCAGCACACAGTGCCTGAGTTTTTCCCAGGCAAGTACAAAAGTGTCTCAGAGAGACAAAAAGGTTTTTGCTGAAGGATGTTCCTCTTCCTCCGGCCTGGAAATCCAAATCCTCTAAGCATTTGCACATGAGATTCACATTCTATATTACAGATGTTTCATGCTTATAGCATAATGTTTTGGGCTACATCCAAAACATGCGGAAATTTTTGCACTGTGAGGCGGATCAGATAGCAGAAGGCATGGAACACGACCTGAAATTTCAGATCTACAATGGTTTTGTTCTCTGGGAACAGACACATGCAGCAATCTGCTGTGACAGCAGGTGGCTTGAGGAGCATTTACTGAAAGATGGATTTTCCTCCCCATCATGCCCAGAACAACGCAGTTGGGCAAAACAAAGTGATCACGAAAACTACACACAGTGGAAGAATCAAAACATAGCACAAAAAAAATACCTTCTGGTGTTATTTTGGTTTGGAGGGGGGCATCCTAGTTGGGTACTGAAAAGCTCCAAACACTGCCATCAATCATTCAATCAGTTTCAAAACAGCTCAAAGAAATATTGCAGCTTTGTCCCTGTGATAGTTCAGGCACAGTTTGGGCTGAAGTTGTGATGACTTGAAACCATCCAGCTTTCAGGATATGGGATGTTCCAGCTTGCAGGGTCTATTTAAGTCCCAGGAACATTTATGTGTTTTTGGGCAAGTCATCTTGGAGACAGGGCTACCAAGCAAGGGCAAAGAGGGTGAGCTTGCAAGGTGGAGAGCTTGCTCACTACCCTCAGCCCAAGGGACTTGCTATACAACTGTCTGGCCCTCCCTCTGCCACCTGGCAGCTCTCTCGGCTTTAGGCAGCATGCCAAAGGATTTGTCTAATGGGCTAGCAAAGGTGAGAGCAGCTGAGGCCACTACAAACCCCTGGGGAAGTACAGCTGACACCTACTGACCTTTTCCATTAGATCACCTATTGCTGACTCCTGGTGTGATCTTGGCCTCTCAGTCCCATCATGACATCATCTACATTTTCATGCAGACAGAGGCAGATGAATTAAATCCCTTTAAGGAGATCCAAGGGAATATTTTCTCTCCAGAGACATACTCTGATTCATACCTAGGAAAGATCCAGTGCTACCCAATGCAAACACTCCACAGGCTGGTGGTCTCAGTGCTTTATCATTGTGCTCTCTCAGACACTGATCATAAAGGACATAGGCAGGCTTTTCCCCAGCATACATTGCAAAGGTCAGGTGAAGCCATCAGGCAGAACTGTGCACTCTGTAGGGTGCATGTCCCTCTACTCCTGCCTGAGGTGGAGTGCTCTGAGCAGTACATTTCAAATAAAACATACTCACACTCATCAGCTCCAAAGGAAGAAAAAGCTTCTTGTAAGCTTTTCACTGAAGGGCCAGAGGACAGCTGGATCACTGCTTGGAAAGGGCAAAGTTGGAGCAGCGCTTAATATTAGATTAGTGAGAAGTCTATGAAAACACTCCAAAACTGCTTGTATGCTGTCTGAGTTAGTATTGAAGGGTACCCTGAAGGTTTTCAATCATTTGCAAGGTTTTGGCACCAGCACTGATGTTTCCAACCTGAACTCACTTTGAACACAGTGTTCTCAGCTGTTGGCTGATGAAAAAAAACCGCTTGAGATGCTGAGGAAAAGATGTGCAAAAATAAGATAAACCTACCTTGCTGCTTCTACAAGATTCTCAGGAACAGTGCACCAGAGAGACAAGGACAGCCAAAAAGGGCTTGGAATAGTTGAACAGGAAGAGAGCTCTGATGTGGCCTCTCTTGCAAGGACCATTCCTTCTTCTACCCCATCCTTTGATATTGCTCCTGCTTCTACTTGGAAAATTAAAACCACCAGAAGTTAACAGTGGGCTCCTCCTTTTCTTACATCAATGCCATTGCTGATGGGAAGCATGGCCAACCACATGCCATTCTCCTGATCCTCAGAAACTCTCACATACTCTCAAAAATCCTCCCAGAGCCATGACTGAAGATGGCTGCCAGCACAAGTGTGAACCTGAATTCAGCAGCCTGTGGGCAAATGCTGCTCGTTCACATCCCCATTCCCTTCCAAAGCTGTGCTTTGGATTCCACACAGGCTGTGTGCTCTGAGAGCTTGCAGCACATCCTGCCTCCAATGAGAGGTCTCCATCCCTCCTCCTCTGAAGTGACAGGCTGCATTAGACCGTTCAGAATCACATTTGGTTCTCATTTTCAAACAGACATCCAAGATATTATTTTTAGAAGAAGCTAGACTGGTATTTGCAAAAAATAGCCTTCTTTGCTTTTATCCCAAATGGGGTCTTTTCCAAGTTGCTTTTCCTACTTTAGTCATATCTCTAAAGCTATTTGCATTAAACACTCCAATTCCAAAAGCACATTAATCAGGTTCTCTTTGGGCTCCTGTTGCATGTGCCTTTCTCTGTGTCACAAGGCAAAAACACAACCAGCTCAGCTGTCACCTAATTCTCTTCCCCAGCAGAGGAAGCCCCAATTTGAGGGCCATATATGACTGATAGCAAGTCCATTCAGCATTGGCCTGGTGCCACTGACATCCATTCATCAAGAGGGCAGCCTCCCAGGACCTGTGCCCAGCTGTGGGGAGTCAGCCCTCACCAGTCCCTCACAGTTAAAAATGCAGATCAAAAGCTTGGTGCAATTCACCAAAATGTGAGGAGAGCTGCCAGCAAGGGTTGGCTTTCCCAGGTGCTGACCTGCCTGCCTGGCTGTGGTCCTGTGGAGGCCCTCAGAAATCTGCTCTGGAAATGGTTTTCTCTGCTTGGCTATGTTTACAGCTCTGAGAAAACCTGGCAGGATAAGTGAAAAAAACATCCCTGATGGGTATGGGGGTTCTGCTGCCTGCTGGCAATGAAGCTCAAGGCAATTCAGCAGCACAGAGATAAACCATAAAAACAAAGACAGGTTTGTTTGGGTTTTCTTCAGCAGATTCCTAGAAAAGACCTGGATTTAACGAGGTATTGCTGCAGCATCCAGAGGCAAGGCAAGCCTGGAGTGCTGGTGTCTGGAGACAGACTGCCAGTCAGCCTGCAGCCACAGCACAGGAGGGCAGAGAAAGGCTGGAAGCCCCACAGTCTGCCTCCTTCCCCAGGGTGCCCCTCAGGTGATGCTGTGAGCATTGGGGATGCACATACCTCAAGCAGGGACCAGCATCATGGGCCTCTGTGACCTTGGAATCCAGGCTCCCTTGCCCACCACCAGCAAATTGTAGAGCTGCCTTTCCCAGGCACCATGGACAACATGGACTCACAAGCCCACCCAGACCAGGGATGCTCTTTCCTGGGAGGAAACCCAAAGGGACCCTAAAGGCACCAAAGGACACAGAGAACAATGGCCACCACACCAAACACAAATCCACCATCCCCAACCAATCTCTGAGAACCACAGTGAGATTAGAAATGGGGGGGGCAAACATGCCCATAGAGCATGAGACCCCCTCTCAGAGGTCCTCCTTCCCTCCTGCCAAAAAGCTGGCCAGGCACTGCTGCACACCAAGCTGAATGAGATCAGCTTTCTGGTCCTGTTAAGCTCCATCAGCTGGCCCATGCTGAATTATTTAAAACCATCTTTTATTAATCTACCACAGCTTTTTTCACTCAACCTCTAGCAAGTCACTTAACCACTCTGAATGGGTTGCACTGGCTTCATCCCCATGCAGTGATGCTGGCAGAGGTGAGAGGGACAAGCCATTGCTCTGCTACTGCTTCTGAAATATTCCAGTAGACCAAAGAGGTCTGTTGGACAACAAGAGCACTGGATCTCTTGATGGGAGGTCTTATCTAAACACACAAGTTCTTTTGCTGGGTTATAACAATACTTTTGTTTAGGAAACTCCTGCTAGGATCATGCACATACTTTTAAAACAAGATCAATGTAGCCAAAACCAAGCAAATTCTGGCTACTGCCAGTGCCAGCACAGGGGCCAAACACCAGCACTAGAAATTGAGCACTGGAGGAAATGCATCCCCAGTGCCTCCCCTCCCAGTGTCCATCATCACCTGAGCCCTGGGTGCAGGACAGGCAGGCAGGGGCTGTAGCTCCAAGCCATCATTGCTTGGACCAAACCATTTTTTCAGTCTCTCCACACTGGCAGGTGGATTTTGAGAGCAAGACTATTTCTAGTTAATTATTCACCACCAAGGCCAAGCAGCTGATTTCTGACTTATGGACAGTGGTCCCACTCCTGCTCTGGTGGGGGATACACAGCACCAGCCTGCACCACTGCTGAGGACTTAGCTGCCCTCCTTCAGGCAAGATGCTGTTTTTCCACATTTTCTTCTTCAGGAACATAATTAATCTGTATGAAGCAATGCTGTTTTCTTCTCAGTTTGTGTCCACTGCCCTGATAAATGAGAAGCACGGGAGAAAACCCTTCCCCATGAGGCCTCTTTCCCCACTGAAGATGAATGTGGCAGGAGAACAGGGTGACAGCCTGCACTGAAGTGGTACCTGAAGTCCCAGCAGGTCTTGGCTCAATAATCCCAGAGGAAGGAAGACCACATTCCCATATGGGCTGCCAAAGACAAGGATCCAAGAGAAATTTAATTCATATCCACAGATGATACTCCCATGTAGCTCTGATCTTTGAACACACTCTGACATTCAGAAGATGTTCTAGTTTTACTGCCCACATAAACATCCACTGTGTCTGCTATGTGGGGGGAAGAGGGATGTAAATATTTAATTTCAGTCCATTTCATCAAATATTTAATATATTTATTATTAATTAAATCTTGGTCTGAATAAACAGCAGCTAAAAATTCACCTCTCCCCCCAAACATCTGATAACTTGAAGATGTCAGTCTATGTAATCCCAAGTGAGATGTCAATTAATAAGAGGGGAGGGTCCTATCTTTATGTTCCCTGTTGCTGTAATTGCTGTGGTGGGTTGTTTGCCTCCCATCACATTTCAGGCTGAATCCTTTTATGTACAGTACAAAATCTAGTTTACACCAACCATTTCCACACCCAGCTTCACTGAGTCTCATTTTCCATGGACTTAATTTGTACACCCCCAAGTGTGTGTCCTCCTCCCACTCCCAGTCACTGCTACATCCTCAGCAGTGGGGATCCATGAAGCCAAGGGGATGAACACAGCTATTGGACTTAGGGCAAATAAAACCCAGGCCCCTCATGGGTGGACATCACTGGTGTGCATTGTTTCCTAGTCCTTGACCACCCTCCTGACATCACACATCATATCACCCTCTCACATCACCCAGCAGCATGGTCAGGAGCAGGCATTTCTGGGAACAATGAGCAGCAGCTACAGTAGGAGCAGATCATTTCCAATGCCAAAGTTTAAGCCAATCAACACAGGGCTTTAAAGGCAGTTGTCACCATTGCATCTGTTGCTGCAACCATCTTATTTCACTACAGAAAACCCTGTTTGGACCAAATTCCATCCATACCAGTCACACCAGCCAGAACACATTCTCTAATTACCCCCCACAGAGCCAACAGTGCTGGAAGATTGCCCTGCATCCAGCACTGCTTACCTTGCTCTCCTCGCTGCGTGCCCAACTCAGCACAGCAGCATTTAGCTTTTCTTTTCCTCCCTGCTGCACTGTTTAACAGCCATCTCACCCAAACACTGACTGGTGTTGATGAAAGCAATTATACTGCTTCTCAAAATGTATCAGATGTATCTTCATTATCCTGAGACAGCCATGCCAAAGGTCCTAGATGGTAAATCTTTCAAAGTAAGCAAGTCAGGTGATTTCATTTAAACTGGACATTTTTATTCTTCTGTCCCCACTAAATTTTGAGACTGGTTTAAAGCCACAAGATATTTGTTTTAAAATAATAAATGCAGGATTACCTTTAACTAACATCTCTGAAGTAGAAATTTTTGGGTTGTGCTTAGGTCACAAATCAAACCTATAACCAAGAGAAAAACAGGGAGACTTCCCTCCCTTTTCATTTTGGCCATGTGGTTGGCTGTGACACTTCTCTGTGTTTTGGGTACTGCCTGGGGAAGAGCTCAGTGCTGCATTTGGTGTCCCCTGTGGAAGTGTGCCCTGTCTGGGTAACAGCACAGCAGAGACAACGAGCATGGAGAAGTGTTTGTGCCAAGGAAAGGCTGCCTAAATTAACAGGAACTTCATTCTGGCAAACCCTGCTCAAGGAGCCATTTCAGGTCAGATATCTGCATCGTGGAACCAAGAACAAACTCAGCCTTACACAGAGAGGACTTATCACTAGATTACCCAGGAATTGTGACTGCAGGAAGAAGCTGGGAAAGGGAAGCTCCAGTAGAGTATAAATCAGCATCCCAGCAGCCAAGCTGCCAGGTCTGCCACACTCAGCGTCCAACCCTGCACGGTTTGGTCTGCAAGAGGAATAGTTTGTCCGAATTTTTCTAGTTCCAAAAGTTATCCTGGTAGCAAAGACCAGAATTCAGCTTTTCATCCTTCAAAAAAGTTCAGTCAGTTCAGAAAAGAAGTTTGGGTGCAGCATTCTAAATATTTATCTCTACATTTATTTCGTTTTTTACTCAGGCAATCTTTCAGTAACACCTTATGGTGTCAAAATTAAGATGAATACTTTGCAGCAATGCCACATGCACAGATGAAGAAAAGGCAGCCTTCACCAGAAATTATTTTATCAAAGATGTTCAGCAGAGAGAAGCTTGTTCTTTTCTTCTTTTATGTGGAGAGCAATTGAAAAACAAACAAGAAAAAAGGCCATAAAGTCATGGTCCAGCAAAACACAACTGTTTCAAACAGCAACAGAGCAATCTATTCCTCCATGTAGCAGCTGACTTAAAGCAAATGTTTCTCATGTCTGGGAGTGAACCCTGCAGCAGGTCACAGCATTCTGGAGGACCTCAAAGCTGCTGCTGCCAATGCAATATCCTGGGCTGTGCCCAAACCAATTTGGGCCAAAGGCTCCAGGCACTGCACACAGGAAAGCAGGGATGCTCAGGTCAGCTCATCTCACCTCTTGATAAAACCCATTCACCCCATTGCTCTCACACAGACCCAACTGCTAGCTTTGAACTCAAACACGCTCCTGAAAGCCATCCAGACCTCCTGCTGCAGAGCCCTGCTGACAGGAAACACATGTCAGTGGAATTTCTGCACTAGTGCAAAAGGCACTGCTGACCCCAGGAAATCCCAGAGCACCTAATGACCCCAAGCCTCCTGGGAAGGGTTCTTGCTCTTCACTATTCCCTAAAATCTGCTGCAGGCCACTCTCAGAGCCACAGAAGCAAAGCAGGACCTTGGATCCAAGGCAGCACAGATGGTCTCTCTGAACTTGGCCAACATGGAATTGACAATCAAACTAACAGACTACACTAGAGCCAGCTTAAGCAGTTTTAAGTTAGTTTAAGCCAACAAGTTTAAACCTTTGTTGATGACACCTGTGCTCAAGTGAGGGAGTTGTCCTCCCTGCTCCCTTTTATGGTCTATCCTCATGTGTCTTTGGGTTTGGGTGCTGAGACCCACCTCACACCCCCATACTGCTGGATGTGAGATGATGTCCTCAATATTTGTGGTCCTCCTTGGGAAATGAGTTCTCCTACGGAACAACTGGAATGGCCAAGAAGGTGTCCCAAGATGGAAGGATGTTGAATGACCAGCTCAAACACCAGTATCTCCATTCAACACCTCTCAACAACCCCTGCTCCACAGCAGCAGGCCTCCTCCTCCTCCTCTGCTTGCATAACACTCCCTCCTGGGACTAGCCATGGTCTGACACAAAAATTGGAATTTTGTGCCTTCCACAGCCCTGCTCACCATCCCCTCTGCTCAGCCTTGAGGATATTGGGCACTGAGCTGCAGCCTCCCTGCACTGTGCATTCCTGCACTATGACCTCCAGATGGAATTTCACCTGGACTTCCCAGGGCTCAGACTACAACACTTTTTTTTCCCAGAGGGGTTGGGATCTGGTCCTGAGCATTTGTGAGCTGAGTGAGTACCAGTGGCTACTGCAAGGGTTGGGCTGATGCAAATTCTGTTCTCTCTTCATTCCACTTCTACAACTTGAGATAAGGCACAGAAATCACAGCTACTACTAACATTTCACAAGTCACAGAGATGTTCCTATAAACCAGCTGCAAAGAGCAGTTCGTACCAGAGATGGTGAGAGCTGCAAGTGGAGCTGTCTGCCAGGACACTGGCTGTAATAAAGGAGCAATCTCAACAGACTTTGAACTTTTCCGAAGAACAGAGAACGTTAAGAAATAAGGCAAAGAACTTCAACTGGTGAAAGGTGCACAGGCAGCAGGGCTGCCACCCAACCCAGAGGGAACCTTCCCCTAGGCAAGGGGATGCAGGGTGGGACTGGGGGTACTTACAGCACAGGAAGGCTGATGGACACTGTCTGAAATCCACCAAGGCTCCTCTGGGTCTGGGAAACTCATTTTGTGTGAGCAGAGTGACCCAGGCCAAGTCCCTCCCTCACTGGAAAGAGGCTCCTCTATGTGACCAGCTCCTTGGCCCCCTGAGAACAGGGACCAAAGCCCCATGGAAACACATGAATACATCCATGCTTCTGAGGGGATCAGGGACAAGCCCTGGGCAGGGAGCCACAGGTCTCTGCAAGGGCAGCCCTGCTGCTCATGCAGCTCTCCCAGAAGCATTTTAGGACATTTGCTCCACCAGACCAACTCACCTGAGCCCCTCCTGCACATCCCCTGTCTGGCACAGCTGTGCCCTCCGTGGGGATCCCCACACAAGGGGTGATGGGCAGGGTCACCCCACAGAGGAAGGTGGTGGAGAAACATCTCCCAGGGCACAGCTGGCAGTGGCATCTCTGCCTGGAGTTTGCTGTGCCAGCCTGGCTGGCTCCCACTCAGCTGGGGAGACAGGTCCCTCTCCCTCCCCTCACACCAATAACCTTTCAGCCCCAAAATAAAAGGTTATAAAAACAATCAAAGTTCATTACATCCCTTAATGCATCATTTGCAAGGGAATGACCTGGAAGCAATGATGGGGAAGGAGTCAGGAGGGGGAAGGGGAAAAGCCTCAGGTCTCCCAGCCCAAACCCACCAAAATACCATATGCTGTCCACACTAGAGATTTGGCAGAAAGGACAACTGACAGCAGAGGGGTGGAGCAAGTGCAGTCAGTGGCTCTGGATCACCTCATGTCCCAGGAACTGACCCGGAGTCTCCCATGGGATCTGCTTTGTAAAATCCTCCAAGGCCATCAGGGTGGAAGCAGGACACTCTACCCAAACCAAGCTCCCCTGGCCTCCAAAAGCCACCACGATGTTCATCTCTGGGCCACCATCAGGTGTCCTACACCCAGCAGTGATGCTGCCTGCACACCCTGGCCCCCTGACACCTTCCAAGCACCTCCAACTGCAACCCAGGGCACTGGCAGAGTGGGGCCACTGGACCAGCAGCTCCCACACAGGGCTCTGGACATTTATTTTCTCACCAGAAGCAGTTCCACATTCAGAGGGAGAACGTTCCCCCATCACCTCCTTCAGGGAGGGTCCTGGCAGCACTGGTGGAAGGGTAACCACTCTGTCTCCTGGGGGGTGGGAACAAAGGCAGACTCAGGTGGACACTCCTGCAGGTATCACCAAGTGTTGCCTTCCAGCCTAATTGTTTCTAATCCCACTTGCAAACCGATTATTAAAACCCCTCACAATAGCTGCAAACGCCACGGCAGGCAGGCATCCCCAGGCTGCACTGCCAGGGTGCAAATCACACCCTCAAACCCTACACTCTTCTCTTTAACAAACACATTAATCACTTAACTGTGGCACAAAGAGGGGGGGTGGAAATACCCAAGAAATATAAGGGACTCATTTGTTATTATGCCACTGCACAATGAACAGAGCCATTGTTCCTACCTGGGCTAACAATTCCTTTCAGACAACACAGTGCTTTTCCCAGTGTGCTCTTCAAAAAATGGCAAGACAAAGCTACCAGTGGATCAGTGAACACTTCAGAAAATAAAATACAGTAAAATAAAACAAAATAAAACAGCTAATATTATTCAGAGGATTTTCACACTTGATCTGTAAACGCTCTTTTATTTAATAAAAATAATCATCCATTATAGCAACTTCTGCTTGTGGTTTGGTTTTGTTTTAGCTGCTTTTTTTTTTTTTTTTTTTTTTTTAAATTAAAGCACAGTTTATTTTATTTCCTCACCTCTTGAGGATACAGTTCTGAAAATGCAAGTGAATGTAAACACTGCTCTCCAAGTCCCAAGATGCATCCGGGGATTCTTGGAGTTAATTAGAAAGTCAAAAGAGAGAGCAAAATCAACAAAACACTTCCCAAAAGTAAAAACATATTTTTAAAGTCTCTTCCTGTGTACCATACAACTCCAGAGAAGGCAAATTCACTTACACATTCAACGTATACAAACTTTGCTTTCTCCAAACCCTTTCTGTGTCTTGTCAGCATTTGATAAAGCTGTTTTCCTATCATTGCAGATTCATTTATTTATTTATTGTGATAAATCAAAAGTTTTTCCTATAAATGTTCTCCAGAAATTTATTCATGGCACAAGAATGTTAGATTTGTTCTGTCCATTTTTGTTTTGGGTTTTATTTTTTTTTAGCACAAAGAGTTGAAAGCCATTTCAGGAAAGAGTGTAAAAGCAGTATTAACTCTCTCTCCTGCTCCAATCCCACAATATTTACACTTTAATTTAAAAAAAAAAAAAAAAGTTTAATTACATTATAAAATAATGGAGAAACTGGAAGTTAAGTTTCCCACTTCAGAGTTTTGCCTTATACAAGACTGAAAGAGGGATGCTTCCCTATTTCCTAGGAAAGATGAGACTGGCAGGTTAAAAACTGAATTCTTTCTTAATTGAGAAAGACGAATGGCCACTGTGCACAAACCCCCTCCTCTCTGCAGGAAATCCTGCAGAAGTTAAATGATCACAAATCAGCACAGATGAGATAACATGATATGCAGAGCCCTGCTGTTTGCTTTGAAACGTTACCTATTTACAGTTGAGGTGGAGGAAGCGAGTGAGCATCGAACACATTTCAGTGCTGCAGAGTGGTGTAATATCAAACAAGATTAACTCGTGGGGAGCTTGGCAGGGTCCCAAGGCTCACGTTGCAAGGGAGACAGTCTCTGTTGCCTGGGACATCCCTGCCTGCACAGCAAAGCCACCGCTCTGTCGGGCTCTGCTCTCATGAGTAACGAGATGGCAGTTGCCATCTCAGCTGTGTTGTGTCACAGGCAACACAGAAATTAAACAGGAACAGGTATGACATAAAAAAAGCAGCAGCAAAAATAGCCAGTCTGGTGAGGTCTGTGATCATAAGCTTAATAGCCAAAAACAAAAAAAAAAAATTACAGGAATTTGGGAATTTTGGTAATATTATCAAACTGTCAGGTAGGGGGATGGCTCTAGTTGTTCAGTGGTTTTGAGTGAAGGGCTTTGCAGGGGGTAGGAAAAGAAAGACTTTTAAGGTATCAAAGATAATTAAAGCATTCACAGTTTCAAAGCTGCTTGCCTTACAAAAATTAAGCATTCAAATTCAAGAATACAATACTGTATTTTACAAGGGGGTCAAAATTCATTACATATACAACAGGGGGGAAAAAGACACAACAAAATAAAAAAGCCAACACCTCTGGTGTGACATACTCCCTCTTTGTCGTTCATCTTGCAGAGCTGCACGACGTTTGCCTTTAAAGAGTCAAACTGAGCAGTCATGAGAATATCCACTGAGAGATTCTGGCAAAAGGAGAAAAAAAAAAAAAAAACAACCCTAACAAAATAAACCAAGCAAGTCAAAGGCCATCTTTCCCTGGCAAGCCGAATGCCACAGCTCAGACCTCCACTTGCCTGCTGCTCCTCTCTGCTGCTGCCCCATGCTCCCACAGGCTCATCTCAGGTTTTAAAGGCTTCCTGCTCATGAGCTGAAGGAAACCATCCCACGCAAGCACAGCCCAAGAGAGACTCACTTCTTTACACTCCTACAAAGTCCTGATTAGTCCTGCCGGTAGCACAGGGTCCTTCAAACACTCCTTTTCCTCTCTATCCTGCAGAGGATCCTTTTGAAGGCCCGTCTGAAGTCATGGTTGAAAATGGTATAGATGACAGGGTTCAAGGAGCTATTGCAGTAACCGAACCAGAAGAAGAACTTGAAGAGGGTGTCGGGCACAGAGCAGCTCTCGCAGACGGCCGTCAGCGTGTAGGTGAAGAAGAAGGGGAACCAGCAGATGACAAAGACCCCGATCACCACTGCAAGCACAAAGGTGAAGCGCTTCTCCCGGTTCTGCCTGCCTCTCCAGCGGGACCCTTTGGTGTTCCTCTCCTCCTCTGTCTTCCTGGGCAAACTGTCCCCGGGCTTAATTTGGCTCAGCTTAGTCTTGGATTTTCCTCTCGATGGTCTCTCTGACTTCTTACACTGGTTGTTCTCCTGGTGCTCGGAGGAAGAGGTCTCCTCCATGTCTATGCCATTGACCTCTCCCTCTTGCCCACCACTGCCTCCTGCTGCCTTCTCCCCATTGAGCTGCGCTGTGGCTGGCAGGTCCTCCTTGTCAGCCAAGCCATTCTGCTTCTTCTCAGGGCGCTCTGCCCGCTTGTTCGGCGGGACCCTTGTTCTCCTCTTGGCTATCTGGTAGATGCGCATGTAGACCAGGATCATGATGAGGCACGGGGCAAAGAAGGAGCCGATGCTAGAAGAGATGACGTACCACTTCTCATCGTTGATCTTGCACTCTGCCACCCCCTGGTCAGCCTGCTGCCCGCTCTTCTTCTCGATGGAGATGAGTGGTGGGAAGGAGATGACAGCTGAGATGACCCAGACGATGAAGATGATGCATTTGATGCGTCGCGGGGTACGCTTGAGGTTGTACTCGATGGCTTGTGTGATGGACCAGTACCGGTCCAGGCTGATGGCACAGAGGTGCACAATGGAGGAGGTGCAGAACAGCACATCCAAGGCCAGGTAGATCTCACACCAGACTTTACCGAAGTACCAGTACCCCATCACCTCATTTGCCAGCGAGAAGGGGATGACCAGAGTGGCCACCAGGATGTCAGCTGAGGCTAAGGAGACCAGGAAGAGGTTCTGGGGGGCTTTGAGCGCCCGGCTGGTGAAGACAGCGATGATGACCAGGACGTTGCCAAAGACGGTGAAGAGCATGAGCAAGCCGGCCAGGCTGATGAGAGTGATAGTGGTGTGCAGAGGGTACGGCGTGCCCCAGCCCGGCCCGGCCCCGCTGTCGTTGAAAGTCCCATTGGTGCCGGGAGGGCGGTAGCCCTCCTCCTCCTCCAGCTGCCGCTGGTACTCCATGGAGGAGAAGAAGTGTCCCCTCTCCGTGAACGGGCGCTCCACGTTAAACATCAACCCTGGCTGCGCGGACACCCCCGCCCTTCGCCCCGGCTCCACCCGCGCCGCGCCCGGCTCCGAGCGCGGCTCCTCCGCGTCCTACAGCTCCGGCCGGGGCGGAGCGGCGCGCCGGGGGCCGGGGGTTCACCCCTCCTCTTGCCTCCTCCCTTTGAATCTCCTCCCCTGTGACAGAATCAATTGCCCCAGTGGGTATTATAAA